>VXAA01005589.1:16989-111728 GCA_013399115.1 Anseranas semipalmata | reverse complement strand
CTGGGCTACTGTTCAGAGGAACCTGCACAGGCTGGAGAAACAGGCTGACAGAAACCTCATAAAGTTCAATAAGAGGAAGTCTTGCATCTGGGATGGAAACAGGACAGACTGATGTCTGCTTGTCTGTGAAACAGCTTTGCATAAGGGGATCTGGTGGACATAAAGGACAACATGCCCTTGCAGCAAAAGTCAACAACATCCTGGGCTGCGTTAACTTGATCATAGCCAGGTAGGTCCAGGAAAGAGACTCTTCCCCCTGCTTGGCATTTGTAAGACCGCATCTGGAGCACTTGGTGTCTAAGCTCAGGCAAGGGGCAGACAGCAGAAATTTTCTTTAGTTAGGCTCCTTGAGCAGCCCATCTAATGAGTGCATATCTATTTTGTGTTGACAAGATCAGTGCAATAGGATCGGCAATGGCAGAGACCAACAGGTCTTCAGAAGAAGTCTGGTGTTATGCTGGTGTTGTTTACCCTGCTATCAGCAGTAGGTTTCCACTGTTTAGTCTGGAAGGGAAAAATGCTAGCTTATGGATTTCAGGTCACAGACTGAAGGGCTTTTGAAGGATTTAAGGAAAGCTGTTATTATTGAAGTGATGTTACTGGATCAACAGCTGGACTGAGATGGTGCAGAGGTTGATGTGAAATCCAGCTTTTTAGCTATAGGTGGAAGTGACCCATAAAATGAGCTGGTTTTATTCCTACAAGAGAACCTGAGACTCCTATACATCACTGTTCTCACCCACCTGCAAGTAGTTTTGGAGCTTGCCTGTCTCTCTGCTGCAATGTCCCTGGTGACCCTCAGTCCCATGTGATTTGGACATGTAATTTGTAAGTGAGGAAGTTGTCAGTCAGAGCATGTCTGCAGACAGCTGGGGAGCATAGCCCAGCACCATCCTGCACTGATGTAGGTCATGCTGCCTCTCCTGAGCAGAAGATCAGCCAGAAACACTCCTGAGAAGCTGCACTCCCCTCCATTCCCCCAGAAGTGACATAAAATGTGAAACAAAAATCAAAATGAAGAAAGAAAACACAGGAAGGGGCAGTGGGTCTGGCACTGACTTTGGAGGAAGGAGTCCTTGGTCCAAGATCATTCCCCTGTTCTAGTCAATGAAAAATAATTCAAGGAGAAATCCTTGCTATTGGTCTTTCATTATCATCTATCTCTGGGCTACTGTTTATCAACTTCAAACAGCCCTCTGCTTAGCGTTTGGCTATTTTGGATCCCTTTGCAGGTTTGACCAACTCTCCCAAGCACTACGTAAAGTCTACACATCTCACACCAGGTTATGGATTACACTTTGAACCTGGGGCCTTAAAGCTGGACATCATGGCACCCTCATTGCTCAGCTGTGCAAATCTTTTATTTGGTCTACTAATCAGTTTCTGTGTATGGAAAACTTTTACCACAGCCACAAAGTTTTCCGTGGCTTTGAGCACTAGTACGCAGTAGTAGTAATAGGATGCCGATGATGATGATAAATGATGATTAAGTGAGCCTTCTGTGTTTGTTAGGAAAATTTCAGATGCCTTGACAAATCCTACTTCCTGAACTCGACATAACCCATAGTAAGTCAGTAGATTGGGAGGAATTAAGCACAAACAAATAAGAATCTTCATTAGCCTGGTTGAGTCACTAGTATTTCAACAAGTTCAAAAGGCTACAGCTCCCCTGAGGCACAGACCCAGAGGAGCTAGCTAAAGCACTTCCTCCAGCATTCAGACCGATGCTCAAGTGGTTCAGACTAAAAGATGTTAGATGAGGGTTCCTAAAGTTTTCTTCCTGGAGGGCTGTTTAATGAGCCGAACATCAGGCTGGGGCCCAATAACAAACCTCATGTGGAATATAATTCCCTTCTGTTTAAGAGAGTAATGTAATGTGCTTTATGAATTGAATCTGAAGTAGATAAAATACAGAGTATTTTTCCATGTTCAAGCAAGACACATGTAAATGACATCATTGCCAATAATTTAAGACAACCTATATTCAAAACCCATCTCAGCATGAAGGGCTGAGAAAAGGTAGTTCCTAGTGAAGCTCTGCATGTGCCATCCTTAAAGGAGGTTCATCCTGATCCCAGTAACACAGTGTGTCTGGAACAGACCTTGAAGCAGTTTATTAATGCTGCATAGGGAAAGAGGAGGGCTTGGAAGAGTGATTAAGCCAGGAAAGCAGCAGAAACTAAATTCATTGTTGCCCATTCAGGGAGCCAGTCTGAGTTCATCAGTTTCATACAACATTGTGGTGTTTTGTGGTAGGAAATGGAAAAAAAAAGAAAGAAAAAAGAAAGTGATACAGTAATTTATGTTGTGCCTTTTTCAAAAGAAAAATACCAGCAATGATTATTATTATGCTGCTCTTGATCATACAAAGAAGTGGTGTACCAGCTTCAAGGACACATTCCCTCTAGTACTGATGACATGGAAGTCTATTCAGTCCTAGATATTACTATACGAGCATGATGGACCTAGTTACCAGACTTAGATTGTTTAAAACCGGGGGAAACTCGAGTTCTTTTCTGAAATAACCCACAGTGTTGCACCCCATCACCCTTACTTGGGTTCAATAACTTGGGTCTAGCTGAAAGTTTCTTTTTCAGAATGGTATCCAGAAATGGCAAACCCATCATTTCTTTCCATGGCAAATCCATCACTTCTTTCTGTAGCTGGTTCCATTGAATAACTGTATTTCTGATTTGAAATCTTGACTTTACTTCTGATTTGAAGGCCTCTGATTTCTGCATCCGGACATTGGCCTGAGTTCTCAGCTAGACAGAAATCTTTTTCACTCTACGCCATGCCTTCTCAAGAGGCAGTGGTACCTATTATGGTATTTCTCCTATAACCGGGTCATATCTAAGCCTTGGTTTGGATAATTAAACCTAACTCTTTCAGGCTTCCCCTCTAAGGTATTTTTTTTTGACCTCAAATAATTTTTATGGCTCTCTTTGTGACCTTGGACACAAACACTGTGCTCCAGGGAACCTCTGAAGCACGCGGGCTGAACCCGTGACAGGGTGGCTCTGCCGCAGATACTCCTGTAAGAGATAAGAGCGCTGGGATGAAGAAGCGATCTGTTTCCCAGGAATGATGAGAGCTTCCTTGAGAGACAAGTTCCAAAACAATGTCTGGCGCAAAAGATGCCTGCTCCATATAGGCATTAGGGAGAACTGGAAGTATCTGAAATACTGATATGTTTCCAATTCACTATGTAAAGAGTTAAATCAGGCAACACAGGCACACACTAACTGAAAAGTGAATTTGTATTTATGAGCTTGTGTTCACAACCACCACAGTCAACCGATTGTACCACGTGTCAGTAAATAACAGGCAATGTTGAGATCACATTCTCCTATTATTAGAAATGTAATAGTCATATCTTGTTTAAAAACCTGTTTTTAAATCTGTTGCCACCTGGAAAACTAGACTAAACAGATCGAGAGTTAAGGTTATCTACAAATATTCTGGGCAGAAACATAATTAGGGCTGTAATTAGGATTATTGTTTAGCAGGCAATGTAGACGAGCCTGAGAAGATAAGCCACTATCAGTTGCTGTTGAGGGCTAAAGTGATTATTAAGCTCGTAAGTTTGGGCCATGTGTTTTCCTGGCAATGTGGAAATAATGTTGAACAGCTTCCAAAAACCGAGGGCAGGACTGCAGGTTTTTTCTCCTAAAAAGCTTTCCCAGTGCGGCAGCACCAGCGGACAGGTAAGGTGCTTGCATGTGCCAGTGCCTGCTTGCAGATCTCCAGCACCAGGTCAGCGGAGCGTGGACGAGGCTGTAAAGCTGGTTGTAAAGCTGCTTGCTGAGCAGATTCCCTCTAGTCCCTCCTGGCATGCTCCCCTCAGGGTCCATGCTGTCCACCCCCACTGATTCACTCCCATTACCGGGATGCAGAGCACCCAGGACCACTGCACAGCACCAGCAAGGGCAGGCTGATGACTTCCAATAATTCCAAGCTACAATATAAGAGCAAAATCATTTTTATAGCAAACCATGCTAACCAGGCAGAGCCTTTAAATGAACACACTGCAGGACATATAATTATCTGTCCAAGAGCTTTATGTGCCCCTGCATTGTGTGGCTGGTGGACATGGGGGAACCCCACTTGAAGCCTCTCCCAGCCTGCTCTAAGGTGACAGCAGAGGGCAGCCAGTTCTGCAGTATCAGGTGTCCTTCTCCTCTGCTCTCCCTCGCCTCTGCCAGTGAAACAGGCAACTCCCCAGAACCCTCACCTTGCCTAGAGCTACATTTCCCAACTTTCCCAGGCTCTTACCACCAGGGACCCATTGCTGTAACCTCCTGTCACACAGAAAGCCACCTGGGATTAGGTACAGGGGCAGCCACCAGGATCTGCATGCTTCCCTGTCTCACTCCACTCCCAGGCGCCGCTGGAGAACCAGTGGCACCTCATCTGCAGTGCAATGCCTGCATTGCACTGGGAACAGGGGGGCGTCCCCACCAGAGACCTTCCAACACAGCCCCACTGGAGGTGCCACTGTTTCGAGGTTGCAAGAGCACCTTGGTGCCACAGGCAGGTGGCAGAGGTCAGAACATCTCCAAGGGGGCTCTAGAGGGAAAAGTGGCTGTCACTTGCTCATATGGGCTGACTGATCCAGAATACACAGGTAGACCCCGTGTAGCCCTCTCCTTCTGCTGCAAACCAGTAGCAGCCTCCTGATCATTTCAAGTAACTGATTTTTTTTTTGCAATTTGATGAGCTGCTTAGTGAGAAACCTTCATTTTGTTTCCAGAAACAGAAATAAATTGAGTCAGCACTTGCTTTCCTTTAGATAACTGATCTTTTTCTTCCCCTGGAATTACTCAATGGACCTGTTTTTATCTGTGTGGTGTTTACTTTCCAGGAGGCTTTGCCATGTTTGCAGATCCATTTTTTTTTTTTTTTTTTTTTTACCTCAAGCTTCTCCACAAAATACACAGAGAGCCTGGGGCCAGTCCCTGTCATTGGGTGGGTAAATCAACTCTTGAGGCAGAAAGGATGGCCCTCCTCATGACTTTTTCTTTTTTTGATTCTGTTTTGACATCTTATCTTCCTCCATGTTACTTGAACAGGAAACTATAGGGGCAGTTGCAAATCTTCTCTCTGGCTTACATCCTTCAGCTTCACTATTTTTAAAGTGTCAGTTGTTTTAATACATGTGGCTCTACGTTTACAAGATAAAATGAAGATGGCAGAACTTCTCTTATTACAAATTCTATCGTATATAAAAAGGCCAAGTCCTGTTCCCTTTACTCTAACCTAGCCAGTGAACTCAATTTATAGTAACTATAATTCCAAAAGATCCTCAGATACCTCACAGTGGTTTTTCAGCATGAATAGGTTTTACAGCTGGGCAAGGTCTTACATTACAGAGAAATTTATGCTTAAACATCTGCTCTTATATGTCCTTCAGCTAGTCGACGTGGTTACAAATCCATCCACAGAACCTCCTGGAAGTTATAAAAAAACTACTACTGTAGTTTAACATACTAAAGTATTTGTTATTCCACAAGCAGTCTGGATAGCAGGAAGGAATATGTCAGGAAACTGTAGATTCATGTCAGACCTCTCCTTTTCTGGTTATTTCTTAGTGGTAGGGAAAAAAATCTCTCTTTTGTTTTCTCTCTGCAGCCTGTGAAATGTGCTCAGGAGTTGAACTAGTTCAGTGTTGCTGTGAATACACAGCTTTACGTGTCCTAACAGGTAGGAAAGCAGTGGCTACTCATTATTTATGCTTGCTCTAAAGCTTTCGATACAGATTTGGTGAAGCACATTGCAGCAGGCTGACTTTGCACACATAATAAAAATTCATCCTTGACACATGAAGTTCATAGCTGAGAGCTGAAACCTACAAATGTGTGTATATATGCTTCCCTTTGCTGACATGAGTAGTGCCTTATCAGAGATAATAGGGTAAGTGTGTCTGTAAGTATTGCTGATTTATTGAATTACTAAATATTTTCCCTTGCCCAATATTGTTTCTTAAAAAACAAACAAACAAACAAAAAAAAGCACTAAACATGGAGAGTCATCTGCAAGTAGACCAGCCTGGCTTAGTATGGTTGCCAACTTGAATGAAGATCTATGGGTTCATTCTCCATGGACCAGGTCTTATCAGTGGAGTTCCTGGTCTAAT
Organism: Anseranas semipalmata; assembly: GCA_013399115.1. Lineage (NCBI taxonomy): Eukaryota > Metazoa > Chordata > Aves > Anseriformes > Anseranatidae > Anseranas > Anseranas semipalmata. Next base: position 105,592 of record VXAA01005589.1, on the reverse strand, counting down.
GGCCAGAATTTGTTACTTAATTTAGTGGTATTGATATTGGCCTCATTACTGTTGTATCTCAGCATCTTCACTGTTGGTCTTTCCAGTAAGATAGATGTCGAGATACATCTACTTTTACTCTTACAAATCTCCAGCATTAATATAATACAGACAATAGCATTAAGATTATGTCAAAGCAATCGTCTGTCATTGTGGACTTATATACATTTTGTTATAGTAACTAAGTTAATTGAAAAAAAAAAAAGCAATCTTTCAACGGAAAATGTAAACTTCTCTAGGTTGGCCTCATTTGGGTTCTGTAAATGCTCAAAATATTTTTTATTTACTATGCCACAGCCTCTTTTTTTCTGCCAGTGCATTTAAACATGAATAGCTCTTTTTACAATGCTGTTATGGAGTTTCTGCCTCTGCAGCAGAGCCAGATTTAACCTCATGGTTTCTTTGAGCATTTTATACAGCAGTTTTTTTCTTTAATCAGCTCATTCAATGTTGAAATAAAGCTAGCACCTCCCATGGGCTAACCATTCAAAAGGGTAGACTGGTGGTGCTCCAGATGGAGTTACGCCAACTGACACCAAGTGAGGACAGCTTTTAGAACCTAAAATCTGTGTAATAAAAGACTGGAGCCCCATACCACACTGATTAAAGCCATTTGGATTATTCCCATTAACTTTAGCAGTACATATATTAAGCTGTCACATTTTTTTCTCTTTCCCAGCAAAATTCTCTTCTTTGATGCACACTATGGCTTTCTTATATGTGATGAAGAGCTGTGTTACACATTCTCCACTATGTTTTATTTGGGTCTTTTGTAGGCTCTTGCTGCGTTGACAAGTGGGGCTTCCATGGCTAGTAAAAATGCAGAATGGGCAGAAGACATTAGACTGTGGATGAAAAAAAAAAAAAAAAAAGAAAAAAAGAAATCAATGTGTGTGAGGAGAAAGAATTTCTGTGTTAAATACTAACTCTTTTGCCAAGCTGCAAAAATGTCATTGCCTGGAAATAATGGATCTCCATTTTTTCTTTCAAAACTTATTTGGTATTTGTTAATAAAAAAAGGCTATATATAATCTAAATGAACTCAACATGCCCAGCTCTCAGAGAGTCTAGGTGGTGGTTATATGGATGGTGGAAGGTTCTCTGACCTTCTAAATAAGCCTTAAATCAATGGCTAAACCTGTGCTGATTTCAGGGATGTAAAGTCATACTGTAGAAGAGCAAAATTAGAGCCTAAATGCTACGCTAGGCTGAGTTTGGTCTAATCAAATTCATTTAACCCCATTATTTTCTTCCTCGTGTATCACAGATGAACACAATGGAGCCTTCTTGGCAGGAGGCCAGCCTGAAGCCATCTATTACCCTCCATACTGAAGTTCTGACAAGGAGAACAAGGCAGCTGTCCTTACAGTAATTGATATTAATGACTGAGGTTAGAGCCCATCGAACCAGCTCATGACTTAACAACAGACAAAGAGAAACCCCAGCCCAGCTCCACAGCAACAGGGACAGAAGTAGTCTAGAGACAGCCTGATGAAATTGGAGCAGAGCTGTACTGTCCTATTCTTTTTGTTTGTTTATTTGTCTTGGAAATGATTTAGATGGGATATCAACATACATTAAACAAGAAAAAGAATTACAGTTAAAATTGGCAGTAGAATTAGGATCTTTCTTTCTCATTTTTCCAATGTGTCCTACATCACCTTTGGATGGGCTGGAAAAAGTGGAGGTAGGGCTAGCCACTTCCATGGTGTGGGGACAAGTGGCCAGGGGGCCACAACCCAGTGCAGTGGTGGGATGCCCATAGACTCAGCCCCAGCTGTTTCTCAGTGAACCCCATCCTGAGCCCAGGTCCTGTCCCCAGACTCCATTCCCAGGCCTCTTACTAAATGCCTGGTAAGGTCATTTTCAATGGTTTGTGGAAGTCTGTGCTAATTTCTTCAGATGCCTGCAGCTTTCACACATTTTTGTACATTTGTGCAATGCTGAAAATTAGCTTTTGCTTTCAAATTTGCTGGAGCTATTTTAACCAGCAGAACCAGCGATTTGCATTAGTGAAAGGTGAAGTGATTGTACCTACTTAGTTTGACTTATAACAGGCTCTGCTTATTTGCTTTCAGCTTTACCTTTTGAACACAGAAGCAGGGTAGCCATTAAAATGAAATGCCCTTCTCCCATAAAAGATGAATGTGTTCAGTTTAAAGGGGCTCAAGGCTGAGATGAAAGGATGTAGGGACAGCCCTCACTGTACAAGAGACAGTTTTTATGTCTGGGAACAAGATTTTTTGCAACATTTCTTGGTGTAATTTTTGACAGTTTGGGGTTTTTAGCTCCTGAAGGGAAAAGAGGTGATGGTGACAAATGGATAGGACAGTCCTCTGTCACACCAACGTGGCGGCAGCCACTGCACTGTGACCCTGGGTTTGATAGACCACTGTGTGCTTTCTCACTCTTAACTCAGGTTTCCCATGTCTTCTTCATGTGTTATTTTCGCTTTCTTAGCTATTATACTCCACAGCATGGAAACTATCTTTCAATGGAGAGCATGGAGGGGTGTCACAAAAAATCTAGCACTGCTGGGCTCCTAAATCTTACCTCTGTGCAAACAGCAAGTAAAATCATGTTCTCATTGTGAACCTTAAGGGCAAGTAACGGTTGTGGGACCTACTTGAGGGGCTACAATAACTTCAGAAGAAGAGGTGGGAGATGCATTTGCCAGATGGTCAAAGAGATCATGATAAGAGTAATTAACATGTACAGCTGCTCTGCCTCCTAGGAGTGTTTTGTCATTTGGCTACCTTATTGTGAAGGTGTTGAGAAGTTCAGCACTGCAGCATACACTGTCTATTAAAATAACTTTAGAGTCTTCTGTTGTTGCTGAGTAAAACACTTTCCTAAGCAGGTCCTTGAGAAATACATTCTCTTCTTGACCGAATTCCCTTCAAAAGACTGAGAGATATAGTCAAGTGTATCACACTCTTGAAATGAAAACAACACTCAAACTTGCTCTATAATTTCCAGTCTCTCATGTAAACATTATAGTGATGTTCTCTTCTAACCATCCCTGCTTTTGCACCTTTGGAATTTTTTAGCTCAAAGGCAAAAGAGCGGTGTCTATCTAAGAGTAAAATGGGACTGACTGTACATCCCCACACTTCAGGAAGACAGCAAATCCCTGAGTTTTTATTACTAAAAAAACAATGTTTGCAATGTTCTTGCTTTACCAACCTCTTCTCTACTGTCACTGCTCTGGAGTCCCAATAACACAAAGCACCTACTCAGTACAATTTGTCTGGGCTGATAATTATTTAATGACAGAGTAATCTGAAGTGCCAAGACACAATTACAATCTGATTCTAATAGTTACCTTTAAGCTGCTGACACAATGGATTCAAAAAGCTGTTGGAGTCTCCTATGAAAGGGAGTAGGGTTAAATCTCAGGAATCCAATCCACCATATATCATAGAATCATAAAATATCCAGAGTTGGAAGGGACCTGCAAGGATCATCGAGTCCAGCTCCTGGCTGCACACAGGACAACCTAGAAATCAGACCATGTGTCTGAGAACATTATCCAAATGTTTCTTGGGGAGCCTGTTCCAGTGCCCAACCACCCTCTTGGTGAGGAACCTTTTCCTAACACCCAGCCTGACCCTCCCCTGTTACAGCTCCATGCCGTTCCCTCGGGTCCTGTCGCTGTCACCAGAGAGCAGAGATCAGCGCCTGCCCCTCCGCTCCCCTCGTGAGGAAGCTGCAGGCCGCCATGAGGCCTCCCCTCAGTCTCCTCTGCTCTGGGCTGAACAAACCGAGTGACCTAATAATCCTAATCTCCAGCTGTAGAACGAAGCAGTGAAGCCCTGGACCTACAGTGTGCCAAGTCCAGAGGACCCACTGCCATCTCCTGCTGGGAACCTCTCCAAGGGCATTCACATCTCTCAGCTCTGTGAGGTGGGCCATAGGTTGTGGCTGTCAAACGTGGAGATTTTGGCTGTGTCTTGTAGAGCAGGAAGGGTCACTATCCCCAGTGTACACTATGTACAATGTCTCTTGTCCCTCTCTTGGCAAGTTCACCTTAACCACTTTGTATAGCTCTCTGCTCCATCTACTACTGAGCTTTAGCTGTCCATTCTTTTCATTTTTTGTCTTATAATCAAGTAAAGATTAAAAGACCCATGTTTTTACACTCTGCCCTTTAGGCTAAAAGCTTCTTTCCCGGAGAAACCTGCAATATCTTTTTTCAGATCTTTCTATAGAAGTCCCTTCCTCTATAAATTCCCCAGGTACAAATCTACTATTTTTAGCTCAGGTGCTAACAGACAAAGCCTTCCTTTGGGTCTCAGATGAAGTCTTGGCCTCACAACAAAATTGTTGCCATCATTTACAGAAGCACAGATTGTACATTTACATGGATTGCCCATTTCTGCTAGATTCTGTTAAAACAAGCACAGAGGAAAGTTCGGCATTTCCATTTTTTTAAATACATTCAAAAAATGTAATGAAAAAAACAAATTTTTAAAATATCCACTTTGGAAACAGTGGTATTGACTGTCTGGACATCTGGATCTTCCTATTTAAATCAGTTGCTTATTTTTTAAATACTGTGGATGCCTGGAGGCTCTGTATGAATGTCCTCCATTTGCCCATGTTTTTCTGAGCAAAGGTGGTTCTATTTCACTGTTGCTTTACAGAGATATTTGGCAAGAAGTAAAGAAGTGTCTTGGTGTAAGAGATTGGCATGTTCTAGTCTGGGTTTAAGTCTTAAGGTGCTCAGACAATGAGAGCACTGTTACACTTTTAGTGTTCAGATATTTTTCATCTTACAGTGATACAGATGGGTCTCAGCCTAACGTCTTGTCTGGTCCACCACCACAAGACAAATTCTGGGTCATGATTGTCCCTGTGTGTGATGGGAACTGGAAGAGAAGCACAAAAACCATGTCCCTAGTTGCTTGATCAGGACTTTACTTCAAGTTAAGGTAATTTGTTACTGAAGAACAAAAACTACTCATAGCACTTAATTGTGCTGATGAAAACCTGTTCAACACCATTTCATCCAGAGCTCTGTCCTCCAGATAATGTAATGAATCTCATAAAAGGAGTAGCTGATGCACTTCGCAGAGCATCAACTTCCAGCTATTCTTTAAAGATGAGTGTGTTGCTGATGCTGTTATTTAGTGGGGACTACATGATTACAGAATCAGTAATGAATTTAAGTGCACTGCCAATATTAGAAAGTCCATAAATAGCTATCAAGAGCATTTATCTCCATATCTGAGAAGATTCAAATACCATTAAATCAAGCAGTGAATCAAAATTTTCAGCACATCCTACCATAGTAACCCATAGAGAAAGCCTTTGTTGTTAAAGATACAGGTTTCACTGGGCTGTCATTCCCATCAAAATAATTTAATTCTGGCTGGCACTGATTTTTAGATCCATTGTTCACAGAGGTTTAGAGAGATCCTATATCATCTGGAGAAGGGAAGCCCTCCATTTTCTCCATTACTTCTTTGGCAATAAATTGACCAAGGAGATACAGCCTATGACTGTATATACCTTGCAGGGTTTCAAGCCCAGTGTCATGTCTCAAGGGTGAGTTCAGTTAATGAGAAACTTGGAAGAAGCAGTTTCTTTCCTGAGAAGATGAGGGGACACAGTCACATGGTATTGCTTCATAACCCAGTTTATTCACAGTTATGCACTTGACATAATTTAGATGACAACTTCTACAGCTGCATTTCAGTGTCCACTTGATAATTCTTTCTTTGCTTGGTGCTTGTAACTGCTTTTGATAATTCCAGCTTATTACCAACTCAGATGAAACATAGGTTTTAATATATTAATTGTTAAGGTTGGATCCAAGCAAGTAGTGCAATTAATTTTGCTGGTGTAGATTTGGAAAGCTTAGGTGCAGGATTTTGGACCCTACTCTCTTGACACAAACTTGTTGAAATTACTGAAGGCCTACCAGTGTAAGACAGGAGAGATATTTTTCACCTGATGTTTTTTTATTTGATAGACAGATGCACTAACAGGAACTCAAAGTCCCTTTTCTTGTAAAGACGTGATGAGCAAAATGTTAGGCTATAGTGTTACCTGGCATTATAAAGCCCTGCGAAGCAGGCAGAGTCCAGTGAATTCTCAGCAAGACGAGAACAGTGGCTCATTCACGTCACAGGTATGTGCTATTCTTGGCATCCAGTTGACTTTTCCTTATTAGGAAAATAAAAACTATTTAAATAGAAAGTCCTTCTTGCTCAGCATATTCCCAGTTTGGCTGCTTTCAGCAAGATTTATTTCTTTTCACTTGCAAAAACTTTTTTTTCTTTTTTTTGGTCTTGTCTGCTGCAGCACTCCTTAAGGCAAGTGCATTTCATACTCTCTCTGTCTCTGTGTGATTCCTCTGTGAATATGGAAAAGGGTGGCCCCTTGTGAACAACAACAGTTCTGGTTATTTGCCAGGAGGAGAAGGAGTTAAGGCAGGCAAAAGAAGGGTGATGAATTTGCAGACTTCACTTGGTTGTCTGTGAGCAAAGCACATAACTACAGGTGGAGGTGGCCATGTAGGGGAGAGGCTGCAGGAACAACACGTCTAGGCAGAGTGTTCATCCTGCTCTCCACGTTTCCCTCCTGTGTAACTTCTCCTCCACTTAAAGTTCTACAAACACGTTCTGGAGTTTGCTGGGCCAAGGATTTTTCAAAGAACCATGACAATGTTGATTTTTTGCCTTCCATGGAGATTAAGCACAAATGCTTCATTAATAACAGCTGGAAAACTTGTTCTGGCTCTCTTTTCTTGTTTTAATCTGAATACCACATCTGATCACTACAACAAGGCCAGGGCAAATCAGTCCTAAAAACATTACTCTAGGGTGGTTTTTGCTCTATTCATACCAATCCATTTTTGCACAAAAGTACCAACTTACTAAATTAATACCTTCTGATATTCATCAGCATAATATGTAAGCAGTAAGAAAAAACGTGTCAGTCTATTCTTTATAGACTTTACTGAGGGAAAGAGATGATACAGTTATTGTACAACATGACTTTTCCTTAATAGGAGAATAAAATCCATTCAATTGAAAAGTATCTCTTGGTCATCTCTTAAAGTAGTTCAGATTTTCTCCAGTCTCTTCTCATTATTTAAAAGGAATGTAATTCACATCCATAACGGTCATGGGTTATTTTCTGGAATAGATCTCTGTCAGGATGGCAGGCATACATTACACAATGTACAAGCGCCAGTAAAATCTTGCAAGGACAAGTGTAGCTCCCATTCTTTTCTAAATGAATGAAATTTTAAATGAAAGAAGTAAATCTCTTTATTTCAGTATGTGTTTATGGTCCCAGCTGGAGCTCAGCTTCCTTCCAGATTCTGTTAACACAGAATATTGAACTGACTTTGGTCCAAATCATTCAGGACTTTTTTCTTATATTGAACCTAAACTGCTTTCTGAAAGTTTTGATGGGTTTAGCAAGAACCAAACTGGAACAACTTTATCCACAGCTGAACCTGAACTGGAACTGACCCCAGATAGGCACTGGTTCAGCTTCCTGGCTCACAGATGAGGTTTTGTATGACCTGACTCGCCTTGAGAACTGGGACCCAAACCTGTTGTGAGATTTGGGTTGAATCAGGTCTTAGTTGAGGTTGTCCCAGAGCATAAGTATTCCTTTACTGTAATGCCCCTCTTAAAGAGAAAGGAAAACGTCATGACTTCATGAAAAAGGGATTCATCTCATCTCAGAACTGGCCATTTGGTTTAAGCTAGTTGTCTTCTCCATTTACAGAGACAGAGGCATATCTAGTGAAAGATTCTCAGAGCCAGCCCCAGCAAGTACCCTAGGCTAATTTCATGACTTTCAGAAGGAGAGTTAGATTAAAATTACAGAGTCAAAAGGTCTACACATGCACAGAAACTTCTTTGATATTTCATCCATTCTGCTCCTTTTTTTTCCATGTGTTCCATCTCACTCCGTCTAATAGGGATTGGTCTATTCTCCCACGCACCTCGTGATAAGACAAGGGGGAACGGGCTAAAGTTGCACCAGGGGAGGTTTAGGTTGGATATTAGGAAAAACTTCTTTACTGAAAGGGTTGTTAGGCATTGAAACAGGCTGCCCAGGGAAGTGGTTGAGTCACCATCCCTGTAGGTATTCAAAAGATGTTTAAATGTAGAGCTTAGCAACATGGTTTAGTGGAGGACTTGGTAGTGTTAGGTCATAGGTTGGACTAGGTGATCTTGGAGGTCTCTTCCCACCTAAAGGATTCTGTGATTCTGCGATCTTCACTCTTCCCAAGGCAACTCTGTGTGGTAGTAAGAGCTATCAGGTTCCACTTCTTTTGGAAAGTCCACAACATTTTCAAAAGATGGCTCTTTTTCCTCTGTTTCATCACAAACTGGCAGCACCAATCTGAACAAAGCCAATGGAAAATATGCACTTGAAGTTCATAATGAACTAGCAAAAAAAGGGACAGAAGGAGATTGTATGATTTTTTATTTTAATTCTTATTTCCATGATTGTATGAAAACATGATGGTGAGAATCTCTCTTCCCTTTCTCATCAACTCATTCCATCTGTAACTAGTCAACAAGACATTACAGATGAAGAATGGGTCATTCAAACTTTTTTGTCCATGAAGATATCTGTTGCAAGAATGTTTTTTCTCTCAAAAATTTAAAACGCTTCATTTTACCAGCCAGACTGGATGAAGGTTGTGAAGTAGTTATCCACAAATACTTGAAATTTTTTTAATGAATCCACTTTAGTTTTCTTTGCATCTGCTCTGGTTTTGCTTTCCACAAATATTCGTGCAATATATTTTGTTAGAACAAGGTCCTTCTCAACGTAAATATTAAGAGCACTCAAATATGTGCAAAGGAAATTTGAAACTGGCTTTCTGCAAGGCTTCAGAAAAACAAAAAAACTCAGAAGGGTTAGGCTTACTCTTTCTGTCATGGAGCAGTAAGAACACAATGTAACTGAAGTGACAAGTCCAAAATGAGCAAGCCAGGGCTCATTTCAAGGGTGAAATTCTAGTTCCCCTGAATTCAATAACAGAATGTCCATAGATTTCAGTGTGACAAAATTTTATCATCTCTTCTAAGGTACCTACTCCAGTTTCTTGGTGTTGTTGTTGCTTATTTGTATTTTTGCCTAAGGGTTAATTAATGCTGACAAAATAAACTCTAAAAAATCCCTTTATATTTTGGAGACTTTTAAAGAGCACAGAGTAGGCAAATCATTCTTTTCCACTACTGTTCCAGGTTCATTTTAGACCAATTTAGGACTGCATCACTGCCAAAAAAAAGATGCTTCACCACCCCTGGCTATGCCCTCCCATTCCTTCCCTTGCACCTGGCACCCTGGTTGTTTTGTTTAGCTAGACCAATGAGCTGATACAGCAGGAAAAAAAAAAAAAAAAAAAGTTTGTGAGTTTATTTTGAAAAAGACTGATTTCATCTCAATGAACCCCTGGTCCGTACAGAGCAGCTTGTCTGTACAGAGAGGTGCCCATAGAGGAGAGGTGGCAGAAACACAGGGTCTAGGAGGATGTCACGTCACTGGACTACCTCTAAATTGCTTTTAAGCCAGCTACATCCTTTCCCCTTAGCAATAATGAACAAGAAGTGTGGAAAGATACTCCTTTAGCTGCTCCTATGGCTTGAATGTCTTGTCTCAAAAAGGGGTAAAACTGGAGACACCAATGCTGTTTTCAGTACTAGGTGAGGGGTGTTAGGGTGGGAGGCTGCAAAGCAGCACACGAACACACATTTCTTCAGACAGTGAGGATTCTCAGCCCTTTCTCAGGGCTCTGCCCTTTTTTCCCTGCTCCTGTGGCACTGCCTGCCAGGCTCCAGAGGATTAGCAGCTGTTGTGGTTTCAACAGATCTGCAGCTTCAGGTAGGACCAACCCCAGTGGGGACTGTTTGCCCAGAGCCCAGGTTCTATGGGGCTCCATGCTCAAAGTTTGGCTGTGATCATGGCCGAGAGACAAACAGCACACTGCCACTGAACTGAGGTGGGTGCTATTTGACTCACAGCTCTGTTGCCTACCCTGGAATTAGGAAATAGCCCCTAGCCACCTCTCCCAAATGTCGTTTTTGAAGTCATTGCCTCCACCAAAGCAGAGCAGCTGCCTCTTTCCGCTATGAATGGAAATCTCTCCAGCACCAGGATGTTAAACCTTTGGCCTTTATCTAATCTTGCCCATCCACCCCTTCCCACAGTTCACTATCGATATCCCCACAGCTGTAGATGTGTTTCAATGGAGCCAAACTTAGTCATTTCAGGATCCCACAGGAGTACTGTTTCTAGACCCTTATAATTTTCCATTGTGCCTCTGTTGAAATAGAGAATACTGGAAGTCTTTTATGGAGGAGGCTTATAAAATATGAACATCTGTTTGTTATGAAACTTAATGCTGACAGCTTGTAAGAGCCATCTAGAAGAGTATTTAACTTGAAATGTTCTTTGTGTGTGTTGGAACAAAAGGTTTATATAGGTATATTGGAGGAGGCATCTGCTTCAGGTAAGATTTATTTCAAGAAAGTGTCATTAGGGACTTAGACAAGATTCAAATCAGATGATGTGAATTCCCCAGGGACTCCTCTCCAAGGTGCACTTGAAATGCCAGATTTCCTTGCTTCAAGACGGTATCAGACATGCTTTGCTACCTGATTAGACCTGCATTTCTTCAGTACTGGCTTTCCACTGTCTGAGATGATTGCATTATGAAGTGAAAATCACTGGCATTCACCAACCACATTCGATGGGTCAGAAGGTTCCTCATTACCATTCTGTAATTACAAAGAGCTGCCTGGGACAGGTTAATTCCAACGGAAAGTTAACAACATACTTATCTTTGAAGTGAGGCTATTGAATTACATTTGGTGTAGCAAGCTGTTTTATACCTTGGTTTTACATCATACTGCTTTAATAAGCAGCATGAGAACAGGAAAGGAGTAAATAGTGAGCTTTGTTCCAGACATTCTTCAATTCATCTATGTATGTGAGGGGGATGAGAGAGTTACTCTTTTCTGAAATGCATCTGTCATATTAATAGACCATTTGGTACATTGCCATATGCGAGTGTCAGATATTGCCAAAGGCAATATAATATTGTTAATAACGGGATCCTAGAAATTAGAATGGAAGAAGCTTATTAGATTTACAAGCTGCCCTTCTGTTGATGTACTGCTAAATGACTTTCTCTGGTGTGTTCTGCAATTGCATTTCAAATGAGCTCAAAGTTATACTCTTTTAGTCAGCCATTGGGTCTGAGGAACTCGGAGCCAGAGGAAGTGTTCAGGTTAAGTCTCAAGTGAGAAGAATTTGTTCCCAGTGGAAATATTTTTTTTTTGCTGAAACTGATTATTGTTTTGCCATTGATTCAAATGGAGCCAAGAAGACTCAAATTGACAAAGCTGTCCTTCAAAAATAGAGTGCAAACCAAAACATGCTGGTGGTGTTTTAAAGCAACACTGAAATATAGTTGGAGCACACTATGGATACATTCCCAAGTATTTTTGTACTTCTGTAATGATTTATGTACCTCTTTCCCCTTTCCCCTTTTGCCTTGTGAGCAACCAAGAAAAACAGGGGAAAGAGCTTCCCTGAGAGCACAGGAGAAACAAAACAACTTCATCCCACACCCAGAGGCAAAAAAGGAAGGTTTCTTCTTCTTCTAACCTATTTTAGTAGGCTTATCTCAGGTGTAACTTAAAACACTAGAATACCCAAAGGATAACTGAACAGAGTGTATTTATTTTAAGTTTCTAGTGTCCACTTGAAGAGATGGCACAAAATATTTCAGCTTAAACTTTGTCTGACCTTGCATTTGTGTGCACTTTGCCAATTTAAACACTGATGTAAGCAAAGCCATTCAAAACTGAAAGCACAACATAGCCCATAACACATTGTCTTACGGTATGAAATGTCAGCTTAGTAAATACTACTGTTTTGTATAATTTACTACTTGACTTATAAACAAAGACAAACCTCCGGTGACATGGGTGATCTCAGTTCACAGTGGCTGGACCGCACACTGGCAGATCTATTTGAGAGATATATGAGTGCATATGCATGCAGGACATACAATATCTCCTGTTATTAATAACGCACTGATATGATTATCCCTGGTTCTGGCTGCGCTGGCTACTATTGAGCTTCCTAATATGTTATCTTTCAGCTGCTTGTAGCTTTGATAGTCCTAAATCCCTGAGCACACTAGGAGATTGCTAGGTGTAGGTTCATCCTGGGGTGTCCCACAGCCAAACCAACCAGGAGACCCCTGGAAACAAACTACAGTCCCCTCCATGCTGAAAGGTGCACTGAGGTGGGGACACACACCCAGGTCTCAGCCTTACAAGAAGCAGGACTGAGCCAGGCTGTGCACCACAGCCGGGGTCCCCAGGGCATGCAGCAGTTCATCTGCCTGCTGAATTGTCCAAAATGATGTAAGAAAATGGAAAGGTTGATACCTCAGTTTTGTGGAAGACAGGCCCCGTCTGCAGCCAAGCTTTTCTGCTGCTTTACTAGCCCACAAATCTCTCAGAGATAGCCCCAGCTTGCAGCCCCGTGCTACACGCTCCATATCATGGCACAAAAGCAACTGTGCTCTAGCATGTAACCACATTAAATGAGATTACTTTGCTCATGCTAAGCCTCCTGCTAAATAAGCCAGGCTTCAGAAAATGAGAAACCACAAAAATACCTGAAGCGATTTATTTTTTATCAATGTGATGCTACCAACTACAAGTGCCAGTTTAAATTAAAACTCTCTCTGAATGATCAAAAGATGCACAGCCAGCCTACTGCTTGCAAAGCTCCTCTCACTCATGATGTTTTGAAAACAGGAGTAGATGAAATCCAAGAGATTTCTTGCAACCTTCTGGCTGTATTTAAGGCTTCGGGGAATGGGCTTCCATCACAGTTTCAAACCACAGCATAAACAACAGCTCTTGTTACTGAGAAAAATTACAGAGAGTTTTAAAAGATCAGGTGAAGGAATTAAATACAGAACTCACTACATTCCTGCAAATATTCAATATATTATAGCTTATATTCAGTCAGAACAGAGATCATGATGAACATACTTATAGCAAAGACAATTATGGGGCAGAAGAGGCAACAAAGTGGATTACTGATTTCTTTTCTTTTTGAATAATCAGTCTTAGTTATTTATAAAACTCTCCCTGGGGATGTCACTTAGAATACTACTAGAGTCACATTCTCTAACAGTGAAAGTGATGATATTTTGGGTCTTTTTTTTTTTTCACAAAAATGCATCAGAATAGCTAATTCTATTATATGTAGAGAAATTAAGTTGTGGTCACTGATACACCTCTTTGCTCACATTTTCTTCATTTTCTACTGGCAGTAGACTCAGGGTTGGCTTCCATTCCTGGACCACTGTCCTCATTTCTGAGAAACAGGGTGTCCTGGACTGTGTGTAACTCAGACTAGCATGAAAGACGATCAGGGCCAGTTGTATTTCATAAGCTTCATGAGTTTTTGTAATATACTCTCTTCTACGGTAGCCACCTTTGCATGCATCCTACGGAAAAGCTTGGTCCCAGCTCTGAAACAGTCTGTATTCAGTGGAAATCCTGTTCCCTTTTGCAGCTTTGCAAAGTTCAGTAGGACCCTGCAGGATCTCTCAGCAGCCAACTGGCCATACCGAGAAATGTAACTGGAAGTGACCTGTGGCAAGTCTCCCAGCCTTGCTTCTGGTTTCTGTGTGTAAACTGGGAGTCATCCAAACCAGGAGAACCACACCAGCTATACACTGCTAAACACATCTTTTTCAGAGGGTGATCCCTGCAGGCTCAGCACTCATGGCCACATCCCCCACTGCTTAGCACAGGTCTCCTCCAGGTCACCGATAGTGTTCCTGAATTGCCAGGACGTCAAAAGTCTTGACAAAGTTCAACGAAACAGTTAAAATTTTGCATTTTAAAAAGCTCTCAGGGCAAGACTTTCCTCCCAGATCAGAATATGCCAGCGCTCAGCATTGATATTTTGCCTTTCCTACATGTGAAGATCTCTCACAGATGACAGTATCAAAGAGCAAATATCAAAGCTCCTTGGTGCCTTGAGGATCCAAGAAAAGAGTTTTGTGCCCTTACAGCAATTTACACAAGGTGTAATGTATACTGTGCATGGCATGGAAATGAAGCTGTCATTTTAGTAAGATTCCTTGTGATACTTCAAACCTCGAGGGTGAACACTGAGCAACATGGTCGTGTGTCTGAATCTCCTTTGTGCACGCAGTCTCTTGTCACAAAATTTGGTGCTCATCAAGTATTTTTCTTAGCAGTAAACCAGCTATTTGAACACTAAACTTTATAGAAATGGTAGTGTGTAGAAACTTTGTATCCATTCAGGTCTGAGTGCTCTTTTAATGCCTTAATTTTGAGGTTTTTCCTGAGGCCCACTTGTTCTTCAGTGTTTTTCACAATGCTGTTCTGAAAGCAAATACACACTGAATAAGACACTCTCTGTATATTAAAAATTAAGTCTAACCTAACTGGAAGGCAGAAAAAGAGCAGTGTACGTATGCTTGCAGCCATACTTTAGGGCAAACTTCAAAGTAATGACATGACGGATTCCTGGGAGTAGTTTGCTTGGGTACGACATATAGTGGCAGCAGCTCTGTGCAGAGCTGTATACAAGAACATTAAAAAAAAAAAAAAGTTAGGCTATTTCAGTAACATTTATCTACAACTTTGATGTAGCTCTCATATTGTTAATGATATGTGTGCCATGCCATTTGGGACCTGTGTTTTATACTATTAGGCTGATATTCATTGGTATTCATTGGTCTAGCCCTTGGAAGAAGCACTTTTATGAGAGGCAAGCAAAGTAGAAGAGGACTTACCAGGATATATGTTTTTTTTCATCTGAGAGCTTCTAAATGCTAATATCTCTGAATATTTCTTCTGAACACCATTATTCACCTACTGAGAACCTNGAAAGGAAAGGAAAGGAAAGGAAAGGAAAGGAAAGGAAAGGAAAGGAAAGGAAAGGAAAGGAAAGGAAAGGAAAGGAAAGGAAAGGAAAGGAAAGGAAAGGAAAGGAAAGGAAAGGAAAGGAAAGGAAAGGAAAGGAAAGGAAAGGAAAGGAAAGGAAAGGAAAGGAAAGGAAAGGAAAGGAAAGGAAAGGAAAGGAAAGGAAAGGAAAGGAAAGGAAAGGAAAGGAAAGGAAAGGAAAGGAAAGGAAAGGAAAGGAAAGGAAAGGAAAGGAAAGGAAAGGAAAGGAAAGGAAAGGAAAGGAAAGGAAAGGAAAGGAAAGGAAAGGAAAGGAAAGGAAAGGAAAGGAAAGGAAAGGAAAGGAAAGGAAAGGAAAGGAAAGGAAAGGAAAGGAAAGGAAAGGAAAGGAAAGGAAAGGAAAGGAAAGGAAAGGAAAGGAAAGGAAAGGAAAGGAAAGGAAAGGAAAGGTTAAAGACTCCTTCCCAAATGTTTCTGTTTTCCAAGCATTCACATCACTGTAAACATATTGACCTCAGTAGAAGATGAATTAGCCCCATTGACTGTGCTTCCAAGACCTCACATTCAAAGGACCATTCACTGTACAGACATTGTTTCTACTGTATCCTCAATAGACAGTGTTTTTTACTTATAAAAACATATCCCTCAAGAAGATGCTCACCTGGAACTTACTGACACTTTCCCATTCTTCTCCTCCAGCCTCCCCTCCTCAGGTTTAATTTCACAGACACTCTGCTTTCTTTCTCTTCACTACACGGTTACTTTCTATTGGGTTTTATTTGGGGGACCAGTGCTTGTTCTGTTCTGCTCAGAGAACAAATAATATGACAAACTTCTGCATATGATACAAGACTCAATTGCATTTTTGCTTCCTTGGCCATCCAAGGGAACTCACTAAAGAATGAAACAAAGATCACACTCTTCAACAGAATAAACTAGGTCAAGTCTAGCAAAGACCAGCAACTAAAGTGCCGTATTCTGGCTCTACTGCTCAGGCAGACCGTAAGGATATACCCAATAAAACAAACACAAACCATTAACATGGAGTTGAGAACTCTAATAGGCTTTGGCTTATTGCCTTTGCAGGAGCACACTGTGCCAGTGAAGCACAGAAATTACGCATTCAGGCAAATGGTCCGGGGGATGGTGGCAGAGTGCGATCTTTCAGACCTTCGGAGCTATTTAACTGCTCTCAAAACACACACACAACAACCCTGATAATTACACTTACTGCAAAACCTAGGCATGGCACACTGGAAACCTTTTAGGGGCTCTTTATCATTTCCTGCCTTTGCCAGAATAAGGCCAATTTACTCCTTGCTTGTGCAGAGTGAGAAAGGAGAGACTGGATTGTCAGCATTATTGAGAAGATTCATGATTAGTCACACTCACTTGAGGACAAGTTACTTGCCAGACACTACAACGCTCATTAAAAGACCTTCAAGCTGGCAGCCCTCCAGCTGCTGCAACACAGCTCCAGGGCTGGCAGGTCCAAGAGGACCTCTGAAACCCTGTGCTCCCCTGCACACCAGAGTGCGAAAGGCCAGTTCAAGCATGCCTGGGTGTGATTGGCACCCCAGGAGCTCAGCAAATCAGTCTCATGTTTCACAGTGTTAAAAATATATATATAAACACAAGGGTGCCCAGCTGGTGCTAGCATCAAGGTACTGACTTATCAGGCTAGTCTGAAATGGTTGCCTTTGCACGGTCCCCATTTTACCGGTAAGGTTCATGCTTGGTTGGCCAGAAAATTCTTTCAGTGATCTGGGAACTTGGGGTGTTTCTTAACCCGCTTCAGCTCTTATCCGGTTCCCGCAGGAGACATCAAGGTATTGGAAATGCCCTGCCAGCTCAGACACACGAGAGACTGTTCCACATTTGCAGTTTCATTTCCATGCCCTTGACTTTGTCAAAAGAAAAGGGAAACAACACTTCATTCCTCTCCTCATGCACTTCAGAGTCTCTTTTTTCGCCTCTTCTCGTTCAGGGCCAGCCCAAGCCAAACTATTCCAATTTTTCCATCTCTCTCAGCATTTGATGAATGCTGACTTCCTACCCACTTTCCAGAAGCATCAAAAGATCCAAATGTTCACATGTACCTTGCAGATTATTTTAAATCAATCAGTGAGGGAAAGTAAGAAGTCACATTAACAACCCATGTTTTCAGGCCACCTAAAACAGGCATTCTGGGGGGTGCACAAGGGTGAGGGTTATTAAGATGGCCAAGCCAGTCTAGCAGCTCCCTGTCTCCCAGCTGCACCGTCCTCTTTCTCTCCCTCCCTCTCCTCCTACCCTCACCCAGTCCAGTGCTCCTGTCCCACTCCTGCCAACAGCTCTTACATTCATCTGATCCCTCAAATATTCAAAAAGCTAACCAATCTCCACCAGCTCCCACAGCAGTCCATGGAGGCAGAATGATGTGTCTCCAGGGGATGGTCAAGCCAAGTCCACCACTGTGGAGGCAGATGGTCCCTGCTCACAGCACCTTAGGGAAGTGCCGGTAGCCTGGTGGATCAGCACAGACCTAAGCCAACATATGCCTTATTCTAGCCTGAGGGGTGAGCCGGAAAAGACATCTGAAGGATGTACATCCCAAACTGAGAGCAGCATGTGTGAGTGTGTGTGGGGAATAATTACTTCTCCTAATAACCGAAGCGAAGTATAGTTTCCATGGGGAAAAGTTCTTTTTAGTTAATCACTCTTGCTTTTCCCTATCCTTCTCTTGTAAACAAGCTTTTAATAGAAAAGCAGTGCATGGTATGCTCCTAATATGCTAGATTTTTATAGTGTATGTGTTGGGGAATTCACCTTCATGCTGAAGAAGTTAAACTGTGGTATATGAACAGCACTCCCCATGGAGAAAATATCATCTTCTTTGCCCTTCAGCACCGAGTTTAAAGCTTGAGTGGCTGCAGGTCTCATTTTTCTGCTGTGCAGCAGCACTGTGTTGCAATACCTGCACAGCACAGACAGCTCTGAGGACTCCACACAGTGCAGCATGGATGGCAGGGCTGATCGTGTCCCCTCCAGCACCCTGTGAGCTCAGCCCTGAGCCGTTCCCCAGTGAAACATGAGTGAGGACCATTACATGCACTGAATCCCAGATGCCACTTCTCCCCACGTCCTGGTCACATGGTTGCTCTGGAGGACTTCTTGTCAAATTTCACACAACGGAAGATAGGCATGTATTGTCCTTTATGAGTTCCAGGTTGGGTTTTTACATACTCAGTGCTCAGTACATCCTCTGGGCCTCTGCAAGTTTAGGAGCCGTGCTAGTCACACCCCATTTCTCCCAGCCATCTGCCACCATCCTCACCAGAAGAAAACTGAGAGTGCTTCTACACCTAGCAATAGGTTGCCTCTGCTTTGTGGAGACCTAGTGTATGCCAGAAGTCACACAATCACTTTTGCATCATCATTTCCACTCCTTGGGATGTAATTCCTCCCTCCCACCTTTGCCTCAGAGAAATACTGATCATGGGACTGCACTCTGAAG
This sequence comes from Anseranas semipalmata, assembly GCA_013399115.1. Lineage (NCBI taxonomy): Eukaryota > Metazoa > Chordata > Aves > Anseriformes > Anseranatidae > Anseranas > Anseranas semipalmata. The sequence continues at coordinate 87,106 of VXAA01005589.1, read as the reverse complement.
TGACTCAGTGAAATCATTTAAACTCAAAACAAGAAGAATCTATTTCCGTAAGTATTCACCTATCTACCCATCTATTTATCTACCTACCTCTTTGTGGGCAGATTAATTTTTCAGCCCCAGCCTTCCACTGAAGCTGTTTACTGCCTGTAGTTGTCCTGGCACAGCTGAGGAGGTGGTGAGCGGTGGGGCTGGTGGGACACAAGAACAAAGAACATTTCAAGCAGGTTGAACCACAGAGGTTGATATAAAGTGTAACGACACCATTATCCCATCTGCTGGCAGTGTGTGCCATCCCGTCCCTTGCAGTGTGGTTGCACATTTTGAGTTTCCACGACAAACTTGACAAAGAGCTTCCTAAGCCTGCCCACTGTGAACTGCTGCTGCTGCTGCTTCCTTTCCAGAGCTGCCTCCCAATGTGAAGATTCAACTGTGTATGTGGCTGTCATCTAAAAATGGATGGGAGAGGTTTTTCCTTTTTTTTTTTTTTATTTTGTTGTTGGTTTTTTGTTGTTGTTTTTGCTTTTTGGACGGAAAGGAAGTGATTTGGGTCATTACAAGCAAATGCACAGAGCTGAGAAACAGTAAAATTGGAGCTGAGGGGAAAGAATCAGGAAGACAGGACTGTAAGGCAGGACAGAAACATTTGATTAAGATGAAGAAACTGACTGCTGCCAGAGCTAATAACATGGAGAGACACCTGAAGAGGTCTGGCCTTTTATATTTGTGCAGAAATATAAAGGATATGAGTAAAATCCTGATGTAAAGTACAACACTTTTATCTCCATTATCTCCATTCTTTTGACATCTTTATACCATTTGCTGACTCAAATAAAAGTTGTGAAGGTTTTGAATTGAGCACATATTCCCTGTAAAATGTTACCATATTTCAACAAGTGCAAATTAGTTACTACTCGCTCTTGTTCTTAATCCATTCAAAATACCCATAGGCAAAACATATGAGATACAGCAGCCCAGACCCTTCAGCTGAAAGTTCTCCCATACTTATGCAAAGCACTACCCTGTCCTTCCACTTTTCCAAGAAACAGCTTGTAGAAATAATACCTGTATTATTTCATTTTCATTTTTTACTTATTTATACATATAAAACTTATATTTGGGGGAAAAATAAGATTTAATAAAGACATTTTCTACAACCAGAACTTAAGTTTGAAAAATTATATCCTTTTCCATCAACCATAATATATTACAGAAATTCCCAGATACAGGACTCAGGAGTGCAGTTAAGGGAATCATGCTGGTCTGCAGGGCCCTTTCATGTTTAAGACCACATATACATGCACATGTTCATGGAGTGCATATTCAGGATGCATTTTAGACAGCTGTTAATGCTGGTGTGACTTGGACAACATTTTGAAAGGCAGCTTCTCCCTCTCCTTACCATAGATGTATCCAAAGCACTTTGAGTGATAATGTTCCTAATCATTTCCCTGAATAAGTGACTTTTATTGTCTTTAAAAATCCCCTCTTATAAACCAGTCCCCTGTGCTGTCAACACGGATGCCCACCACCCACCAGCTCCCACACTGCCACGCTGGACTCCCACCTCAGCACAGACATTTCCATTCTGAGTAGAGGGTCTTACTGGCCAAAGCTGAACTCTTGGTGACAGATTTATGTTTGCTGGAGACTTCTGGAAACACCACGAAGCCTGCTGCAGAGCTGCCACGTCCCACAGAGTGGAGAGGGAGCCTGCGGCTGGTAGCCTCCAGCCTATCTCGGGCAAGTGGTGGTATGTTTTCAGGAAGTGGAGGACAGACAACGAGCGTGAGTGTAGGACGTGTGAGCCACTGCAGAAGGTTAGTGATGAATACCAAAGAATCCCAAAATTATGAGTTGCAACCCACAAGCGGTTCCAGGGGAGTTTCCATTTGGGGCTGTGACTCAGCAAAGCTACTGTCACAGACAACAGCATATTGGTTTCAAGCGGCCACTAAAACCGTCTGTGATGATCGATCTCTTCTCAGATGAGCGATTGCCTTGACCCCATGGTTTTTCATAACTACCATTTTGCTCTCACATAAAATGTTGACAAGGCAAGAAACCAGAAAACTCTAGGCTCTGGCAGAGCTGGTTTCAAAATTAAAGCATAAAACTCACGGCAAAAGACCCCAGCTTCTTCTGGAGCTGCAGGCGCAATTTGTTGAGAAAATATCTGCTCAGGAGCAACCTGGCCTGGAAACCAGCTGCAAGGTAAGTTAGCTCAGCATGCTGGAGCCGTGTAAGGTTCACCATGAGATGGCAGCCTTCCCCACCGCCTTTGCACACCCTGCACGCTGCGAGGAAGAAGTGCCAACTCCAGCTTCAGCACAGAGCAGTTCTGTCTTCCTGGCGGAGATGGGCTGCCAAGATTTTAACAAAGGGCTCCCTCAAAAAAAAAAAAAAAAAAAAAAAAGAAGAAGAAGAAAAGAAAAATCAGCCTTGCTTTGCAATACATGCAGCAATCCCTTGGTGAAATCCTTCTCCTTCCTACACATAAAAATGAAATCCGAAAATTATGCATTTTCAGTCGTTTTTCTCCCCACATGGATCTACCAGCTGCAGACTGTCCCCACAGCTGAACTTGGCAACCCTCAGATGCACCAAGCTGAGGCTCTGCAGGGCATGCCGCTGTCTCCCTGGTGCTGCTTTGCACTTGGTAAAGGCCCTCACATGCTGCCAGCCACGTCACAGCTAGAAAGGCTCCTTTATGGGCTGAGGAGCAGCAGGAGGTGGGGTGGAAAGGCACCATCCCATTCAAATGTTCCCATGGCTTCAGTGCCTTTTGGAAGCACACTGAGCATAATGTTGATGGAAAATGCTGGTGTGAAGGGGTAGGAATTGAGGGTTACTGGCCTCATAGCAATCCACTTCTGGGAGACAGAGTGTGTTGAGGAGCCCTTCAGCTCTTACACTGTGAAGCAACCTGTGCCACCCCTTCCTTAAAGGACACAGCAAGAACAGGCACAGCTCTGTTTCATGCTGGTCACACCTGTACGTTATATCACAGAGAGGATCCAGACAGATTTGGAAATATCAGAATATCTTCCTTCTTTCCTGGTAATTGTGCAAGTAGGAGGTAACAGTGGGGCCACAACACTGCCGATCTAAATGGGGAAATGAAAGAAAAAGGTCAGCCTCTGAGATGAGTTGTCCCTTACCTTTTATAGGTGTAGTCACTCCGTGTGTAGGGTTGTGTCAATTTAAGCCTGCTTCAGTGAATTTTGATTTGAAACCGCACTAATGTGAATCTGGAGAATCAGCATTGCCTTGGATGAGTCAGAGAAACTCTCATGTATCAGATGCTGACTTCAGTCACACCACCGTAAATCTGGGGTCACACCTCTGAAGGCAGTAGTGTGATTTCAGTGGGACAGTTGTGCAACCGTGATCAAAATCTGCCCCACTCACCTCCAGGTGTTGTACTGGTACTACTAACAGCAGCATCTGACCTCTTACAACTGGGTTTACTCATGAACAGAGATAGGCTGCTGAGTGTGCTGTTGACAACACAAGGTAACAAAGTATGTATGAGCAGGATTTGCCTCCAATATCAGCTTCACTTACACAGCTGTACAGCTGTGCAAGCAGGGGTGTGAATGTGGCACAGCCTGTTCCCTTCACCAGGATCTCCAACCTTCATCTTCACAGAGCTAAATCTAGAGCAACTTCGTTGCCTTCAGCAAAGAGATTCCCAACTGGCCCTCACATAAAGAGGGTCTGATTCTGTCTCTCTGGTTTTTAATTAACACCACTCTTGATGGCCTTCTAATTGTGCTACAGAGTCCCACTATGCCTTTCACAGCTTTGTTCAGGCTATAAACACAGTGGACAACTTTAAAATCACGGGCTGCAGTCAAGCTTGTATACTGAAAACATTCAAATACAGATGACTTTTCACCTTTACTTGCCAGAGGCCAAATTCTTTCAAACAATGATAAACCTTATTTAACCAGGAAGTCTTCAAAATTCTGGAGTGGACCTAAAGGTCATGAGGTCTGAGATGACCTTGAAAAGTGACTTTTATCTCAGTGGACATCCTGGTGACTCAAGGCTTAAACAAATACATTCTGATACCTAATTCTCCCAAGAGCAGGTCTTTGGTGCCAAAGGTTATATACTTAGTGAAGTATTCTGCACAGACATGCAGAGCTGGGAGCCATTGTATGCATTTCCTCATAATTAACAGGGATTACTTGTAATTAATAAATACAGGTCTTTAGAAAGAGGAGCATTTGGAACTCCAAGAATTTGCAAGCTTCCTGCAAAATGCATGCCATTTGATATAATGATTACACAAGACCAGAAGATGCAAAGCCACAGGCAGAAGAATGAGCGCAAGTCTTTAGGTCTGAGCATGATGATTTTGTTATTTTGGAGGAAGGCAAGCAAACAACATGGATGCAACAGCTCCAAAGGCCTTTATGCACAGAGCAGAAGCTGGCAGACTGTGCATGAAGCTATAGCCATTCCTGCTTGTGCTCACAGAAATAACACATGGGCAATGTACACATGAGGCAAATGAGGGAGCAGAGTGAGAAGAGGCCTGCATCAGGGCTGAAGATCTGAAACCATCCAAAAGACGTGGAAAAGAGAGAAGCAGCAACAGGGTTAGGAGGCTGCAAGCCTCCAGCGTCTCAAGGCACTGCATGAGTAACAGGCTAAGCATGCAAGGCTGGGTGGAGCACTGCTGGGCTGTCACCCAGGCAGGGCAGCCCCACTGCAATTCCAATCATCTGAGGGCATCTACTCCAGGGATTAATCACAGCAAGAGCTGCAAAGGTACAGAGGTGGTTTGAGGTGCCTGAGTATTACCAGGCAATCCAAAAAAAGTCTCTGTCTGACCCTGTAGGCATTCCAGCATTCAGAAACATCTGCCCCTCTCTGACACGTAAAAGTGGTGTACCTGTGCTTGCAACTGGAGCATCTCATTCCATTAGTTTTGGCACTGCAGTCTGAAGAGCTCTGATATCTAACCCTGCCTCTCCTCCTATGTTCCTTTGCTTGTGTTGAGCCTGGACAGATGTGACATTTCTGTAGTCTACTGAGCAGGTACTGTGTTTCATATGCATAGGCTGTCTATAAAACCCCTGTGATTCCTCACCAGCACAGGTTATAAACATGTGCAGGTAACATGCAGGGAAGTTAACCTCAGGGCTCCTTCTCTGCAACAACGTTCCTTGCTTTCTTGCTCTTCCTTGCCTGCTTTCTCTCCTTTGGTTCAGTTCTCTTTGGCTGTACTGTTGGTTTTATCCTGGTTATCTGTAGATGTGTATGTGAGTCATATATGTGAACATTGCCATTTTTATTCCATAATAGCTGCTGCTTTTATTGCAGCCAGGGTAGGAATTTAGAAGGTGCTTTACTTTACTTAATCTTTCCTGTGTACGTCACAAACAAAAGGACACATACCAGGAACCACAGACTGGTCTTCAAGAGCCTGATCATTGGTGCAGGAGGTAATGGAACGACTTGCCTTCAAATGGCTGTTGTGTTGCTGTAGCTTAGTCCCTGGTGATGAGTTAGATGCTGAGGGTGCCTGTGAAGTGAATGGGGGGAAAGGGCAATTGCCGGCAAGTTGCATGGGGAACTGCCTTATCTCACTAATAGGTTATGCCTCAAAGAAAGTAGGGTCTTAAATCCTGTCTCTGTCAAGGACTCAAGTGCTTTATTCTTGTCTGAAAAGGGATATTTCCTTCCACTTAGAAACCACAGCTCTAAATCTTCTCTCAGAGTTGGTCATTTAAGCCCCTTAAAATTTCTTCCAAAACATCTGCCAAAGAAGATGTGGTTCACACACCGATCATCCTCCTGTCCATCAGCTCAACATTTACAGCATGACTAAATCCCTCTTTTTCCCAGGAAGTGGAGGGAACTAAGCCCCTTCTCCACCCAGGCCAGAGCTGTCTGCTGTGGGACTGACTAGGAGGGGAGAATTGGAACTCACCAACCTGCCATCACCACTCATTGTGCCAAGCCCGCAGCACTTCAGTAAACTCCACTAATCCCACTGCCAACCTGTGCTGGAGGTCAGACAACATATGACCAGAGTAAGAAGAAGAGCAAGGTATATCCTGAGGTGATATCGCTGCAGTCAAGACTAACCCCTTTCTGCATGCACAGAGGCAGAGCTGTGCTGGAGATTGGATGGTCCCATTTGGTTAAATAACAATTGAAATCAGAAGAGACAAAACGCAAACTGCCTGTTACAGCCTGCTTCAGTGCTTCACTTCTGTGTTGCTGTTCTTTTCTCTTTGACCATATCACAAGTCTTCATGTCAGTGGGAAGCTTCTGCTCTGCACCATCTGAAATTCAGACATCAGTGGCTCTGCGCTATCTTCTGCAGCTCCACTTCATGTCCTTCCCCTCATATACCTTCCCCAAGGCCTATTGCTACTTTTTCTGGACAAGGTGATCTTGAAAGGCTGAAGTGCCCCTGTGTGCAGAAGCACATCTTGACACATCTGGGGAACTTTGCTGTTGAGCACAAAGGCCCCCAGGGATGGCAGGTGCCGCCAGGGTTCAGTGGCAGCACAGCTGGGCATTTGAGAGTCATAGTTTTGCATGCAGCATCTAAATCCTCTTGTGGCTCCAGCCACAAACCTTAAAGCATAAACCCCCCAGACAGCATAAACCTTGTTCAGAGGGACACTGGCTGGCTGTGTCCCCTATATGTTTCTAGGGGAACTGTGTGCTTTGCTGGTTCTCTGACAAACAGGGAGGGATATCTGAAGTAAATATTTCTCCATGATGTGCCGTCACTGAACTGGTGAAACAAAATCTGGCTATATTATTCTGTGTAAGCAGGCACTACCACCCTGATACAGATTGATAGGCATATTCAAGGCACGCAAAAAGGAAATCATTACTCATCTAGAAAAAGGGTATTGCAGTCTGGTTGCAAGGCTGGGTTGGCTATTTTTTTGCTCTACACCAGCAGGTTACATAGCAAAAGCTTCACTTCTTTTAACAGCAGAGTTCATTCAAAACAGGTCAATGTATAATACTGTAATTACAGGGCAACCAACTTGCTTTGTAATTCTGTATCAATCTTGTTACTCCAAATTTACACCTGTAAATCACTTGTCTAAATTCTCCTGGCATTTCTATGAAATTTATATCCTATCAGTTCACCACAGAATCACAGAATCATTTAGGTTGGAAGAGACCTCCAACATATTTACATATTGTTTCCACACTTAGGTTGGTGTTTAACTCCAAAGAATCAGTGAATCAAAAGGTTCTCTGAATGATGGCTAATCAGAGACTGAACAGGCTTTGCACTTGGTGGAAAACTGTAATAATTCATTTTCAAATGAGGTTTCTCTTCCTCTGGACACACACATGTACAGGTACATACTAGTACTACTGGGAGTAGCTAGACTAAGCAAGACAAATCTGATTATATTGACAGGTGAACTTTCAGTGATAAGATCCAGAGCTAAACAATTGTTTATAACATTCATTATTTGCAGCCCTAAATCCCAATGCTAGTTTTATTTGTGTGGTCATGATTGTATCAGGTTTTCAAGATTTCTGACCTACAGGGAGCAAATAGGGAATTCGAGTGGATGAAATGGCAAGTGCAGCCTCCAGATCTCAATGGCTTTATCTAACCCATGCTCAGCAATATTGCAGAAGTACGTGGGGCACCAGGCATGGTGGAGGGGAGAGGAAATGGTGAGCTCACCTGAACCCTGCTCCAACAGGATGGTAGGACATGGTTCAGAGAGCATATGTGGAGGCAAACATTTGCAAGCTCTCCTGGGTTTGCTGCAACAAACTTCCTACAGCTAGGAGAGATACTCCTAGCTGTATCTATGTTGTTTTGTAGAGCATAACTGGGACTCATCTGACTGCAAAATTATATTTTGAGGTGTTGATACACTTTACACTCCTCTCCTAGAGGTAACACTAGTAGTAATAGTAATCATAATAGTTATAATATTAATAACAACAACAACATACTTCTGGGAAGGAAAAGGAATGTCTTGACCAAGACACAGGATAGATTTATTGCCGGAATAAAAATTTCAGTAAATGGTTTCAAAACCAATTCAGATGTGAAACATTTCCTTCTCATCATGAAAGGTTATCAATGAGCTTAGGAAAAGAATGTGTACATAAAGATTGTCCACTTCTTACATTCTAACATTTATTTATTTTTTTTTTTATTAAAAGACTCCATAAATCTTCCCTTATCTACAACTTTGCCCTGTCCTGGCTACACCAACTCTACAATGTGTTTGCATTCTTGTATGTATAAGAGATGGTGGAAAGCCTGGGGGGAAAACAACAGTTATTAAGGTTGCCCAGTGTTTCTAATTAAGACATTTTTTTCACAAATTAATTTCAGCTTTAGAGCTGGACTTATGAACATCAAGCGTCTACCTCAAACTGACTAAAACCTCATTTAGAAAGTGAATCAGCATGTGATTCATGTTGGAGCTAGGAGAAGAAAACCAAAGGCTGTTCGATGCTATTCCCTCAAAAGGCCTTCTGGCATATATATATGTGGTTATTCAGCTCTTAGCTTCTTTGGTGGATTGCCCCAAGAAGGAGCACCATTTAAATCTAGCAATATCTGAGAAATGGGTTTTTATCACAAGGAATTTATTGGGTATCAGCTCACTTGGTATACCCAGCCAAAAAAAAAATCCACAATGAGTTGGCCAGAAAGTCAGTTGAGGAGTAGCTTGCCTCAAGGTTACAAGCAAGCTAGAGGGAAATACTATTTCTCTCCTGCAACATTGTGTTAGATTTAAAATTAGATTGCTCTGAATGCATGCACTCCATTGATTGCTATAGGAAAGATATTGTATGTCATAAATTCTACCCTACTACTCACCACAGGTAGATTGTCCTTTGGTGGCAGCAACGGAAATGTGGGCTGAAGATGGGGAGTCTCCTTTCACAGCCAGTAAGGCATTCTCTGTATGCAGCTTCCTGACAGCTGTGGATCCTTGGAGACCATGGATTTGTAATGATTTTTTTGTGGGTGTTAAATGTTCTTATACAAGTGAAAAATAAATGACTCACAGAAAGAAAGAAATTCAGAATATTTTTCCACACTGAAAACTCCACTATTTTCTTATTTGTTTTATCTCTAGTCAGGATGAAAGTCAATGGGTTAACATTATTTGAGGAATCTCAAGTCCCCCCAAAATTGTTACATAAATGTAATATAAAAGTGCTTCAACATTATAAGCTAAAAGAAAATGTTTGGCTATTTTCAAATCCAAACATTTAATTCTGTATATCAATGCATTTCACTGATGGTAAATTCAACTTAAGTTACACTTAATGCCTCAGCAGGATATTGGTACTCCAGTGCCTCTTGTTAATCTTTTTCCCCAGGGCTTGAACTTCCTAGACAAACGATACTTATAATGTGTCTGCAAGGGCTCCCAAGATACCAGCTACAGCTCTCAGGATGTACAGGCAGGAAATTTAAAAAAGAAAAAAGAAAAGAAAAACAGGTTGATTTTCCTGAAGGAGACTACAGGAAAAAAAAAAAAAAAAAAGTCTTGGAAAATAAGATTTTGCAGAAACTGTAATTTTGGTGGAAGTTTTCCAAGTAAGCAAAAGCAAAACCAGCTATTTGCAATATTGACAGTAGGCTGAAAAGCTAAGCAAATAGACCTGGACTGTCACATGTCTTACCCCTTCCACCTCCCGTGGTTTAGCCTTTGTTCTTATCTGTGGCAGCATTTGCCAGCCCTAGACCTGCAGGTTGCCACTCTCCTAACATGAAAGCAGGCAGGTGCCTAAATTACAGGAGAAAAGGAAGAGGAGGAGAAGAATTAACTTCCTGGAGGCTTCAGTTTCCATAGCTCTGCTTCTTACTCAGACAGAGGCAGAAATGCAAGTACATGAGCTGGGAGTAAGTAAGTGAAGAAAATAAAGAAAAGACTGCTCTGAGTTCTTGCTTTAATCTGTTCTCTCAGACAAAGGTTAAATTACCATTTGAATGCCACAGTAGAAGAGCTAATAATATTGCTTTTATGTTACAAGGATCCTCTCTCTCTTGATAATACACAGTCTTTTCAACTCCAATTAAGGAAAGCTGTGGTTCCAATCATCTCTACACTGAAGATCCCTGTTTTTGCAAGGCAAGAGCTGGTTGCCCTGTTGTTCCCTCATAGATTTCCTGTGGTGCTTCAGGTGGTGCTTCAGAAACAGCTGACTGTAAGGATACGCTGCTGCAGTTGGAGAGAAAGGAGCTATACTTTGAGGTCTTCATGAAACTATGCCAAGTGGCTTGTGATTTCCAGCTTCTGGACCCCAGGGAGAAATGTGAACCCCTGGCCGAGATCTGAACAAAAACTGTGGTACTCTATTACTGTCCAAGAAAGCATTTTCGGACTACATTTGAAAATATGCTCTCCCTCCTGATTAGGATACAGTGTTTTCATTGCCATTTAGAATGGATTTAGCTATCTATGGAGGTTATCCTGCAGACTTTCCAGGCTTTCCCATTATGTGTACACTAAGAAGGAAATCAAAACAAATGCATATTTGTCTTCAGCACTGGCAGTGGTGTCAACTGGGCGATAAACACAGCTAAAGTAGGAAAAGGAATAACAAAACCACTTACAAAGAACTGAGCCAGTATATAAAATTTTTAAAAGGGCTGCTAATTGTTCAGCATGAAAACTCCTAGCTCAGCAGGCTGCAGTGGGAAAGAGTCTGTAGAGTGGTGTATCATGGCCCAAGTGAGGACAAGACAAGACACAGTTCATCCTATCGTTGGTGTGTGCTCCTCATTTTCCTGACCTACACAACATACTAATGCTCCTCTGACTCAGAGGCCCCCTTGGAGCTGTGCAACCTCTTTTGGCACTGGTCTTGCAATGCTTTGGATGAGCAGGGAAGAAAATGTCAAACTGACCAAGGCTTCTGCCTTATCTCCTGAACACCCTAGCCAGCTTCTGAGAAGTCTCCCTACTCATGAGTATCAGGTAGGCAGAGCACATCTAAGAGGATATTTATGGCCACTCTGAGTCCACTCTGTGCTTCTCTGGTCCAAGAACCTGCCCCTGTTTAGGAGGAACCTGCTTCTAGAGACAGTTATCTCCCAAGCCAGCAAGGCAGAAGTTAATTTAGGCCCTCTTATATATTCTTTCTCTGAAGATCTTCCTCACTCCTAACTCAGGGTATTTACATATTCCATATTCCCACTTATGAACCCTTTATGAAGATAACGACAATTAAGAATGAGACTCTGGGGACAGATCTGCTGGAGGAAAAGCTTAAGAGAGTTACGGATCCTCACCAATACCACTGGTGATGATGGCATGACCCTTTCCCCAGCTATAAGGCCACCTGGGAGAGGCCAGGGTGGAGGTTTGCCTTGACTTCAGTGCATGAACTAATGGCTGGAGTTGATGTGATCAGTGGCTTGAATCTGGTTAGAGTCTCTATTCAACTCTGAGTCCACCTCAGAGCTCCTCCTATGAACACTACTGCACTCACCTCTAAGGTCTGAATAGCTCCACACCTATGCAGTGCGCAAACAGACCAGGAGAATAGGACTGGAGGGTTCCCAATTACACAGGATGCCTGTCTAACCCTTCCATGAATCCCACAAAGCTCTTGGCTTCTGGGACGTGTTGTGGCAATAAGTTTTGCAAGCTAGTTCTGTGAAAGGTCAAAGACCTCTGTCCTGCAGCTGAGTATTTGAAACTATGCCTTCTCATAAACACTGTAATTATTACATTGTGGTAGCATTGCAAACACTATGGCCTTGTGCACACTAGGAGGAACTGCAATGTTTCATTTTACAGCTCAGCTCCACCTTTGGTAGCATTGCTGGGAACCATCACACCAGCAATAGGGAGCCCAGCTCCTCCTTGGTAGCATGTGGCTAGCTGGAGGCAGATCCCTGATGGGCACAGGCGAAAGAGGAGTTTCTGCTGAAGCATCTCAACAGCTTGCTCAGTCTAAACCCAACTGGTAGCTCAGAGAGAGAGGTTCCTCTGCTATTTCCGCCGTGATGCTGACCTGAGGACATCCTGAACATCTTCCCCATATGCTGATGAGCTTGTAGCCTGTGCAAGATTCAGTGGCAGCTGCTGCTTTCCTACAGAATGCCACAGAAGGAAAAGTCTCACTGAATTTATACCTTTCTTACATGCTTTAGTTAACTGACTAGAAATCTTACGCTGAATGTGGCCAAGGAAAAATAAAGCTTCCATTTCCCTTTGCCAAAGAAAGGGTTAAACCATCAAGATAAAGGACAGCTTTGAACATGCTGTGTGGATGACTGAGACAGGGAGCCAGAATCTCCAACCTTTATTTAATACTCCACCTGTAAAATGAGAAATCTTTTGAAGTCTTTTTGGGTAGTCCATGGGCTTGAACATGGCTCTCCCATGTCTGGTAAGATGGTTCAGCCATTGATGGAAACAGTTTCTGTCCTCTTAGTTTCCTGGCCTGTTTCAGTAATTAAGGAAACCATAAAAACCAAGAGGTTTAAATCTTTAAGAGGTGGCTCACAGGTATCAGGCATTACAGAATTTAGCATGGCAGCACCCCAGTTGAACTTTGCATCTGGCTCCACTCTGTGTGCATGTGAATCTCTGTTATCTGTCAGCTCAGAGGAAAGGAAAGAGGTGCCTTCCCACACTCTAGTTTGTTTTTCTGAAGACGTTATAGGATATTCCGAACAGAAATGGTCAAAAAGTGAAGTTCTTTTCATGTTTGTATTGCAGTAAAGTATAACAGTAGTTAGCCATACAGCAAAATGAACAGCAGAATTTAGCTCTAGGCTCTCAGACTGATATGAATAGCTATAGACCCTTTAATTGTTTTCAGATCCTTTAATTTATTCTTTGGTTTTCCTGCTAAATTAAGCTATGCATCTGTCAACTCACAATGTAAAAGCTCCCAGGACTTCATGGTCAATTAAACTCTCCTGGCAGAGGAAGAGCTCCTAAAATTGAAGTAAATTGTATTAAAAGCTATTGGAAAGCTTTTCCATATTGGCAAAAGAACTTCAGCTTATATTTGGATCAAACCACTTATAAAAAATTCATTGTATCCAGTCAAAGATCTTATATATCTTAATGGTGTCTTTGCTTTCTGTGATGTGTTGAGAAAGGAAACCAAGTGGTCCTGTGAAAATGAAAATCAATGATGCCTCATATTCCACAGATCTGTGTTTGTGGTTTATGGTTATCTCCAACTAAAGGCTATCACTGTGGTTGGGGCACCCATATGGTCTCTCTTCTTTTGCTAACAGCATATGAATTCACTTGCCAGGCTTCCCTTACTTGGGACATTTGTAGGAGGTATTTGTGGAGTCTTGCATCTCTACTTGGGTATACTTATTTTCTTGAAGCTGCAATGTAATCTCTCTCACGCTTGTCTTCCTTTCTTACATAGGGCTCAACTTGGCCAAGAATAGGAAAACAACTAGTGAGGGATGATCAGACAGACAGATCACACCGCATGATCACATAATTCTCATATCACTATCTCATATCGCTAATTCTCATCTCATTTTTCTAAAAAATGTACAGTTATTTAGAAACTAATAATGTTTTAGTGTGACTTCATAGACTGCTTCTTTCCTAACAACTTGAAAAGTTTCTTTGGAAGTAAGTTTGAAAAAATACATAGTGTTAGATATCTGACTCTTAGGAGTCACACTTGCCTGGACAGAGGTAAGCTGATCCACCCAGGATCACAAAGAACATTTTCTTTTCACAATATGTTAGCAGGAACTGGGTTTTTCCCTCCTTTTTTGTTTTTTTTTTTTTTTTTTCTGGAACAATGAACAGGAGTTATCTCTTACATTCAAGTGAACATGGCCCCACAACATTTCCTGCATTGATTCCCTATGGAGAAGGCAGGATGTTTAGGAACCGTGATGCTGAGGACAAAGGTTGGTCAAAATACCCCACCAGCCCACCACAGGAGTGGAATAATGGCTTCAGTGGTATTTTCCATTAGAGAAAATTGAAAATAAATGTAGTTCAACTTTATTCAGTGGTGAGCCAACAAAAATCACTTTCGCCTCTGACAGAAACCTGTCTCAAGTCCAGGACATGTCCAGACAAGGGTGTATTTCTCACTTCCCTGATCTCCAATACAAGGTTAATAAATTTTCAAAAAATCTGTGCCACAGACAGTTAAGATACATATTGCTCAGTGACAACGCAGACTGTTTGATCTTTGCTCTAAGGGTAAAGCACCATTTCAGGGTTGCTTGGCAGCTCTGTTTTCCTTCCCTTAGAAAAAGAGATGGATTCATTTAGAATCACAGGCCACTGAGAAGGGAGCTCAGGTGTGGCAGAAATGGCAGGTGGCTAGAGCTGACTTGACAGCAATTAAATGTACAAATCTTTGATTAGGCTCAAGAGAATGGAGTCATTAGCTACAGCGAATGGACCAGCTTGCTTTCCACTGCCTCATTAGCTATAATACTGATATTACTTTAAAAAGCCTGGAAAAAAGCCCTCCCACACAGAATTAGGAAAGCTGAGTTTCAAGGGAAAAAATAAGCTAGTGTAAGCATTTTCTAGCCGAACAAACAGAGCTTGGCTTTTCTGCATGGTCACTGACAAAAAAAGCCTCATGTTTGCTGTACTGTGAGATAGCCCCATACCCTGTGCTGTGAGCAACACATTCACAGAGATCAACAAGTTGCTTTTGGCCACTGAAATTTAGTAACAGCCTCATCAGGCAGCTTCCTGCTGTGCTCCAGTTCCGAATATTGGTGCCTTTAACAACATCCTACACTGCAAGTGAAGACCTTTGCTCAGTCACACGGTGGAATTATCAGGCTGCATACAAGTTGCACGTAAATCTTCATACTAGCAGGCTTAGCCCAGGGGAAGATTTGGCTTGGGCTTTATTTATCTTCCTATAATATGACTGGTTGAAGAAGGGCTGCAACAACAACATTCTGTTGTAAATTAACATTCTCCCACCCCTAACTCTACCCTTGCTTATTTCATGGAAAGTTCATAATGAAATAATTTTCACTCACCCTTTCTCTTCCACTCTTCCTCTTGTACTCTCTATCCTACCAGTTTAATTTCTCCAGCATGCTAAACCAAAGAGTCTTCTGAACAAAGAGATTCTGAATAAGTGCTTTCCCCCAGGGCCCTTTACGTAGGGGTTCAGGCCAGAAAGTTGACTGCATGAAAGGAGTTCAGGACTTAGAGAGGGCGGTGGACTTTTTGCCTCTCACATTGCTCCAGCAATAGATAGCACAGCTGAACTGGGAGCAGAGGGAAATTGTGTTTGCAGGTCAGTGGCAACACTGTCACTGAGCTCTGCGGGGCCAAGCCTTCACCCTCTACAACAAGAGGAGGATGGGAAACAAGGATGCCACGCTTCCTCAGGGTTAATACAGTTCTCTTGCAACATAGGGTACTGAATTGTTGTGTTTTTGCACTGTCTGTTGCTTACTTCTGAAGTCTATGTTTAGGTACTTCTGGATCCCATGGGTCTGTTCTCCTGTCCCAGTGCTTCGACAACATTGACAGTTCCGTGACTTGCTCCTTCCAAGGTTTCAAGGGAACAAGACACTACAAGAGATCTCTGTGCCACAGGCAATTTACCGATATAGGCACTAGGTAAAAAAATTCTTATTTCACATGGGCATAGTTTGAATTTAATTATACAGCCTCCCTGCAGTAATAGCCAAGTACTTCACCTTCTTTAGATATGTTTGTTCTTCACATGCTTTTTGAGATGTAAAAGCTACTGTATGGAAGAAGAACTGAACTGTAAGGGATACTTCCTCTGAAAAAGGAAGTTCATAATTGTCAAAGTCAAAAATTTGTGATACAAATTGTCCCCTGTAGGTAACTCCACTGAAACAGAACAACCAGCCCAACCTCAGTGTCTTAGTGACTGCCCAGGTCATGTGAAATAGATGCCATGTCATCCAACCAGCCCACACTGTACACTTCAGCTGAAAGACTCCCATCAGGATGTCCTTTCCCAAGACCATGCAAGCAGAGAACAGAGAACTGACCACAGAACTTCCTAAAACAGCTCAGAGGTTCATCAAATACAGAGCAATCTAATCAGTCGTGCGGCGCTGTTTTTCTTTCCAAAATGGTGACGTTAGAAATACAAGACGGGATTCAGTCAATAATATCCCTGGGGTGTCTTTGGTTTATTTTAATAAGCAGTGAACTTACATGTTGAAACACAAAATATGGTATGGAAAAAAAAGCAGAAATGGTCTTTTTGGGGAGGGAAAATGCAAAGAAAAAGGTAATTAAGAATAAAGATAAATTTAAGAGGTAGGAGAAAATTAGAAAAAGCTGCTAACTAGCTTCTAAATTCTTCTGCTATAGAAAACACAAGCTGCATTACTTTTGCTCTTTTGGTGTCCGCCTCCTCTGCATTTCAATGACAGTCAAGTATCTAGCCTTCCAGGCATTTGTATAAATCTTCCTTGATTCCTACCTGCTTATGTACGCACCCAATTTCCTTTTCAGACCTGGCCTTGAATGATTTCACTCTAGAGTCAGGCCTCTAAGGATCCTGAGTCTCACTGTGAGTGAGAGTTTTCTTTACTTAAGATTACTTTACTTAAGATTACTTAAAAAGTAATTCTCACTTTTTAAGTGAGAATTAAAGCCTCAACAAGCTCTGACAGACACAGGGATTCAGAGGACTGCTGTGGAAGGAGAAGGTCTGTCTTGGTTGCTCCCACTTCTCCTCCATGCCCATCTCTCAGTGCTTATTTCTCCCCAGAGCAGTCAACAGCAGGAGCCTGACTCCACTTCAGCAGTCACAGTTCATTGCCTAATTTCTTAATTCAAGCTGCTGAGGCACAGACACACATCCTCTTTTGCTGACTCTGCTATGGGGTTGGCAACCTCCAGCCAAGGAATGGAAAAGACATTGGTGGGCTGCAATAGCTGAAATTGCCACACAGAGTTTCTCTGGAGGTCATTTGTCAGAGTGGTAAGTGGTTTAAAAGCCTTGGAAAAGTTCACTCTCTAGGACTTAATATGTCTTTTCCATCTCTAGCTTCTGTGGCTCTGAAGAAAGTGCAAAGAGCATAAACAGTACAGCAAAAACCCTTTCCAGTTGTCTTTTTCTCTTCCCATTCACAGCAAATATTTTGGTAAAAAGACCCACTGAAACAGAAGAAATATGAAGCAATAGCCAGAGCTGCAACTGCAAAAATCACAGGCAGCTCTTGGGCCTCCATCATCCTGCTGCCCAGCCGAAAGCTGTGGTAGGGCCAGGATGGAAACAGGAGGAAAATGTATTTTTCACTGTGTGTTTTGACTCTGCTCTGGGGCTTAGATGACCTGTTGGTAAAAGTGCCTGCGTCCTGTCTCCACAACAGATATATCAGTTGCAAATTATCTGCCCAGTTCTGCTATTGTGAGTCGGGCCCAGTGGGAATTAATGGCACTGTATGATTGTTATTGTTGGCTGTGGGCCTCCAAAGAAAGCCAGCTTCCCTGCTGCGGTCTGCTGGGCCTCAAAGGCTGGCGTTGGGCATATTACTGTTTGGGGCAGCCCACTGTTTTGGGAGGAGGTCGGAGGGGTGAGGGGGCAGCCCCCAGCCGTGGTAATGAGCTCCTGGTGGACGCCCACGCCAGGCAGGGAGGCCACAGGATGGAGCAGGCCCGTCCCACCGCCATGCCGTGTCACGGTCCGGCGTCCCGTTACATGCGGAGGGGGTCAGGAGGGGGGAAGCAAGGCGATTTGTAGTCATGTTACATTTCCTATTTCAAAACTTTGTTTTTACAACTATTGGCCTCGCCTGCCCCGGGAGCTCTGGCCTCCGCAGCGAGCTGTGTTGTTTCATTTCTGTCAGCAGTGGGTCTTTTCTCTTTGCTCCTGCAGGAAGGCTTTTGTTTCATGTCTTTCCTCCCCTGCTGCACACTGTGCTGGCCAGGCAACTTGCCACGTGCTCGAAAGCCGGCTTTCCACTCCTCTCCCCTGCGCCGCGGTAGCCTCCCGCTCTGCTCACCATGCAAACACTCGTTCAGTGCTTCGGTTGCAGATGCTGGGGCTGTGTGTGACCATAGTGTGTGGTGTGATAAGAGGGTGGACACCTGGATGATGGCCAGTCCAAGCATTACGGCCCTGTCTCTTACGCTGTTTGCTCTTGTGACATTTTCTCCTTTTGATTCTCATGCTTGCAGTGTCGATCTAGGAGGGTGGCCATCTGGGTTCCTGCCTCCACTGCTAGCTGCCGCTTGGTCTCCACCTCCTTGCTTTTCCTCCCTCCAGTTTTAACAAGGTTGCCTCTGGCCTCCCCCTGTAGTGAGACTCTCAATGGCCAGGGGGACCCAGCTTTCACTTCCCATCCTCTCCTTTTGTCTCTCTTAGGTTAGGCCAAACCCAAGGAGCACACAGGGCCCATCTCAGCTCTGTGGCACAGTAATGGTTACAGCTGAATCAAGACTCAGCTGATAACGAACTGAGACCCATCTAATCCTCAGTCCAAACAGGGGCACAGCCTATGATAAGTGATGGGAAGGGCATGCACAGATCCATTTTGTTATTAAGATTTCCATCCACCGGGAGACCCTGACTGTCCCCAGGCTCTGACGTTCTCCTGTGGCTTTTCCCTTTGGAGCCACTGCCTGCCTCTCACAAAGGGTTTGAATGGAGCACAAAAGTGACTGACCTCATCCAGGACCCCAGGGTGTGGGGTATTTTCAGAAATCATTGCAGAGTTGAAAAAACCAAGGCGCTTTCATCCATCCTTTTTTTTTTTTTTTTTTTTTTGGCCAAAAGATTGTCTTAGGAAAAAGAAACAGCCGTTCAGTCTGCCAGCTCCAGCTATTCTCCTCAGTCCTCAGTTGGCCTCTCATTGGGGTTTGCTGCCAGGGTCCTGAGCTCCTGGGAAGCAATCGTGGTATGTCTGCAGCACAGCGTGGATGCGATGCAGATATCTGCACTGACTGAGACCAAGCAAGAGCTGCAACCCACAAAAGTATAGCTCTATCAGCATGGCTCCCTGCCCAGGCTAATTAGACCTGCCAAGAAGGGCTAATTAGCTAGGCTCAGTGCCACACTGATGTGACTATACTGCTTTCAAGAAGCAGCAAGTATCATGTGTATCTTTCTCTAGCAAGGAGATCCAACACAAAGCTGAACAGATGGAGTATATATTCACAGGGCTACCCCCTCCAGTGTAAGCACACTGAAGATGTAAGAGCCAGTTGCACATACCAGTGTTCATTTGGGTTGCGAGAGGGGTTTACAGCTGGACCTCCATGAATTAAGCTTCATCACACCCACAGTGCAACGAAGCCCAGTTATATCTTTCCCTTTGCCGGAGAGGAAAACCAGAGCATGCAGAATATAAGCCATTTGCTTGAGTTCACACAGGGAACCTGTGGCCAGGCTCGCCATGCCCTGCCTGTGAAACCACCCTGCCTGCCCAGCAGCACTTGGCTGCCTTCCCCTCCCGCATGCCACAGCACCAGCCGCTCCTGCACGGCTTGCAGAGGACGGCTCCCAGGCGTGATATGGACCTTTCCGAGGATCCCTTCCCTGCCTGGACAAACAGTCACACGTTGTATTTTTCCTTTGACCTCTGCTTCCACTTAAAATGTATTCCACAACTTCGCACACTTTTGGGGGATGCTGCAGCTCTCGCTGGCTGCCTGTGGGACAGCACTGGTTCCACGGTGTCTGCGGTTCCCCACAGCTGTAGGAGGGTGGAGAAATTCGCTCTTAAAGTGCGTAAGAAGGTAGTGAATCATAGGAGCGGTAAGCTATTGTTTACCAACATCTCACTCTGTAAAGACTTCTTTAACACAGTAATTTGAGAGATATCCAAAGCCTGGCTTCCAGTCGAGACAAGCTCAGCATCATGCTTCAAAAAGGTTCCTCTTGGCCAACATGGTGGGGACACTGTCCACAGGCCACCATGGCCCCAGCTCCTCCTGTGGCTAGAATCTTGTGTGGGACACACACACAATGACTTTTGCTACCAAAGGAAGGGCTTCAAGGATTATCCACTTCCTTCCCAGGTTTGGCAGACAGTCTGGCAGAGATAAAATATATGAGAAGGAGCTTATGGAGGTAGTAATAACCCTCCCGTTGGACCACTAGGTGGAATTACAGCAAGAGGAAGCGCGGGCTACACACATGCTGAAATACCATAGCGTGTATTACAGTGCTGCATAATCCAGGCAAGTGTAGCAGCAACTCATTACCCTAACTGAAGGCTACAGTATAATTAGCTTAATTACAACACCATCGGCTGAATTCACTGGAGAAGTATACCATTCCCTGTGCCCTACAGGGTAATGCATAATCTCAAATACTTCATCAATTGAAAGTGAGCTACGAGATACATTTGAGCTGCAGCACAGGCCCTCAGCCGAGCTTTTGTTCAATGGTGTTTTTCCCCAGCTGGCCAGAGGATCTGACTACAGTTGGTGCCTGATGATACATTTACTCACCTTATCAATCATGGAGAGAGATTGTGACACTTTCTTTTAGGAAAGGGGCTGGATTTAAATTTACTACAGAAACCACAGGGACTTCCAAGGGACATCCCCAACAGACATTACTGTGAAAGTATTTACTTCATAGTGTATCAGGCCAACTAAAAGAACAAAGCACAATATACAATTGTTTCCCACATACCCACATACATCTGCACACCACATAACCTGTATCCCAAAGGCAGCCATCCTGCCTTTTGGGGGCAAACGCACAAGCTCAATAAGCCAACATGCTCCATAGTGTTCAGAGCTACGGGATCTGGTTGGGGATGCAGCGCAGGTGTTGGTGGCAGCATGGCTACGAGCACCAGTAGCTGCCTGCACATGGAGCACAACCCCATCCTTCCCAAAAGGGTTATGGCCCACTCGGTCTGAGCAGATCAGCAGTGTTCAGCTGGCCCACAGCTGGGCAGTGCAAAAGGATCGCAGCCCTTAGCTAGTCTCGTGCTGGAAGACAATAACTATCCAGAATTGCTTCAAGACCTGATGAGCCACAATCCTATACTTACAGTGGTATTTGGACCTTCACCAATTGCTAGTTTTCTCTTCAGCTCCGTGCACTCATCACCTTCCCACGCACACATGCACTGTCCTGTGAAAGCTCACCTCACTTCCCAGAAAAAAATTAATTCCCAAAACTTTTTCCTAAAGAGCAGTAGGAGCAACTGGCTTTTGAATTCAGCACAGCAAGCCTACAATTACGAAAAATGTTTCATTTGGGTTGACAGGAAATCAAACTGTATTTTCTTGGTAAAACAATAAAACCCAAAATTCCATTCTGGATCAAGCAAAGTGTTTGGTTCGACCTGAAACGAAACACGCCATTTTTGCGTTTAAACTTTTCACCCCTTTTTATTTATTGCAGGCAGGGAAACCTCAAAACAAAAACAAATGTTGTTTTGCACTGAAAAGTTGAACAGTTTCACTTTGAAATCAGCAAACTACATTGACTGCAATTTCTCAGAACTGATCTCTTAGTCTTTGGCTGAAACTGTTTGCTAGATTTCATGTTTAATTCACAAAAAGTTTTGTACAACACAAAGCATCATCCTAAGAATTTTACCTGGCCCCACATGCCTATTGTTTGGAATTGTATGCCTGAAAAAAAGTGTGTGGGGAGGGGTTATTTAGACAATGATATTATCAATACTAATGTCCTCTCAAAAACAGGTCCTTACCAGGGAATATTTGGCTCATCTCTTCATAATACTTCATGCATGAGATGAAGGAGGAAAGGGGTGTTTTCTTTGGCTTGGTTTTTACGTGGCCCAAAGGCAGTACCAAAGAGCAAACGTCAACTCCAATGCACCACAGGCTGTGACAGGGATCCCATGGCTGAGCTGCAGGCAGTGCTGCTTCACACCAGGCATGTGGCAAGTGGGATCCAGCTGTGCAGTGCCGGGAACTGGGCACATCTGGGAAGAATAACCAGACTTAGGTCCAGGAAATAAGGAGCTACTCGCTCAGCCCACTTTTGTCTTCCACTGCTCATCAGCCAGTGGGAAAGTTTAACTGCATATGGGGTTTATTGGGCTTAATTCTGTCTCCAGGTTTTGTCTGTTAGAAATAGAGGGAAAACAGCCTCTTGAGATGTTTTATTGTTTCCATTTCTAGTTCCATATGAAAAAGCAGAACAGGGAATAGATTTGGTCTTTGACCCTAAAAGAGCCTGGGGCAAAGATCCCATCTGTTCTGTATTTTAGCTGGACCTCTTCACCATTTCTGCTAACATCTGGATATGTTAATGCTTTAAACAGTGGAAACAGCCCTCAATACAGATCTTTCTTCCTCTAAGCAAAAATATGGCTTCCCTATCCATATACCCCTGCAGAATCATCCAGATGATAAAATGTGCATTAAACTGCCTGGTCATAAGCAGATATGCAACAGAATGGGAGTTTAAAAGGGAGGAGTAGAAGGGAAAGAGTTAAAAAAAAATGCTACAGCCTCTCCCAGTGTTTCCTTGGGTGGAGTGTGTAAAGGTTAACGATTTCTAAATATTCAGGAGTAATAAATGATCTAAGTAGTTTTCTGGCGGTACCTCATGTTCCCAGAGAAACAAATGCTTCAAGGATATGCACCATTTCAGAAGAATGTGACAGAGAGAAGGGAAGATTTATTTTAAAAACTTGAGATGATCTGTCTCATCATTGATAATAAAGGTACAGGCTCTTTCCATCCAGAAATACCACCAGCTAAACAATGAAGAATACAGTGCCTTAGGATTTGTGTCTCACCATTGAAGGGCTTAAAATTACATTATAAGAAGATTTTCTGTTTCCTCCACAAATATCTGCAAAATTCTCCATTTCCCCATAGAGCCTTTCCCCTTTGAGTTGTTTTGGCAGCACACTGGGGGTTATTTCATTCAATCAAAATTAAATCATCTGAAAGGATCAAATAGGAGTAAAAAATCTTGCAAATATTTGAAGAGAGGTCACTTTTGTTCTCAGTTACCAGAGTTGGGGGGTGACTTTTATGGGAAGTTAATTGTCTTCACAGATACCCTGCTGTCAAGCTCAGGTGAAACTGAACAAGCTACTGAGGGAGAGAAACACAGAAACATCCTCAGGCTGAGCTGTAGAAAATATTTTTCCTTGCTTCCTTGGCAAAAGGAAAGAGGACTTTTCTCTCTTATGCACCACTTATTTCAGGAGTAGAGTAAGGAAAGGGATGAGGAGAGTGGGAGACCAGGTTAAGACCTGGGATAGAAAGCAGCAGTGGCTGTCCCTCTTCCCCTACTCCTGGATGTGAGGCTGTAAAAGGGGGAGGAAAAGGGATGTAGTCTGCGGCCAAGATAAGCATCGGTAACATGATTCGTAGGAGATGATACAGCAGTGGTAGGAAGCAGGACACATGGGTAGCGCTGCTCATAGGAGAGAGGGCAGAACAAGGTTTACCTGTCATGAGATAGGAGCAGGAACAATGTGAGGGTGGGTTGCAATAGGAAGCTCAGGACCTGGCTCAGATTATAGGATAGGTGCAAGTGAATGTATGCATGTATTTATTTTGATCTGGCTGAAACCTGTGTATTTGACTAATGGAAAACCCACATCCAGAGACCTGATGGTTTGGCATCTTTGCAGCACATACCCTGGTTAACTGAGCCGGGGCTGGTGATCATGTTTGCATTACACACAGGGATGCTATATGATAACAAGCCCTTCTTGACCACAAGCAAGCAAGACTGGGATTTCTCACTCTCTATGCAGCTGGAAAGAGGAATGGCCTTCAAGAGATTCAGAGAAACCTGAATGAAGTCATTGTGGTTAGTGGTGCAAATGGTAGAGGACCCAAGCTAGATTAATATCCAGAGGGAGGACCCATCCTACACCCTACACATCAAATCTTACTTATTATTTTCCTGTTCCAAACTTTCACTCACCTTTAAGTCTCCTCTATGTCCTTACTCTGTATTCTACAACACATCAAAGACTGACCTAGCACACAGTAGTAAGTACTGTGACACTGATCTTCAGTGCATACTGCTCCATGGGTGTAACAGCTCCCCAGGCTCTTCAGACATCCCTTTAGGTCATGCTGAGTTCACCCAACTGTTGCTGACAACCCCTCAGCTGAGGATTTAGTGCAATAGCTTGGGATCACCCCCTCTTCTCACCAGATCCTTACCGGCTGCTGGTACGGCAGCAGGAGCAGCAGGGGACGTCAGCCAGATAGTTCCTGGCTCCAGCTCCAGGGTTTTCTCATGGCAAGAGAACTAACAACTATTTTCAGGGGGGTTTCTTGGGACAAGAAATCTACCTACAACCTCCCAGACCCCTCAGAAAACACAATTAAAGACAACTTCTTATACTGCACAGGCTTTCAGTTAAAACTGGGTGATTGGCATTGAAACAAGTGTGGTGGGATGAACCCTTACCTGCGTGATCCACACAGATTCAACTGCTAGGACAGGCCTATAGCTCTGTGCACCTCTCTTTGGTAATAGGTTGGCTGAAGTCCAAGGAATCTGGATAAAACATGCTCAAGACTGCTCAGCCAATNTTAATGGTTGGCTCCTAAGGTGTGTGCACTAATTTAGGTTCAGGCCTATGGTTGCCCAGCAACTGTATTTGCAGCATTTTTTAGCAATGAAATGCTTGACTTTACGGCCTTAATAAATGTTCGACCTTAATAAATGTTCTCTCGGGCCATTTTGTGTGTTTATTTTCCTCAGCCAAATGGGAGAGAAGCAGATAGGAAAGGCAGACAGCACCCTAGAGCACCCACTGTCCACACCAGGCCAGGATAGGTGTGAGCTCTTGCTCTCTTATCCAGACCCCTGCTGTGAGGGCTGATAGACAGCAATAGCAGTTTGTTGCCTCCTCCAACAACTTGTGTTGCTAGAGACAAGAAGTCTGGCCATGGTGTTTTGCAGACTGTAGCTGATAGCAGAAGAGTGATGGTAACAAAAGTTGCAGGTCTCTTCCCAGCACTGCAGCAGAGACTGCTCCAGAGCAGCAACCTTCTGCCTGAGTCTCTCCAAGATGTTTTCCTTCTTTCCTCTCACCTTCAGCTTGTCACTGTCCCAAACTTGCCTTCTTCTCCCTGCTGGTTTCTCTCAGCCCTACAACAATTTACAGTTCATCTCTCTCCTTCACCCCAGATCTCTTTGGCTTTCCTTTCCACATCTCTCTCTTCTTCAATGCTTAGGTGTCAGCCAAAGGAGAGGAACAAGGAGAGCACAGACAGAAGGTGACAAAGACCTGGAGAGACCCACAATGACCCCAGTGTGGCCTGTGCCCACGATTGCAGGGAAACGTGTGTTCAGCCCCTGCTTTCATGGTGTGGGGGAAACTTGCTCTGAACAGTCAGAGTCCTCTGCTGCCAGCAATGTACAAACTATTTTTCAAAGGCTCATAACTTGGCCAAATTTGGGCAGATTTTCCTGGACGTAGCAAAATGGATACGTAGCAAAGGACGTATATTCCTGCTTCAGAGGCCTCCTCCTGCCAAATTTTAAACCTTTTCCCCTTCTCTTAGGGAATGCACTTCAGAAATAAAAACTTCACCAGGATACAATACAGAGAAAGTGTTTTCCCTTAAACTCCCAGAAGTGCTTGGAACAGTCTGGCAATATGTGAGACAGACGCTCAGAATGGAAAATATCAACTTAAACTTTAAAAGCCCTGCAAGGTTACAGAATCAACTAAAAACGTGCATTTTAATGTGCAATGTGAGGGGAGCTGGACTTCAACATCATGATTGCAATACTCAAGATATTACCAATTTCATTCATACTAAACTAAAAGATATTAGGTGGAATTAAAACTGGTAATTGTGTACAGCCCTGTTGACTAAAATATGATGCAGCTTGATGGACAGCTCTGTTAATACATTGACAAAGAGAGCAGGTAAGTTCTCCCCAAATTTCTGTTTCATTCTATATGTAATTTACTGAAGTTTTTATCTAAAAAAAAGACACTTTTCTCACCAAAACCCTGGACAGCCAGATTGACACAGCAGGGGATGTCCCCTCGGTCCCTCTGCTGGACCACAGCCAGGGACATACCACCACTGTGGCTTCCAGGAACAGTCACATGCCAGAGGGATGAGTTTCTCATGTAATTTTTCAAGTGTAATTTGCTGACAGGTTCTAGCAGCCTCCCAAGAAGTTTACCTAACACCATCACACCGTGACACTGTGCTACAACAAACTAACTGTCCTGAAAGAAGTCACTGGAGAAAGTGCTCAATGTACTAGTACCAAACACCTTTCAGCTCACCTTACAGGGATTGTCTTGAATTTAGGATTTTTAATAGGTTATAGGAAGATACTGAAGCCTAGTTTGAATGTCCTGAATCTTAATTTACATTTTAAATTCCCTTCAATTTTTTTCATTCCCAGTTGACACCACAGACCATTAGCCCTTTAGTATATTACTTAAGCCATTCATTGAATACAGAACAAAAGGCTATCAAATCCATCTATTTGTTTATACTGTCATCATCATTATAGCATACAAGTATATGAAAGACAATGTGTTCTGTAATCATAACAACAGTGAATTGTCCACGAGCCATGCAGCTAACAATTTACACCTACACAGATTTGTGTGAAATGAATTCCAATACTTTTCAGCAAAATCATTGCAAAGGTTACGGACACTTTGAACTGGAAACTCATTCTTAGAAATTAATGTTGGCTTTTATTTTCCTCCCTTCCCCTATAATGTTCGGGGTGCTTCCCCATTTTGAATAAAGTACCATCTGTATTTATTTTTGTTGTGATGTACTCATTGAGGTTGTCTGTCAGACTGCTCAAGAACATTTCCATGTTTCTTCTGGAAAAGAAAAAAAAAGGGGGGGGTGAAAGAAAGAAACAGATAATTCAGAATTATTCCATTCAACTCCAGCATTCTACAATCTAAATTGGAAATTTTATACAGTCTGATTTAATGGAAACTCAACATTCTGGGTGGAAGCATATTACAGAATGGAAAATTTTACCATCAACAAGCTCAATATGATTTTGCAAAATTTCACTTAGTTTAAAGCTATCTACCATCATTTCTCCAGCTAAGAATCTAATTGGGTTTTACAAATTATATCAAATGACATAGGATTCACTGCTGGAAATAGCCAAGAAATACAGTGTGACACCTTTAAAGAAAAATGCCTTTCAGAGGTCTGGGGAAGGAGCTGTTAAGACTATATAGGAGGACTTTAAAATAGATTTTAAATTTGAAAACCTCTTCACCTTCTCATAAATGTGATGAAAATGTATTTAAACAGTTATGGCATGTCTGCACCTTTTACCATTGAGTACACCAAACCATTAAAACAGTTCTAATGTGTATGCTTGAATACATTGTTGCTGATTACATACCAAAATACCATTGTTCACTCTGTGTGGGCAGTCATTTGTTTTGAGACCCTTTCATTTCCATAGGACAGTCAACTAGGAATGTCTGAGATCATCTCTTGTTTATGTTCATATGCCTTAATTAACTCTATTGACTTTTCAAAAATTGTCAAGCAAAGAATCAGTCAATACAGAAAGGCTGAAATTTGTGCTGCTTATGAATCTAAGTCCTACAAATCTCACCTATAGGCAACAAGATCCTAACCTCTTTCCTCTAGATTCCCTTGATAGTTAACGAAGAGGAAAAAGGATCTCCAAAGGGAAATTGCTTCCTGTTGTATTTAACATCTGTCTTTAGACAAGGGAAGTGCTCTCTGGAGTTGCAACTCTCTCTCTCTCTCTCTCCATTGATGATGGAGGGGATGCCTAGATTTTCAAATATTTGAAGTCACTTGGGATAAGCTCTGTGCTTAAACAGGTACATAGACAGGCTTCAGTGTGGTTACTCATATAGGTGAAACTATGGTCAAGCTCAAGCATCTCCTTGAAAAGACAAGAAATGTGGACATGACTTTTATATGAGGTATAAATTTATACCTATCCTTTGTGGGAAAGGTAGAAGACACACTGCTTTATTTCCTCAGCTGGCTCCTGTACCCAGATATTTTATCCAGGAATGTTCAGGTCTTCCTGTACAGCAGGAAGAGCAAGTTCTAATCAACATATAGATGGAATGCAAATTATGCATGAGCCATATTTTACCAACCTCAAACACTTTTCCATGAAAATAAAGCAACATATATACTCCTACTGCTGCAGAGTGGATTGCAGCTCGATGTTCAGTGCAGATGAGCATGTACAGAACTGAAATTAGCTAGGCATATCTCCAAACTTCATCGAAAACTGTTACCCTTTGATCACTTTTCAGCTGCTTTTCATATTTCAAGAGGCTGTGAGAGATAGTATTCTGAACCTACTTACAGAACTTGCTGGAGTTTTGTAACTTACACTCCTTTGCCAAGGAAGATTACCTTCTCAGTGAGCAAACAATGGTCAATCGATTTTGAGAGCAATCCTGTTGGCACTTAAGACAGAAATTATTAGATCCCTTGTTATCAAAGTCCCAAGGTCAAGTCATCAAATATGACTGATTACATTTTCTAATGGTTTTTCTATGCTCATTAAAGCACATTCAAATATTCAGAATCACCTCTGATCATGACATTCAAAACCTGCTCCAATGGCTCCTGACAAGCAGGAGTGTATTCTCTAATCTTTAACCATATAAACAATAGATAACCGCTTGTAATTGGGTTCAAATTGATTTCAGGTGGCTTCAGAGAAAAGCAATTTCTACAACAGATTAACCTTTTAATTAATGTCTATTAAGGACATTACCAGGTGCTGGAATCCTGCTAAAGCAGAAAATTACACTTCATTGACATTCATTTATGATAAAATAGCTGAACCATTCCCAGGTCATTATTCTTGTATTTATCATCATTTCTTGCTCCTCATGAAAATGCCATAAACTCTAATTAACTATTGTAACACTGTATATGTTAAATACATTGTTTTGCATTGAATAGGGGAAGGGGTATATGAAGATCAAGATGCCCTTTGGCACAAGTTTTAGAGAAGGAGCCAGCCCTCTTTACCAAATGACACCATGGGCAGGGTATTCGGCTGTAGCATCAGCCTTCTCTAACGGCTTGTGAGATACCTCATTCATGAAGGGCTCGCACGCCACAAAAGACTTCATCCATGGAGGAAAGATAGGCTGCTTTCTTGAGAGAAACATAACCTGGGCTACAGATAAGTTTATTTTGCCATGTTTGTGGTAAACTAATGCCTCAGTGTTTGAGTGTTTGAATCCAGATCGTAAGGAAAATGATTTCTCAGACACCTTTGGAAATTTCCAACTGTGACTGAAGCTGATGGTAATTTATCTGATGCTGATGTTGACACCTCCACTGGATACATCTCTAATGCTAAGTAAAAAAAAATCCAGTTATTCTCTGGATACATCTATAATACTAATTCAAGAAAGGGCCCTTTATTGGCCATACTGTTCAGCTGTCAGCTCTTTCCCTGGCTCTGTTTCAGACAGTTTCAACTAGCTTTCCCTAAGACATATCTGCTGGAGAGGCTTGACTCTGGCTAGTGTGGATGTGGATCAGTGTGCAGCACCTGACTTTGGGGCCAGGATCAGTCCCTAATCGTCTTTTATGTGGCTGTGTAGATACAGGCTCTGTGGTTATTGGTAATTTGCTCCTGCCCAAAAAGAACTTCCTGTGGCCTCAGGCCATTCTTCTGATGAGCAAACTGACGAACCTCGTGTTCTCTGGGGGTTGCTGTATTTTGTTTTGTTGCAATTGTGGAAGGAGTCACTCCCAAGCATTGTACATTACTTCCTTCTCTATCCATGGCTTCAGTTCAGCATGCTATATACACATTATATTTTTCAGGCGCTGAGTGAAAAAATGTCTTGCAAAGTTCTCATTGTTCTACAATATGCTTCCCATTCTGTAAAATGATGACAATTTAAAAGGCTTTTTGGAAACAAATAAATAAATAAATAGATACAGAATTCCTTCCGTTCTCTTTAACACTAAAGCCTGGGATTTTCAGTGGAAAATTTTTTCAGCTACTGGTAGTGTATGACTTCCTTCCAGTGTCCTTTCTTACCCTTCCAGTTCCAAATGAAAAGGATCAAAACACTACTTATTAAATAATAAAAAAATTCTTCAAAAAGGAAGAGGAGATTATTACTGGGTTGAGGAGAACTCCAGGGCAGACACAGGCAGGGATTCTTGTCCAGAAACAGGAGAACTTGGTCAGTCTACGGCTACAGCATCTCTTCCAGAAGGCTCAGCCCCCAGGAGAGTCAGGCTGACTTTGAAGTGACAGAAGTCACACAAGAAGATGCTTGCAGCAGGTGACAATATTCTTCACATCTCCTTGTGACTGATAAACCTCTGGACTCTTCCAACAACTGTTATTTTTACTCTGTTATCTCATACAGTGGTACCCCATAAACTTCACCACAGATGCATTACTGAATGGATATCTAGCATATAGACAGGCGGATCACAATCTAGCACAATCCACAGAACCTTTGAGGGATCTCCTAAAAGTGTCTTTAAAGTTCATGCAAAGGAACTAGAAAGCTTTCCATACAGAAATAAATTGTAAGGGTTTTTGATAATGTTTCTGTATTTGTTTTAAATGTATAGGTTTCCTGATGCTACGAAACTCTATCAACTTCCTAAAAAGTCCTACTTTAAGCCAGTTTAAAAATAAATTTCTTCTACCATTTCAATTTAGTTTATTTGATTCCATAAAATTTAACAGATTTTGTTAGATATCCCAGAGCTATGGAGTTCATTTTCACCCTCTGAAATACAAAGAAGAATTATTTTCCTCTTTATTAAACTTATCTGAGCTACAAAAGAAAAAAGTGAACTCCTCTGCAAGACTTACACAAGAGCACTTAAACAGCACAAAGAAAAAAAAAAGCCTATGAAGCTGTATTGCTAGGCTCTGCTTAACAATATGCCACTTCCTGATTAATATCATTCAGCTGTAATGAATGAATAAATTGTAATTTAAATGATTGTACGTATGCACCATCACATCAAAAGCAAAATGAGACACTTAGACAATCATAGCTTTCTCTCTCTCTCTCTCTCTCTCTCTCTCTCTCTCTTTTTTTTAATTTCACATCTACATCTTTCCCTGCTCTAACAAGGGGTTTTCTATGTCACAGACTTTTTCTATGATTTTCTGTAAAGGCAAGGCTGATTACAAGGCGGAACACTGACAAAACAGGGAAATGGACTATACAGGCACAGATGCAACCAGCTCTGTGGACAACCAAAAGCATGTTACAACCTGTTATGCAAAAAGAGAAAGAAAAAGTAAAATGTTGTTGTTAAGTCATGAGCCCAGGACACACAAGAGCCAGATTTAAGTTCCTTCTGCACAACAAAATTCCTCTGAGTCACCAGACACATGCTTTCTGCAGCTGTTTGTGAGATACCAGCCAGAGGGAGAACTGAAATAACACATCTAGGCTTTGAGGATGTGTGAACTAGGTTGCCTGTCTTTGCAGGGTCCAAATATTTTTCACAGTGTCCTGGAAACAAGCTTGTGGCTCAGTTGTCCATCCTTTATTTCTCTCATCCCAAAGAATTGGAAGCTGTTTGGAGCCCAGAGTCTCGCAATGCTGCAGGTACCAGAGCAGGGCTTGGTGCAGGGCTGAGCTCCAGACAGGCATCAGAGACAAGTTCATGGACCCTGTACTCACTGAGCCAGTTTAGGGGATATATTTGGGAAAAACAGGACTTCCTACCTGATCAGGCCCAGTTGCTGGACATCTGAGGCCTAACTTCTGACTACTTTTTCCTCAATCAGCCAAACTTCATCTGAGGCAGTTTGCCTACCTTAAGCCTACTCCTGGATCTGACACTAAGTGGTAGACAGGACTGTCCTTTGTCTTTCTTTGGCTTTTTGCCACTGACCCCTTAGCCAGCATTTCTGCCTCTCCTAAGTGGCATGTGATCTATTGATTTTCCCACACTTCTTGCCACTATGAGGAAGAAGAGGTGCTTGTACATTTATATGAATGTATGAATGTTTCTTCAGTGGGGGAGGGGAAGTGACATAAAACAATAGCAGAGAGTAGTCATTTAATGGAAACTTCCAACATCATTATGTTTTTCAAGCACAGGAAATGTAGTTCTCAGATAAACATATAGATTGCATGGAAAATAAATCAGAAGCCTGAATTGATGACCTTTCTATATATCTTTTGGAACAGAAGAAATTAACTGGTTGTCTATTGAATTGTTGTGGATGCAACAAGAAACATAAAGATTATGGGTAGGTTATCATCAAAGGTAAGAGCATCTACTATGAAAAAAGCACAATGCAACAAGTAGCATTGGGTTGGTTCTTAGTGTTGCCACGTTGAAGATTTTGCATCTGAAGGAGTTGCTGACATAGGACATCAGCTTAGGAAAATGGCTTTAATTTAGTTAAATGTCATTAAAGTTTTTGTGATTGTTACAGCAAATGCACCCTTTGTGTATTATATCTTGTGGTCTGCCAGGCACCCTACTTTAGACATGGTATCATTACAGGAGAACCACAAAAATGCTTTAGATTCTTTGGAAAACTGAAAGGGGACAAAAACCTCAAGAGATCTAAGAATAAAAAAAAAAAAAAAAAAAAAAAAAAGAAGAAGAAGAAGAAGAAGAAGAGAATAGAAGGTTTGTTATCCATCCTTTTCTTGGAAACAGAACCAATGGGGATAAGACAACAAGGGCGCATATTTATAAAGCACAATAAAAGGCCTCTGTGTGGTCAAGTCTGCACAGAGCAGATGAGTGGTGGAGTTCTGGGAAGAATTACATAAGACTGCTTGTGTACACGTGCCTGCAAACATGGAAACACGCATTTGCACACATACACACAGGTCGTGCCCAGATGATGCCCCTCTTCACATACAAAACCTCCCAGTCGCAGTCAAGAACCTCCATAAACACTTCAGATGCAACACTTAAGAAGTCCTGTTTCCTGTACTGCCAAACTACCCAAGTCATAAGCAGCCTAAGAGCAGGACTGTGAGTAACTTTTCTCAGAAACGAGGCTATTTAGCCTGGCTTCAGCTCAACAAATCCATGAATAATTATACACAGCCTTTGAGTGGATGTCATGGATTTGACAGACTGGAGGAAAGTCAGCTTACGTGCACAGCTATTCAACAATAGTGTAAATTAGAGAATCTGCTACAAGATGTTTTCAGATGGATTTGTTGTGTGTGTCCGCAGCAACTTACCATGTGTCCCATCTGCAGTTCACAGAGCTTCCAAAATCTTAGTGCAAGCCTTGTGTCCAAGAAATAACAAGAATACATCTTCCTTTGGAGATAAATGTTAATAATTCAGTCTATCTGGACACCCCAAAGCTCTTGCTCTCTCCTCCCCGCTTAGATCTCTGCTCAAATTGTTTCATTGTATTAACTATCTAGCATCCTATTTCCTTCATCTACAACCTCAACCTCATTCCTTTTCTCTACAGAGCGAATGTTGTCCTGTTGTATAGCATCCCAAATGCTCCCTGCTATGCATCCACTTTTATCTTCCCCTCTTCTGTAAGCTTCCACGTCTTTAACTATCTCCTTGCCAGACCTAGTGGTCTGTCCTAGTACTGTCCTTGATTTTCCTGATGGCTTTTATAAAATCAACCTCTTTTTTCCCCCGTTTTTACAGAAATAGATGATCAGTGATGTGTGATGAGATGATGCTAAAGATCTTGCTTTCTCCCTCTCTCTGGGTCACAGCCCATAAGTTTTCTACTCTACCCTCTTCTCTTTAGATGCATTTAACAGCAGGCTTCCTCAGCTCTGTTGGATTCAGTTCCATCTCCTCTCTCTGCTGACATCTCTCCAGGAACAAAAGTTGAGTCTCCATCTACACCAAACTCCCTCCACATGCATAACATCCCACCCAGGTTGCAGAAGGGAATAGGAATGGCATGAGCCACTTCTTGGTTAGTTTCTGTTGGCACTCCAGAGACTGCTGACATCTGCTCTGTATAATGAGGTTGCTATGAATCTCAGTTCTCTCCAACTAGCAGCACTGCCCAGCAAGTTTAGATATTTAGATCAGATATTAAGAAGAAATGATTTACTATGAGGGTAGTGAGGCACTGGAACAGGTTGCCCAGAGAAATTTTGGATGCCCAGTCCCTGGAAGTGTTCAAGGCCGGGTTGGATGGGGCTTTGGGCAACCTGGTCTGGGGGGACGTGTCCCTGCCAATGGCAGGGGGTTGGAATTGGATGGTCTTTAAGGTCCCTTCCAACCCAAATCGTTCTATAATGCTATGATATTATGCTTCCCCCTTCCTCCAGGAGTTAATTGATTTATGCACTCTTTGGCTAGGCTTAGAGTTAAGGAGTTATTTATGTTGCCAGTTGGCTACTGTTTCTGAGGTGTATAAGGCCACAGTCCTACAGGCCCTACAAGTGCCTTATTGTAGCTCTTGGTCCCTTTCACAGACCAGAAATTAACCTTTGGTCCAGAAATGTGAAGTTATTTTTAAAGGCCATCCTCTGAGAAGCTAGGGCTAATCATAAGGGTCCAATATAAGATTCTCTGAACTTGTAAAGCTATGCCAAATCATAGCTGGAGATTCGAGCTAAGTGTTTAGTATAGCCTGCACAGTCAAAGCACTTCAGAGGCATTTGCAGAGAAAATCAGTAACCTACAAGGTAGAACTAACCTGGCCAAATGCAGACATCTAAATCAGAACAGGCTTTCCCTATCGTCAATAGAGGACAATATGCACTTGTAGGGTGCAAAACATTGGACATTCATTAGAATGAGACAATTTTTGTCTTATAAGAGACTATTTATCTCAGTGGGCCATAAGAGGAATGACAAGATGATCTATTCAGACACCAAACATACTCTGTAGGCTTCCTATAAGCCTGGGCAAGGTAAAACCTATCTTAATGACAGGCTGGTCCTCTGATTATCTATGCTGATATTTCAGTCAGATTGCTCAGGTTCCTCTTCTCTACTGTGTGCGCAGCATGATAGACTGACACATGGGGAAGGAACACAGACCAAGGCTGCTTCTGGGGACTGTGATAGTGGAGCTGGAAAATTCTGAGCACAGAGACCAAAAACCTCTTTACTAATACCTGATCTCACATACCAACCTTTTTCTAGCTCTCAAGGTTCCCCTTTTTCTCCACCCCTGTGTCCTATCCCTCTTTGCTTCTGGACCCCCTACTCCATGACAGGTAGCTCACTGTGGTAACCCTGAGAAAGTGGTGTCTGCAAGATGTTGCAGGAGGAAGGAGGTAAGGAAGATGCTGGCATGGCACAGGAGAGTGCTGCGCAGTAAAGTATGACACTGTTGAGGCAAGAGAGTTGCAAGGTCCTCTACATAATTTGTTATGAAACTGGGCCATGAGTAATTGCCCTGGCTACTTTCCCAGGCATTTGTTTTGGGTGGTCTTGCCCCACGGAGTGGCTAGCAGATCAAGGTGTCTCTCAACCAGCTGTGATGGGTGCATGGGATCACAGGGCAGGAGTGAAAGCCCAGTGCAGCCCTGAATAAGGGTGCTGGACTGTGTCTTCCTTAGATGGGTGCTGGGACAGGACCTGGGGGGGTCAGCATCCTCCTCCATAGGTGATAATTCACACAAATTCTCATTAATGCCAGATTTTGACTTTGCATATGAAGCCAAAAAATTCAGACTCCTTATGTTGCAGACTTCTCTGGGCACCTTCTATCTTCCAGTATTACTTTCTCCGAAGGATGTAGTAAGATACCAAAACAGATGAAGTATCACCAGTAAGACACTCTTGCACTGTGTGGGCTTGACACCCAGATGCTCAGGCCCTTTACAGGCCCTTACCGACTGCTAACCACAGCCAACACAAATCCCATGTGCTGGTTGGACCTTTTACACACAGGCTGAGGAAAAGATTTTAATCACTTTGCCTGGGGCCTGACTTCAAGGAGCAGCTGCAGGAAAAATGAAGCGACTGTACCATTAAAAAACACGGTATTTCCATATTACGTACCCATGAGCTACAGAGCTGCAATATGCCCCACTCAGCTGCCTGTGGCTGTGGGTGGCTTACCCAGGTAATGAAGGGTCTTAGTGAGGATGCTGTGCCAGGCTCACCAAGGGAGCTGGGGAAAGCAAGGAGCAGCTCTGGGTGTGTGGTAGGGCTTTATAAAATGTCTCAGCGAATGTACTGGGAGTTCAGGCCTGGACATAAATGTCAACGCTGCTAACATTGCGTATGTCCATTCTTAATAGGAATTTGCTAATTAGGGCTGAGTAACCTACGGAAAAGGCTACTCGCAGATGAAGTCCAAGAATGACCAACCTCAGAAAGCAGCTGCAAGTGGTTTTGCAATATGATTTTATCTGGGCAGAATGAGTTCATAATTGGAAACTGCTCAATCTTTCAGTCAGCTGAGTCCTTACTTCTCTTGATCAGATCTCTATCATGTAAGAAACTCCTTTAGCTTACGGGGTGCAAACTCCCCTGCAGGTCTCTCCTTGAGTGGAGGGAAAGGAGGGTGAGAGGAGTGGAAAACAGAAGGGTTTCATTTAAGTTTCAGCTGCCCACGCATTTGAAAAACTGGAGCTGGTATTCTCTGGCCTGGCCAGTACCTCAGAGTCAGGCTATAGATGTTGACTGGGAAACCTCGGTGGCCTATCCTGCACCAACAGCATGAAGCCAAACCACAGGATATGGTATGGCACTTGAGAATGCTAACCAAGGGGAAACTACTCATTGAAAAATCAAACATAGCAATGGATCCTTAGAAATAACAGCTTTTGCCTTGATCGCTTCTCTAATATGCACCACAGTTGTTTCAACCAATTGATTTTTCTTCTATATGTCCTATACCCCAAGTCAAGAGGAGCAGGGAGCATTTGACCAGGCAGGAATGATTAACCAGGTGACTTCAGCTGCAAGGGCTGACATATGACAGTAGGAAAAACAGATGTGGGAGAAAGAGCCCAGTGTTCTCAATCTAAAATACTGACTCTGTTCATCCTGAGGTTAGCAGTTAAAAAAACTCAGAAGCAAAAATACGCATGCTAAAGCTAATTTCATGGATCACAAGGGTNCAGAGACCTGCCATTCAATTTTCAGCTCCACTGCCTTCCTTTCTCCATTGATTTCCCTGGCAGCATAAGTGTCTGAGTATAGTGCTCATGTCTGATTTCATCAAAGGGCTTACAAGGCTGATGGTGAAATGAGAAGCTGCAAACATAGAAACTCCTTCCCTTGAGGAACACAGGAAAGAGATCAGGCTAAAATGTAGACTTCTCAAAGACAAGTACCCCTAGTCATCCTGACACTAATCCAGCTTCTAGGCTCAGACACTTGCAATAAATGCCACAGATTTTTTGGTTTTCTATCACACTGGTGATTAGGACTTGACAACCAGAACTGTTTCTCAGTGACAGAACATTTACAATCAGGCCAGAATAACAGGCCAGAATGAGGTTTCTTTGTCTCTAAGTGATTAAGTTTTAGACAACATTGGCTTCAAGATGAAAATGGACGTGCCAGCTTCACAAATTTCATATGCAGTCATGTTACTGTAAAGAATATTTAGATGTATGTTCAAATCATAGTTGAAATCAGCTTTTAGTTTCACATGCATGTTTGGAAACTAACTGAATACCAGTATTTACAATAAACAGGGGACTTAGCCTCCATATTAGAGGAATTACTATTCAGTATTCATTCTCAAGCTATAAATCTTACCCAACTAAGAAGCAGAAACGTTTTCAAGTGGCATAAATGGCAGATGAAGACAAAAGTCCAGATGTTAGATTTGCTCAGAACCAACAGGTTTTAATGAATTTTTGCTGGTTTTCTATTAGTTAAACCAAAGAATATCTGCTTTTTACTTACTTATTTCTTTTGTTTGAATTCTCAACTGCTTTTGACTCTTGCTACTAAGCCCCACTGAAACTAGCTGGGCATTCAAACCTCTGCCATCTCTTACTGGTTGTTTTGCACTTGAGTACAAAAGGGACAAAAAATCTCAAGATTTTCCCAAGGGAAAAGATAGCACATTAAAAAACAACTGTGCAGATGAGCTCTAATTCTGATGCTGGTCCAAATCATTAGGCCAGTCATTTAATCCCTGAAAGTGGGAACAGGAAGACTTCTGTTCATCACACATTCTTTGTTAAAGATAGAGCTAGGAACTGTTAAATCAGATATATTTTTGTAAAGCATATTCTAACCTATGGTTGAGTTTGGAGTGTTTTAAACTAGACAAATAAGTTGATAAAAGGTATGGTGTATTTTACACAGAAGGTGAAGGTAAATGATGTTCTTTAAATTAAAAGATAACATTCTGCTCCCTTCACTCTGTCTTTCTCCTTCACAAATGTAGCCTTTTTATCTTTGCATGTTATAGCCTCAAAAGAAGTGGAGAATATATAACACATTAACATTTTCTGAGATTAATGACTGGGACATGGGCTTGAGAACCTTGGCCAATATTTAATAGAATGAGAACTTTTAACATAATGTGGTGCCTAAGGGATTTACATCTATCTTTGGGTATATAAGCTGGGCAAGATCATGAAGCAGGGAAGCATACTAGGATTTTTTTCTAGTGATAGAGAGACAAGATTTGCAAATTCTATGCAGTTTTAGTGCACATATTTCAAAAAGGATCATAAAACTAGACAAAGAGCTAATATTTTGGATAACAGTGATAGTGAGAGTCATCTCACCTAATTTCAGCCACCAAAAAACTAGGTACCTAGCATAAATAGAAATGCAGTCCATGGAGGCAGATAGGTGTCTCCAGAGAATGATTCATCTCATCCTGAAAGAAGTGTCTAAAATGAATCGGTTGAGTAATCTTCTGAATGAATCATCTTTTCCCATTGACTGCAGTAGGACTGTAGAAAACTATCTTCGACTAGATACTTCTCATGTTTAGTAGCAGAAGATCTCATCCCAAGTGCCTATGCTCTCCTCCATGAATTTAATTTAACCAAAAGAAGCCTTTAGTTGATCTGATTATACATGCCTCCCCGAGGAGACATGAGGGTTTGGAACAAACTTAGTAAAGGACGTGGTGGGTTCTTTATCATGTGAAAACCTAGGACTAAGAGATGTGCTTTAACCTAACAGCAAAATCTGAGTTTGGTGCAGGAAATATTAGTGAAATAACATGCCCCAGATTATGGAGGTCAGACTAGATGATTGAAGAGTAGTCCACCCAAGCTTTTATCTATACCTCATATCTATGAACAATGGAGTTCTGTTTATACGATGGTAACCCTCAGAGCAGTGGTTATATGCAAATCATGAAATAACTAGTGGACAGTTTGTCAGAGCAAAATCCATACATCTCTAATTCAGCAAAACCGAATTTTGGGGTTTTGCTTCACACACAGTGTTTGCAGCTTTTGAATGTTATTTAAAATAGCCTTGTTTTACTGCACAGTTCTAGTCCTGTGTCCTACAGAAACTAGACAGCTGTTTCCAAAGAGGAAAGCAGGATCACCTGGGTTTATAGATGTTTCTGGATTAGCTTTTCTGATCTGAAAATCAACACTGATTGGTGCCTCTAAGGATAACCAGACACTCCTGAAGCCTCACAAGTTAATTATATGAGGACAGCTAATCATTATTCACAAATAATTACTGGGTTGTAAATCCACAGATGTCACGTCCCTCAACGAAAGTGTATTTTTAGCTGTGGAGCACATTGGCTTTTCCTGGCTCTGTTTGCTCTAAAATTAACATTAATCAAGTTTTGGCTCTATACATGCAGTATCTCCCCAACCAGGTAATTACAGTAAATTTCCAGAATAAAGACAAAAAAAAAAAGTTAGTTTATAATTTCTTGCTTCCAACGTTCAGTGGTTGGTCACTTGTTTCTTTTGGTATTGCATCTATTATTCATTAGTCACACTGAAAGTCAAGGATGTGTGCACCTAGAAATGTGTCATTTTCCCTAGCACATCAATCAGTTAGTACAAGCTATTACCTCTCCCTACACACCTGGCCTCTCATAAAAAGGGTGAAACATAGGCTGCATGCAAAATGCTCTGTGAGGCAGGGAAATCATCGCAGAGCTCTTCCATGAGCTGACATCTTTTACAGCGGCAGCCTTCCCTGTATATATTTAGATGTTATATTACGGGCAAATTATATAGAGAAAAGCAATAATATTTCAAATTATTACTACTTAGAAACCATCAAAATAGTTACAAACAGACACAAACAAACCTACACATCTTATTGCTTTCTCAAAGTTTAGAGAACTAGACAGAATCCGAGTGCTAGAAGGCTTTGTTTAGTTAAAAGATGCTATATCTTGTAGTTGTTAGAATCTCTGTGGAGCCACAAACTATGACTGGTAAGTATGAGATAAATTATATATGTTTGTTTTAGCAAAACAAACAGCACTACCCCCTCTTATTTCCCTCCCTATCCTTCTTCCCCCTGAAAAATAGCCACTTATACATGGAAAATCTTGCTTCCCTCCCAGCTAACCACTGCAGGTGAGGGATGCTATTTCCCCATTGCTCATGATGTTCACTGCAATTTGTGGTTTGTTTGTTTTTTTTCCCCCATTATCAGTTAGTGAATACAGTGCAAATTGATGTAAGGCATCATTTTCCAGCTCTGAAGCTTCTGCAGCACATTTTAGTAGATGGTGGTCATGTGTAGAACAACGTTGTTCTTGTTGACATTTATACAAAGAACATTTCCTACTCCATGGATGACAGTTTTTGTAGGGTCAGCCCAAAAGTAATCAAGTTGCAGCGCAGAGGACAACCTGTGTAGTGAAGCCTGCCATTTTTTCAGTATTTCTTACAAACACTTAAGATGTATGCCTCACCTCCCTGACTGCTGCACCATTCTGAGTATTTCTTGGACTCTGGATGTTATTCAGCAAGCTTTTCCTTCGTTCTGGTATACATCTAACGGCACAGGGCAAGAGTCAGAGTGTAGGCTACTTCCAATCATAACTACTTCCCTGCCTCTGCCACTGGGCTAGTATCTCCTGTGGCCCACCCTTTCTATCTTAAAAAGCCCTGAATGGCCAGTATACACAGAAGCAGCACAACCTCCTCTCCTGAGAGTAAAACTTGTTTTTGTCGTGTTTATCTGTAAGAAGCTCTCAGTTAGAGGTTCTCAGAGTTGCTCCTGTACCAGGCTCCTCACTGCCACCACCAGTCATGTTCACACAGGGGTACTGAGCTTTCAGGCAAATAACAAGTCAACCCCAACAAAGTGCAAATTCACCTCCAGGTCTTTCCACAGCCAGTGCCACAGGGTCCCAGGATGAAGTCAATACCTGCAAATGCAGTCCAGCAGTACCTACCAGTGAGGAATATTTTTGCATTTTATCTATTAATGCAACATTTGTGTTGATCCAACACTATCAGTGAATGCTGGTATTTGTGTTTTTCATATTTAAAATAAGTTGCAAATAAATCAGTCAATAGCAAGAAAAGCCTGAGTCCTGAGTCTCAGGAATAAAAGCTCCCATTCTTAGACAGCAGAAAATAAGTAAACCTAATGTTCACATTTCACAAAACTCCACTGCATTTTTACAAATGTTTTTGTTTTGTTTTATTTTGTTTTGTTGTGTTCTGTTTTGTTTTTTAATGGGGAGAATAGAGAGAACTTGAAAAATGACTATGGTAAGAAAAAATCCCATCCATTCCTGCAGCCTCACCCCTCCAGGCTGCTCTACTGACTTTGGTTTTGGAGATCTACAACAACTACAGATATGCCTATGTCTCCATTACAGACAGGTCACCCAAGGGTGAGTGCCATTACATGGTGTGCTTTTATGGAATTATCTACATGGGCACCTGCTTTGTTTTATAATTGCTGGTCCATAACATATTCTGAAAACCAACTGTCCCATGAGATGTTGAGTTGGCATGTTCAATTAGCATTTATCTTTCCTTTCAGAACTCTTGTGACCATCCCTGATGGACTATGTTTCTCAGTCCTTCTGCCATGTTCTGTCCTCACACGGATTTGTAAAAACTCTGAATGCCACAAGGTAATTTTTTGCCATAGCAAATCACCATATCAGGACACAAAGGAGTTCATAGCCTCACCTACGCAGTGGGATGCATGACTCAGGCAGTGATAACTGATGAATCATCCAAATGTCACCTGTAGCACTCCTTGCATGAACATTCAGAGGGGGAAACCTTTTGGTAATTGATAGGTGGTTCTTCACTTTCTGTGTCAATACTGAAAGTCAACTAATGACACCGTGACATAGAAGGAAGGGAAAGGTTGGCTGCTAAGTTTTCAGGTTTGTCACTCAACTAAGATCACAGTCATTACACATCCAGGAGTTGTCAATCTATTACTTCTCTGAAGAATACCACTTTCAACATGACCTTT
Source organism: Anseranas semipalmata (assembly GCA_013399115.1). Lineage (NCBI taxonomy): Eukaryota > Metazoa > Chordata > Aves > Anseriformes > Anseranatidae > Anseranas > Anseranas semipalmata. Next base: position 44,887 of record VXAA01005589.1, on the reverse strand, counting down.
TAGCTCAGACTTACTCATAATTATTGTCTCCATACTACTTGAAAATTCACCTGATAGGGGACAATGTAGTTTCTCAGCTAAAAGAACAGAAATTCATGGGTACTGAGTATCAAGACAACTGAATATTATATTAGACACACAGGTAAGAAAAATAAATGTTGCTAAAAATTATTAAAATCTAAGATTTCTTCCTCACTGGCTCCTGCAATGGTTTGGTCACTCTTTCTCCAGCACTCAAAAAGATGACAGCTGTCTCTTGAACCAAACTGACTTGGCCTTTTCTTAGGAGAGCCAGTCATTTGATACATAAGGGTCCATTTTATTACCGGGCCAAGAAAAAAATCCAACAAAACTTTTAAATAATTTGTCCTATCTGGAAGCATATTTGCATGACCCTTCCATCAACCTGTTCTTGCAGATCTGCAAAGTAATTATCTTACTTTGCCACTGTCCTCCTTCAACCTGGAGTAGTTCTGCATTTTCCTTGCCACTTACACAATTATATTTTGAAAATGGCTTACCAGCCACTTTTCACATTATCTGGAAGAGAATGCCTATTCACCATTTCCTAAAGTGACTGGAATCTCTATCTTCAAACAGAGTGTTTTGTCTCATCTTTCCTGGATTGCCCTCCAGTTCATCTCCCCCTAAATAACTCATTGCTGATGATCCCTTACCTTGCCTGCACCTCATTACAATGCATGTCATTCATTTCAGATCTAAATTTATCCCTCCTGCCCACAGACATAGTATTATCTGACTGCAAATTACTGAAATCAGAAATGCTGAGTCCCAAGTCTGAGGTTATGGAAAATTTAGTATGTTAAGAATAATCCCATATAATTAAAAGCTTTCTCTGCTATTTTTGTCATGTTCATTTAAAGTATCAGTTGTACACTTTACAGGTCAGTGTCAAAAACATTAGTTTTTGACAGTTTCAGAAAGCAGGGTGGGCCACAAATTGTCCCACTAAGTAAATCATACTGGATGGCTGAGAGTAATGAGATACAGAGTTTGTTTCTAGGTCATTCACCTCAAATACACTCTGGTTGCCAGTTCCTGAAATTCATAACCATCTAATGCTACTCTGTATACATCTAAAGGTAAATGATGTGGCCTGACTCTGCTCCAATTAATTCTTTTAGGCATAATCTGTGTGACCAAAGCCTGAATGATCATGCAAATGGAAACTCAGTGTTGCTCCGATAAGCAATAGAAGTATTTTGATGAAGAAAAAGATTTTAGTACCTCTGTAGGGTAGAATGTGATTGTATGGAGACTGGAGAGTGTTGCAGTAGATGGTACACTGCTCCTTGTGACCCAGTGCTGACAGAGAATAGATAGAGATAGGTTGTCACCTTAGTCCCCCTTCCCCACTCTTTTTTCCTCCCCATCTTTCTCTGTTGGTAAATCCACCTCTGGCCAAAGCCCTCTGTGGTTGCACTAACTCCCAGTATTTGCCTGAGATGAGTTGGGCCCGTGCCTTTACAAGTGTACGGCAGGCCTGCAACTTTTCTACTTGCATAAAAGCATTTGAACAGACACAACTGCACATGCCAGGAAGCGAAACTTTGCAAGTACCATTTAATTAAAGCTGTAAAGGGGCCTGAAGGAGAAAAATAACATATTATTAGCAGTTTGAATCCAGAGCTGGCCATAGGTCCGTATGACAAGCCCATTACACTTTTGGTGTGAAAAGGAAGCTGGCCAGTGGCCCTTACCCAACTCCACTATAGTCTTCCAAAACACACCCTTTCTCATGCCTCCCATCCTTGTGACACACCTAGCATTAAAAAAAGCTTCCAGTAATGTTGTGCCTCTGGCCTATATAAAATGAAAGAAATTCAAGTCTGAACTTGCCCTCTCTTGCTTTAGGAGGTAATAAATGCACTCCGCTGTGTTAACAGGAATTCTGCTATACAACCAAGAGGTGAAAGTCTACCACTTCTGAGCAACATGCATTTTTCCTCTTCGGCTGCCTAATTATTCTTTTTTTTCTGATTATTACGAGGCTCAGAATCTACCAGCTACTTTCATTGTGTACCATGATGACAAGCTTTTGTCCTAACCACAGATATTCAAAAGGCTGTAAGAACACCTTGGACCCTGAGGCAAAGTTAAAGGCACAAGCTGGAGCCAGAATACTCTGTACCAACCCTGCTGAAAAGCTATGGCATGTTAACCAGGTTGCTTCAGTGCCAAAAAAAGACAGTTGATGAGAATCTACTCAACCTCTTCCATATTCTCTGAATCAAGCAAATAGCACAGTCCAGACGTAGCCCTTAAAAAACAACAAAATTTGCAAACACAGTTGGAAAGAAAGTTGGAACTGCAACTATCAGTAACAACTTTCATCAAAGAACATCTGTAGCTTGTCATCTTCTCAGCTTCTCTGTTCCGAACTCATCTACCTCCTTCCATGCCTTTGAGTTCTTTCAATGAAATTGAAGACTATCACTAAACAAAATGATATTTGCAATTGTGATACCTGAGAGTTAGGCAAATTAATCTAATTTTCTCACTGATCATCTTGAAAGAAAGAACACTGAGAGGACAGTGAAAGAAAGAGGCCTTTTAGAAAAGGGGTATGCAGACAGGATTCAGTCAAAACACGATTGCATTTTCTTGTGCATGTGTACTTCATTGCAGACTAGAAATAGAACTGGAAAGGACAAAATACATCTTGTACAGGATGTGTTCTGTGTGTAGGTGTATAAATTAATCCTCTTACTACATTCATGGGTAATAATGTACCCTTTATACCCATTACATAAAGGATGTCCTCCTGAGAGAAGCTTTCTGAAGACCCAGATGGCAACAGAAGTTCATACTACCAGCTGGATCACAAATTTGTCACTAATTGAAGAGTGATCGAAATGACAGCTATTGTGTGATATTTTCAGCACCAAAAGCTGGAGGTAAGGACCATAAGGATCATGGTAATCTAGGTCAGCCACTGAGGGAAATCATACCGCTCCTTAACTAATTGTTTAATAAGACAGAAATTTAGGACTCAAGGACTAGTTCTGTGCCCACCAGGCAGTATGGACAGGCCAACATGTTTCTATCTGGAAAGAAGCAAGCTCAGGAGATGTGAGACATGCTATGTCACTTGCTCTGGCTGAATGTTGTGTAGTTTACTAGCACAGGTATAGCCAAAGATTTCAGACCAATTACCCCATGGAATTATCATTCCCTCTTCCCTCTCGTACACCTTCCCTTCCATTTTGTGATACCTCAGTCATTGTAGCTTATTGTAAGGTAGATAGTACAGCCTATTTCTAGGGGAAGGACCAAGTCCTGAGCTGTTACACAGGCCTAATACTGCAACCCCCACCCTAACACACATACACATTTCTGGCCTTTTCATCCCTTTTCACTTTGTGATTTTCTTTGGACTGAAATCATGAAAATGAGTGTGCATGATCTTCCCCTTAAAACTAAGCATCGTTTCTCAGAAACAGAAAGTGAAGTATACACACGTATGTGTTATATGGGTATAGGTAAAACACCTACAACTGTAGAGCTAGTGCATAGTATAGACTACATGTTGTAAACAGAAGTTAGCATGAAGTTACCCCTGATGCATCCAAAGAGAGTGCAGATGAAATACCAAGGGTGAGGGAATTAAGAGTTACCAGGGGAAGGAAATGCTGAAAAAGAATAGAAAACTCATAAATATCAGGGAAGAAGGAGAGAAACAAAAGGTGATGCAGAGCAAAAAATCCTCTGTTTCTAAATGAGTGCAAATTTTCCCACCAAATAGTTTCCTGTTTACTTGTTGCTATGAGAATCAGTTAGTGGGAAACACAATAAATGCCAGTCCAATAGATGATGGAAAATAGGTTTTGCCTAACACCTTTCAAATCACTAGAAACACAGAAAAGTAGGTACAGAAGGAGCTCTAAGTGTTCATATTCTCATTGAAGCATTGTTTGATGAAGGTAACTAAGCACATATAATAGACTGTAATCCATTTGACATAGCACAACACACTCAGTAAAGACCAGTACTACACTATTCATGAAGATGAATGCTGATCATTGAATAAAGGTTCCTACAAGGGTGGATGACAGGCAAAATGTTCTGCAACATTTTGACAATGACCTAGGATTTAATACAGAACTACTCCTGGCAAAATTTGTACATGATGGTGATGGGAGAAATAGCAGATAATGATGAAGACAGCAGTGTCAGTGGAATCCATCTGGCTTGTTTCTTAAGACACTCTAGTAAAGCCAAGAACAAAATTATACATGTAGTAACAATGACTGCAAGCTGGGCTGGCAGAACGGGGGACCTTAACATGGACAACAGTAATGTTGGGAAGGACCTCAAGGTCAAATTGCGCAAGCACTGCTGCAGAAAGAGCCTTTGTGATTTTGTGACCATGGGTCACGTATCCTCAGACTGAAGAGACACTGCCTGAGGCAAAGGGTATCGGGGTTTTAACTTGCATTCTTAGGGATTCTGAGAATGCAAATAGGTAATGACCATCACTTCTTATAAATATTAATTTCAGTAATTTTTGCACACCACCTCTTAAGGAAGCAGCATTACAATATTGTTGCAGCTTCTCCAGTAAGTAGAGTATGTTGTAAAAAGCTTCACATGCTACCTAGGTCACCTGGTCATAGTTCAGCACAAATGTATGTGTTCTACACATTTAAAATCATAACCTGCCTCTAGCAATTTCCTCCCTATTCTCTCTTTTTAGGAAACAAAATAAAAATAAAAATAAATAATAAAAAAAAAGGTTTTCTCTGAAAGTAAAGCAGCAGCTTTTAATTATCATTAGGGCTGTAATTCTGCCCTGGTATTTCTTACAAGGTGTCAGCAGGTGGTCAGGTCGAAAGTCATGGAAACATCAACATATGAACCATAGTTTCATCTCCACATTTTGAACCCCAAATATTCTCTATTTTATCACTGTATAAATTGGCAGGCCTGATTATGTTGTTTCAACACCAAGAATCAGAAAGGATCATTTTCATTGCTATACCAAAGCCAGATTTTGAAAACCAGCTTTAGTCAATACTCAAGGAAAACATTAATGAGATGCTTTGGCTGGGTTTCAGAACACTGGTGTTGTTAGGCATCTGGTATCTGACTTGTGTGTCAGGTATGCAACATCTCTGATACCTCTCTGATTCAGCTGGAAAAAAAAAAAAAAAATACTCTTCAGAATCTGGTTAAAAACTCATTGTGACATTTGCTAGAATTGAAGATGAGTTATGTGTTTTGTCTTGACAAAATTTCAATGGGGCTTTTTAACCTACTGTTCTACCACTCAGAAATAATCCCAGATAAGAACCAAGTTATGGGACAGTGGATACAAATTTCAGTCTGCTCACGTTAGCAACCAGTTACTTCTGCAAGTATTCCCAGTGGTTTCAGTATGAGTCAGAGCTTGTCAAACTAATCACTCCTGCACAAAAGATTTTTTGGGCGTAGCTACCTACACTCGTTGCCACTGTATATTGTTCTGTTTTAGAACTCTAGTATTAAAAGTGTTCTCAGGACAAATCACCAACTTGGTCTGTAACTTCAGCCAAAAAAAAATATGGATCCCAACCACTGTGTTCCTTTGCAGCTTGGAAGATCTCACATGCATTTCTCCAGATCTCCTTAATCTCTCTTCCTAGTATTTTATTCCACTGTTCCTTAAAACCTTCCTGAGGCTTGGATTCTGCAGAATGGCTTCCACATTCCCACCTTGCAAGCTCCACTCCCCAAAAGTAATTCTGATATTTGAGACCCATAAACACCCCACCTCATGGCTCAGTTGGAGCACTTTCTACAGATGCTGAAGATGATCCTTCCAAGAGACATTATAACTTACCACATAGGCCAAGTCTGCAAGCATGTATCCCCAAAAACTTTTGAGAATGCTGTATCAGAACAGCTGTACTTGGCCAGACAAAAAGTACATTTGGCAAATATCTTCTGAGAATAGCCAGTGGTGAACACTAAGGGAAAGAGTAAACAAACAGCTTCAGAATAGAGATCATTTACACACCAGTCAGTATACAGACTTTCTGAGCCAAAGGTTGCATCTGGATTGTCTCTTAGCTGTTGAAATAAGACTTAAGAAATATTTAAGCCAAATAAGAAATTAGTCCACCAATAACTTTTTCCTCTCCCATTTTACCTGCTTACAAACCTTTGAGTTTTATATGTTGCCCATTCTTTTCATTCTCACAACAAAAATACATGCAATGATCTCTATCACAACTCCAAGATGAAACAAGTTCAGCTCTCCCAAACTATCTGTTTATCCTAGCAAAAAGCCCAACACATGTTCTTCCGAGAAAAAAAAAAAAAAAATCACATTAGGATACAGTTTTAAGATGATGAGTTTGACTATCTCCAGTTCTTATATAATTGCTGATGACTCTCTGGTACTTGATTATAACATTGACATATGAGAGTGGAATCCTCTAAAGCAAGATACAAACACACACACACAAAAAAAAGTCTTTCCTGACCTCACTATCAAAATAGACATATTTTCTTAAAATTCTTACTTGCAATTATTTCTCTTCCAGTCCAGTGGATTGTCCCATTCAAGACTCAGGCTCATCCTCCTTCCAGGCACTCGACCAATTCATTCACACAACATCTGTATCCTCTGATATTTCCTGAATCACAAGGGTTATTTGAGGTTTTCTCCAATTTCATAGAGTATTCACGAGCCAAGTTTGCCTTGAGGGTTTCCTTTCAGGCATAGTTACCAAATATGTTCATGGTCTAACACTTCTATAGGATTTCCTAGTGGCCTTGCCACTAAGCCAAAAATTTACTTCCTGGAAATAGTAACCGGACTGACACTTTTTGTTCCAGTGCAAATTCCTGTGTTCTATACATGTTTTGTTTCTGCTGGTTTTCCCAAACCTCCTTAGAGTTTCCCTTTCCTGACCAATAAAATGGTAACTGCTGTCCAGTGCAGTGACTTGGTCATTTTCTCACAGGCATCTCTTGTTTTATCTAGTGACAAGGGAAACAGTCTAGTAAAGGAGCCTTGAAGTTTAATTCAGGGAGAGGTACCTGTATTCCACGAAAGGAAATAAACCTTTAGAAGAGGTTTAGACACCTAAATTGATGAATAAATTCCTCTGTAACTTATTAGGAAGAAAAGAGAAGACTGCAAAGAATGGAAGAAAAAGCATCAATCAGCAAAGAAAGCTGTGTCTCATCAGACAGAGAGTGCAGGAAACGGATAGTTTCAAGATGATCTGGGTCAGCAAAGGAAATTAAAACATTCTGAACAACAACAACAACAAAAAAAAAACAACAACACATAATTCTGCTCTTCACTTGGGAGGGATCAGAGGCATTTTAGGTAATCCAGATGTGACTATAGAACTACACTGATTATTTCTGTTACTTTTGGAAAGATCATTGCTATAGCAGATTGGGAAAAGAAAAGAGTTTTGCTCATTTACCATTAAAGTAAATGCAGAGAAGGGGTAGGACTGCTTTCTACAAAAAAGTGAAGCAAACTTCTGAAGGGAAAGCAACTTAAATTTACTGCAGAAAAAGAATAACTGATTTATAAATAAAGAGACACTGGCTATGCATACATTGAAAATGTCACCTGGGAATAAAGTCTCTAATCATCAGGAAAATGATGCTGCAAAAGAACCCCTCTTTCAAAATACTGGGGTAAAATAACTCACCATTTTCAAGACAGATGTGAAAGGGATAGTCTTTGATATGACTGACTAGGACACTGAACACAACAGCCCAGGAAATCCCTTCAAGTTTTATGCTCTGAAACAAAAAACAAAAGTGGGGAACAAATGAAGCAGAAGTGTTAGCTGAGACACACACCACATCCAAGATTTTCAAAAACAGCAATTTGCAGCATCTCCTGCACAGACTACATACTCAAAAGAGCATACATACATGTTACAGAGCTTAATCCAAAGATTATTTCCTCTTTACTCAAAGAGGAAATTGCTCTGATTGCTAAGGTAACTCTAGCTCTCCAGGAATCAATGTGTGTTAATAGGTACCTTCCCATTCCTTCTGGCATGATACAATTCATTCAACTATTTCCTAAACTTGGTTTTGCCAACCCCAACCATCAGTTCAACACAATCTCCCTGCGTTCATATTGCACTGTTGCATCTTTAGTGCACTATTGAGCTCAGAGTGTGTTTAGTTGTATGTCAGAAATTTTATATGGCAGCTGCTAATGGAATTGCATCAGGTGGAAATAGCAGAACTGAAATGTGTGTGTGTGTAACATACTTTGCAGAAAAGGCATTCATCAAGAACTTGAGTATCATTGAATATCATTACTTATTCAAAAAAATTTCCCAGACCTGAGATACTGCAAACTCCAGGGTTTCATCACAAATTCTAATATATTTCTAGCTCTGCACTCAATAACACAGGCTGTATAGAATCCTAAGTTGCCTAATAGAAAAATCAGAGACAGGAATCACAATTTGCATTGCATTAGTTCCACCTCAAGAAAAAAAAAAAAAAAACAGGAGAAAGGTAATGAAATGGAACAGCTCTCATAACAAGCAGCTAGCTATTAAAGCTAGAAGAGGAGTAGAAAATAAGCTGAGATGAGAGAAATTCATTAAATCAAAACTACTCATTCAATGGCTTAATATCTGAGTAGATTAATGTTATTGAAATGGCTGCAATTTTTGATCACGGGGATGAAGATGGCAAAATGTTTTTAAGATTTTCTTTTTCATTCCAGTGTTCATATTAAAAATGAAAATAATGCATTGATATAGCCTTAAGATGGAGCTGCTTGGTTTGAATACTGCTAACTCTGTGGTCCCAGACAAGCTACTGTCCCTGCACTTCCAAAGACATCTGCGTATTCCTCTGCTCCATGCTACAAAAAGTCTGGACTGCTGCTAATCTTCAGTGGACGACTGAAATAATGCAGCATAACATAACTTTAAGTAAAATAACAAAACATACTGAGTCACACCAAAGTTATAAGTGGCCCGATATCCTGTCTCTTAAGATGGCCAACAGCAGACCTTTAATGAAGAGCTTAAATGAAGCATGTAGTGATATTCCTACCACAAGATTACCTATGGTTCAGGTGTTCTGCTCAGCTAATAAGAAAGCTTCTAGACTGTATTGAGTGCCTGTGGCAAGGTTTTGGTAGTAGGGGGTGGAAGTGGGGGGAGGCATTGCATGGTTACATCTGTGGGAGGAGGTGCAGGGCTGCCCTGTGCCAGACAGCCCGTTCTAGCTGACTCCACAACAGTTCCCCAAAGGGACTGCAGCCCACAGAGGACCTACACTAGAGCAGGTACTCCCTGAACAAACTGCAGCCCATGGACTCACACCAGAGCAGAGGAAACAAGAAGGAAGGAGCAGCAGAAGAAAAGAGTAAGGAACAAGGAGTGGCAGAAAGAAACTGCTACACCCTGATCTAAAAGTCCTGCACCACCTCACCAAACAGACTGAGTGATACCACCCATGGTGGTAACACCGGCAGTGGGCATCAGGAAAGGGGGAGAAAAGGTGTTTTCCCTAAGTGTCTGAACATTTGTCATCTTTGTTCCCCAATACCTGAATCAGTAATTAAACATTTTAAATTAAACGGAATTCCCCAAGTTGATTCTGTTTTGCCCAGGACAGCAGCTAGTGAGTGATTTCCCTGCCTTTATTTAGACCCATGAGCTTTTTTGCTCCTCTTCTTCCTATTTTCTCCCCCCATTCTGATGGGGGGAAATGAGCAAGCATCTGGGTAGTACTTGGCTGCCAGCCAGGGTCACCCACCATGCATTCAGTAGTGGTAAGTTTTCAGGAGGAAATAGTGTTTCAAAAGTCTAAGTGTGGTTTTCTTGATTACTCTGTAACAGTTGAATCTTTAGTCTCTGCCCCTCTTCCAAAGTTGCATTTAAGACACTGAAGTCTTAAGCTAGGACCTGCCTTTATCACAGAAGAGCCTGACATTGATGGTCTGCATAGCATTGTCTTGATAATCACACAATGAATATCTGAATTTGAATACATTAAAAACTGATATGATCAAGTATTGCTGTGGTGGTCAGGCGAGTTCCTAAAACAGATGCATTGTATGGGCTAGATCCATGTACGGACTAAATGATATAATTCCATTGGTACCTTCCCATTTATCTATCAAGTGGGAGCATGGTTCAGAGGCTCTGTACTCACAGGCTCTCCGTATGAAACCCAGCTATTATAACAAAACTAATGCATGTGGAACTCTTCTCATCTAGATCTTGCTGAAGAAGAAAGACACACATTTAGTTATAATACCACTAGTAATGAAAGTTAGATGGGAAAATGGACTTGTGTCTGTTCAGAATAGATTATGCATGTGCTCACTCGGCTGTATGACAATCATTAAAAAGGAATGGTTCATTCTGGTAAAGTTAAAAAATTTTTGTCATCACTTCAGGGACTGACTCTTTAGATCTTACTAGCACTGAACCAAAGTCATGCAAGCAAAAGTGACTTACTGGGCAAGATTCTCATCTGCTGGAAATTGGTGTAGATCCACTAAAATTAAATGGAACCATGCCAGTTTATACCATCTGGGGACCCAGCCCAGCATACATAAATGTTAAACAAGCTGTTTTTAAACTAGGAAAATAATTCCATTTCTGACTTGCCTTCCAACACATCCTTAATAAATTGCCTAAGTGAAATACAGTACAAATTAAAAGGAAAATACCTGTCCAAGGAAAACTTTCTGCACCTGTCCTTTCAAATGTTTTGAGGACTTCATTCTTGTAAAAGACACCTTCATTTCTTTTCTCAGACCACTGTGAACATCCTCAGAAACTTTACCATGTCAGGAATGTCTCCCCTTGTTTATCTCTGTTGTGAGGACTACTAACCAATGTAGGACTGACACACATTAATCTGGAATAAATACCAAGAGTGTGAGAGTTACAGAGACTCCTTGGTCCCCAACTCACTGAACTCAGCATTCAGCTGAGTATCATTGTCACACTCTGCATGCAGATGCATCTGGGACGTGCTCCTTTGTGGGTAACATTAAGTTATCTCAAGGGATCAAGAGGGAATTTCAGAAGACTATAAAAGGAGATAAATTACAAGGGTACACAAATATACAGTATAATCACATCATTTCATGCTCTCCAGGGAAAGCATCTAGGTTTAAGTTGCTTGCCAGTGGAATTTTACACTACTTGTCAATGTAAATTTTCCCCAGTTCCAGTGACAAGAATATATTGGAAAAAAAAGGTATCCTTCAAGGAAGATAAAACTGAAGTAAAAGCTGCGAAGTATAAGAAAGATAGATAGGCTTATTCAAAGGGTACGTCCTCCATAGTGAATGCTGACGGAAAACTAACTATGCTCTGGGGAAGAAAAGGAGAAAAAAGGCTTGAGGATACAAGCCTCAACAAAATATTTCTCATGGACAAAATATAATTTTAGATAACCACAGAAATGCTCCAAAAGTTGTCAGAAGGAGAAACCAAGGTGATGACTGGAACTAGATGACTAATCTGTCTCAGACCTTGTCATTTGTCATATCAGGTAATTTATTCATGAGCAATATTTTCTCCTAGCATTTGACTTATTCTTTTTATTATGTAGTAGTGCCAAGCCTCAGCACAGCTCACAGTGGAATATTTCAGGATCTTGTGAAGAGTTTTATCTAGTGATTCACCGTACAAAAGGCACAGGACTGCTAACCACACTAAAGCACTGGGTTGGCAAACTGTCTAGGATGTCCAGAAATAGAGCAGCCTGACACTTGTCCTTTCAAGTGAGCAGGAAGCAGGTTGTCTTTTATTTTTAATGGATACTTGAAAATTTGGGAAAATGTGCAATTAGTTCAGCCATGGGGTGAATTATTAGTATTGATGCTATTCTTATTTATGCTTAAAGAGCCAATTTTGCTTGGTTTTGTTATAACGACAAACAGAAGATGACCTTGAGTGATAACCAGTCAAAGAGTGATAACCTTGGGCATCTCTATAGGATGTATTTAGTACTTGACCTTGCCATCCCATGACATGCGAATACAGCCATTGTAACTAGAACAACATAGTTTATAACTAGGAACATAACAAGGGCACTTGTTTTTATGAATTTGTCATCTTAATAGAAGTAGAAATTTGATTTCTCTAGAAATCAGATAATACAATCATATACACAAATAAAACTGACTATGAATTCAGAAATGTCAGAATTTACGTCTTTCTGGCTCTTGTGGTCATTTCAGACTAATCTCAATGTCTAAAGCAATGTCAGACTAGAGGATCATATTTGTTTCAAAGGTTTGGCATAGGTTTTTCTCCATTTATTCCAAGTTCCATTAGTGAGTGGAAAAAGTGTGGACTTCCAAAGGTGTAAAAGAAATCCATAGCTACAGGCACAGCCACACAATCCAACACAAACTAATTACTGGGGTTTACTGCAATATCACCTCTTAGATAAGCAGAAGCAATGGTGTCAATGCCCAAGCTTAGCAACTTCTCTGAGGTTATATGCCTGAAACCAAATGGAGGCATCTAACTCTTATTGTCCTTTCCAGAGAAAATGTCTCAATTTTCTCAGTTTCAAAATGCAGGGAGTGCTATATGAGTATCCCTCTAAAATACCCTGAAACATAAACTATATCAAAGCTCCTATGACTACATTGATAAATTGCAGTAAATTATCCACTACATCCACACTGGCTAGTGTATAGTACAAGATCAGAGATAAGGTTGAAACATTTGAAGGTTTGAGAAGGATAAGATTTACAGAGATATCTCTTAAATGCTGTTTCCTCAGTGCTACCAACCGATAAAGACATATCCTATGATGAGCATAGTACATGCAAAGGTAGATGTTATGTGATTGCTTCTTCAGATGTTTAAAAATAAATTAGTACTATTGCAAAATCTATGTGCCACTATTTACAGCAACAAGCTGCAGAACTATTTGTTTCAGCAAATGCCACCCAAGGGAACTTTGAGTAGAGACAAAAATTTTTATAGGTTTTTTTTTTTTTTTTATCTTTGCTTAATTGTGTCTCCATTTTACACTACATGCTTTATTCTCTGCCCTTTTGACATAGCCAGCTGCCTTTCGGAGCTCTGTGAAGAAGCAGGCTGGCTTCACGCTGTAACAGGCACCAGCTCCCAAAGCCTCATCTATTGATGAGTCACATTGCTTGTATGTGCCTGCAAGCACATCGCAGAAGTTCCTATGCCGTTTCCTTCCAAACTGCTGGGGAGGAGGGGGGAAAGTGTGCGTGAAGCGCAAGCTACAAAAACAATGTTGGTAGCTAAGTCTCCGGCCCCACCATAGAGCACAATAAGCAGTGACACAGTGGAACGTCTGGTTCAGAGAGAGTTCAGGTTCATCCTGTTATCGGCCCAGCAGCCCGGGGAAGTGACGTCAGGCACATGGGGCTCTTGTTTGAAGGCAGGGAAACACACCGAGATGTTTCAACACTTCTACCAAGGCAGGAAGTCTCTTTTTTTAAAGTTGGGTTGTGCTCACGTCAGTGTCCCAAGATGTCTCTTTCCCTGGCTGGCCATCCCCAGCTCAGCCCAGGCTGGGGCTACTACCCTTGGCTTGGAGATCACAGCACTTTCAGTGATGTTCGGCAATGGGCTTGCTCTGAAGGCCACCTGCCAAGCTGTCCAAGCATGATTCTGGAGAAAACATGAGGGAGGAAATATTCTTACACAGCCCCTGCTCTGCAAACTCTTTTCTGAGCAAAGATTCCCCATGAAATCATGAAGACCAAATGGAGAACATGCATGCAGATCAGGCTTTTTATTACCCCACTTAAAAATCTTAGCTACCCAAAGTGATACTTGCAATCATACCATAGTGCAGAATATTGCAGCACCCAGCCTCAAAACCAGAAACTATAGTCATCAAACCCTACTGAGACACTCTCCTGCTTAAACATATGTCCTGAAGACTTCTGTTTTCTCCATCGCTGGACACTATCCAAATATCATACCATCATAATAAAATTGTCACTTCTAAGCCTTCCCCTTGAAGTCAGCATTGTATGTGAAAACACACATCAGAGCACTCTTGACACTTACCAAATTTATGTGCACATGCTTAATTCTGTTACTGAATGCCACCCCACCATTCTTGCAAGAGCTAGACCTCCCTATAACCTGGAGTCATCCCCAACACATGCTTACCCTTACTGATATCTGTAGCCCTTTGGCTGCTCAGGCAAGGTGTACAACAACCTCTCAGGAGGTTCACAAGCCCTGTTCTGCTCTTTTGGGTGTACCAATGTGTCTCTAAATACTACCGATAACTCTGCCCTTTTCAGAGCATTCATTTTTGCTCTTCTGAAACATAGTTGAATTTAATAGCTTAGGTTAGGATAACGTGAACTTTTTGTGACCAGTAACAGCAGTCCTTGTAGCTGCTCCGGACAGCCTGATGCAGTTAGGCCCTCTGTGAAGTCTCAGTAATAGATGCCACAACTGAGAAAAAGTGCTTCATATAACCCATCTCTCTACTCTGCTGGAAACTGGGCAGCCTGGCAAATGCTAGTTTAAGAGGTGGCATTCTGCTGGCCCAAAACTTTGTTTTTATGAAGTTTCCCATTTCACAGAGATCAGGAGGGTCCAAAAGTGTTTCTGGAAACCTTAAAGAGTTTCCTGTTACTACACAATCTGAGAAAGAAAAACATGGAGACTCTCTTCACCTTCCTTACCCTTTATCACTGATGCCAGCAGCAAGGTATCTGAGGTACAGTGAGGGGCCAAACTGCAGCCTTGAGTTAAGAGTAGTGATGACCCTCAAAAGCACAAGGTTATTTTTGGTGTGAAATTCAAAGATTGGTCAAAACCACAAGAAGAGAAATTTACCCTTAAACCTTCTACAGTCCCAGCAAGGTCCTGTGAGATTTAAGTCAGGGCATGAGTTACATCTTGCAAAGCCTCAGGTTCCTTTCCAGACCACCAGAACAGGTGAGGTAGAAAATGTCCATGGTGATGTGTATGGCAGAGATGGTTCTGAAGCAGCCACATGTGGCTCTCTGCTACCAAAAGGCATGGAAATGCCTGCACGTCCTATGGCCTGAAAACCCTGGAGCAGAAATGATAGTGCTTCACAGTGCTCATGAGGAGTGTGCAGAGAGAGGTGGCATGAATTTCCCCCAAGGGTCTGAGCAGGTGGAACGAGCACCTGCAAGCCAAGGAGGACGTTGTGGTGGGAGTAGAAAGCACATAACTACATCAGTGCTTTCCAGTTTGATTTTTCTTGAAATGAAAGCATCCTATAAAAACCCATTGCACTCTGAGTGGTTGGTCCACTAGCAGCTCTCTCTATTGAGTTATAAAATAATGTTGTTACTGCATTGAAATATGACTTTTTTTCCCACATAGCCCAAAATCTGGGGTTTAAAATTCCTATTGTATGAACATTAATATGAAAAGAATGCTGTCTCCTATTATGGAATTGTGTTATAAAACTGGAATGCCTTCCCCGCCCCGTCTGGCTCGCGATCACCCGGACTTTGCCAAAAATCATCCTGTACTACAGAGCGTGTGTGTCTCTCGACGGGAACTGCCTCCTGACTCACAAAGACAAGAGGCCGTGAATGTGTAAAGTTGGCAGAGTGTTTTTTCTAATCTGTCGGTAACAATCAGGCGGCTTGCTTAATGGTTCTGAATTCTGATCTCTACCCTGTGTGCAGCAACCCGACGAGCACGCTGCAGCTGTGCGCCTCTGCTCGTGAACTGCTCCCATTGTCTCTTCTGGGAGACTGAGAAGAGCTCCAGCTAAAACGCCTTTGTGTGCCCTTTTTGCTCCTTTATGGGATTTAAGTGATGACCAAAAAAACATAATGCCCAGTGTTCAGGGTTTTGGAAAGCAGTTGGGAGCCTTCCTCTCTGGTGCTTTGTGCCTTAGCAGAACACCTTGAAAGAGCAATGTGCATGAAGGGACTTTCAGACTTTCTTTCTATGCAGCAGCACTTGTCTCTAAAATCCCTCTTTCAGAGCAGCAATCGCAAAAGGGTATTTCAAAGGCCAAATCCTCACTGCAGCAGTGCCCATGGTTTGAACATAGTTACTCTGGATATAGACTGCTTGTAATCCACTGGAGCTTGCTTAATCTACGAGGGATCGATTTCCTTTGGCCATGCTCTGAAAAATCAAGGTGTATTTTTTTTAATTTTTATATGTCTGTGCTGCTTTACCAGATTGTTTCTTGCTTGAGATTTTTCTTTCCCCACCATTTAAAACCCTAAAGTTATCAAATTAGCTCAGGAAATGCCTCTTGGGAGGGCTTTTTCCTCTCCTGCCCAGAGGGCTATATCACATGCCTCATAACCCAGGGCAAGAACTGGTAAAATTGCTGGGGTATTTTTGAGGGAACTTGTTCAATTACACAGAGCACATTCTAAGCCATACAGCCAAGTCCTCCTCCGCACAAGGATGATGTAAGCACATCCAGGAAATTTGGGATGCCAAAAATCTCAAACTCTGGAGGAAATATTTGCAGGTCGACATGGCTGCAAATTGGTCGGAGTTTAGCAGCCTGGGAGTGTTCCACTCGCAGCTTCAATCCGAGCCTGGAGAAGACCAACACAAACAAAGAGATGGTTGCACTGGTCTGATCTCAGAACAGAGCCGTGCTGGGATGCGCTGAAATGCAGCTTCTCAGACCAGGGCTGAAAATGTAATATTTTTCCCCAGCTTGTATGTCAGGAGGGTGCACAAGGAAAACTCACGAGATTAAGAGGATGAAAGTTGCCAGGATTTTGCACTGATGAAGCTGGATAAAGTATTTGAATAGAAGAATGCTGGATCTAAATGAAAATAGGGTTGTACTAGTTTGACGGCACTGGGACATGTGCCAACGGCAGATACCAAGGCAATAGATGGTCAGGAAATATGACACATGGACCCACTTGATTACTTGATAGATGCTTTTTAAAGCCTCTCGTCTGCCTTCATCCAAAGTTATTTCCGATGCGGTTCCCAAAATGAAGGAATCTCTGGCAAAGATAAACAAGACTAAGCTGCCTTCTTCTGCAGGCTAAAGCAAAGAGCAGAAAATACAGCACAAGCAGAGAAAATTAAAACACAGAAGAGGAAATGCCAGTCATTTTCCTGACTAATAAATGCTAGGAGGAGAAATCCAAGGTTCACGGAAGGACCCGCGTCTCTATGGAGTCTGTACATTTCTTCCCTCCGTGATTCTCTGAACTCCACAACACTGACAGTTCAGTTTTGCCAATTATGCAACTTCTTAATGCTTTTGTTGCTTTTATGACATGTGTCAGCTGAGCGCGCAATCAAACCAAATAAGACTACCATAATAAAATAACCCACATTAACTAATTATCTTAATAACAACCCTGTTTAAGAGTGAGACATCTGATAGGAGAGATAGAAGCAATAATAAAAGGGTACTGTCAGCTGCATGAACAGACTTGCGCTGCTTCCCAATGTGATGCTTCAAGGATATTAACCCCTGAAATCCTGGGAGAGAAGTCCTGGGAGGCACCAGAGGGTGAGGTTTTCTAGAGACTTTTAAGGAATCCAGACCACAGGGATCAAAACTAGGGAAAAGTTTTGGGATGGGAATGAGAAAGGAAAGACATGCCTAAGATACATTTCCTCTGTTGTCTGAGAGCTGCCCTCTGCAGCAGTACATTATGAAGTGCATGGGCTGCTGGGGACGAGATGTACCAGAAAATAAACACAAGATTTATGAAGCAGACTATGATGTGAACTCAGTCTTGATACATGTGAGGCTGTAGGGTCATCCCAGGAAATCGCACTCCACTAGGCTCCACTGACCTCGAAGCCATGGGAATGCCATTGTCTCTACTGCTTGCAACAGCACCAGCCTCCCAAAACTGGGGGAAAAGCAAACTGATGTAACAGCAACCACCATGTTCTTCAGATCCAGCATATGAGCTGGATCAGGAGAGAGACACTCTTTGTGTCTTGTTTCCTCCTCAGAGTCCTTCCGAGATCTTCCAGGACTACCCCCAAAGGTGAAAGCAACTTTGCCCTACGCACACACACAACACAATCCGTCCCACACTTTGGAGCTGGAAATCATCCCTTAGTGGTTGAAGTGTCCCAACTGGTGAAATAACAGAGCTGTGCTTGTTGGAGTAACAGATTGGGGAGTACTTCCAATTTCCATGTCACATGGTACAATCCAGAAGCTTTTTCTGCTTTGAAAGCTAAAATAAAAACATGGCCCAGGAAACTCTCTTTTCTCTGACCACTCTTCCTCATTGTGGCACCTGCATTGCTCTCATGACCTGAAACCGCCAGAAGGTCCATTTAGACAAAAATCCCTTCTATTCAATTAAATTGGACTGGAAGATGATCTATAGAACCAAACAGATCCAAAGCATACACAACAGATCTGAGGGAGGATTCACACAACCTACTTGGGGGATCCTGCTTAGGTGCCTTGACCAAGCATTGCCCTCTATACTCAACCAAAAGACATGAAGTCTCCAAAGGTCAAGAAGGAGTAACTCATAGGTGGCTTGCTGTCTTTCTTCAATAACTATGGTGGGAGCCTAGGGCAATAATCACAAAGGCTAACATTAGCCCAAGAAGACTAGTCTCCACAGGTTCCCTTTGTACTCTACGGAGGGTGAGAGGCAGCTTTGGCGGCAGTTCAGAGCACCTAATAGCTCTGCACAGCTCCTGCTTGGAGTCGCCATTCTCCAGATTCTGTTCAAAGAGGGAGGTGAGGAGAATGACTTCCCTGGACCAAAGGTCCTCTTTATGAATAGCAGCCTCAGAGACTTATTTATGCCCATTATGTTAGTCCATAGGAATACCTCAGGCCCCGAATCCAGCTCACAGTGTGCTGTGCTAAGGATGGTCATTTATGAGCACATCAGCAGGAATAACCACTTCGTATGATTCTGTGTTTGTGAGCTTCCTTTGGACAAGTAAGTAACAGATTGTGCATCACATGCCACATTGCTACAAGATCCAGTGGAATACAGCTTCTAGGCATTCAAACTTATTTCTGCAGCTCCTGCTTCTCTCCCTATCATCCTGTTGACTCACACTAAAGTGGCATGGTCAGTGCATGTGGTGTATCCAAGGCAGACGTGCTGCAATGGCTGGACAGAAGAGAAAGGTAAAGGGTCTGTGCAGCATTACCACTCTCACTGAGGCTGCACTCAGCTCTGACCATCCCCATTTCCCACCTGTATTTGGCGTGTTTCTCAAAAAAACATTACCTAGGATCTCCTCCTGGTTCAGACTGTTCTCCAGTTGACAGGTGGGATAGTGCTTTTATGGACAAACACCTGAGTTATTCCTCATGGTCACTGCATGTCTGAATGCCACAGGTGCAAACCTTAAAGGGAAATGAGGTTTTTATATAACTAGGTTTTATCTGGGACTTAAGCAGGACTTCTGTAAAATCACCTGCACAGTCCCTTCAACCCAACCCACTTTCTGGGGCTTTCCCACAACCAGAAACATGAGTGCACCACGCTTGTGAAACTCCTGAATAGGCAAGAGGCTTCCTTCTCTTCCTACAGAGTGATCTTTGATATAGTAAATGAAACAGGCTGGAGGAGCATCAATCTGCCTGCTCAGGACTTTCACAAGCACACTCAGCCCCAAGGTGCAACCTAGAGGTCCTCGGGTCCGCTCGGAGGCTGGTAGAGCCGTAAGACCACCCGCAGACACCACCATGGCGTGGGGTCTGCCAGGAGACCCTTTCCAGGAGCACAGGTTGTTGGATGCACAGGTGGTTCCAGCACTGAGAGCAACCAAGATTTCACCTGCTAGCCCTAACACTACTTCTACCTCCTGGGAACCATTTGCATTTACCAGGCAGTGAGATGGATTGGTTATGTCATATTTACATCTCCACTGGCTAAGCAAATGTGGAGTTGCAGCTCACAGCCACTCAGTTTAAATCAGGAGAAAGCAAAAGTCAGCATGGGTCTCGTCCTTGAGCGCTGGGAGAACCCATATATGAGTGGATGTGTAGAGGAGAAAGGCCACCTCGAAGACAGTGTGAACTGAGTGGGTGAGAGGACTGGGAGTTTGCTTTCCCAGCCAGAATTTCTCAATCTTTCCTGGGTTCAGTTGTCACTTCCACCTGAGGGTTGCTTACCATGTTCAGAAAGCAGGAGGAAATGGAGGTGTCTAGTACCAAAAAATAAGCCAAACTCTAAGCAATGCAGCTTCAGAAATTTCTGTCTCATTCCAGACTCAATTTCAGGAGGCTTTGGGGATATCCTGTGATGGAAGTGTGTAAAAATATGTATGGTCAGAGAAGCCAAGTAATTAGTTTAAAGCCTTAGCCATATAGATATGGCCCTTCCCTCTCCCCATCACACACACAGCTCATCATTAATGGGGTGCAGCAAAGACTTCACCTCTTGGTGACAAGGCAGGAATAGGTCAGGCATCACAGAGCACCTTCTCCCCAGAAAGGCGTCCCCTCCAAAACTTGCCCCATTAAGATGGGGTCTGATTTTTTTTACTGTCATCAGATGCCAAAACGTCTGCTGTAAAAGACAGCATCATGTGGAGAGTCCTCCTCTTCTCTCCCTCCACCCCAACTTCTTCCATTCACAGCCTCCCCAGTGAAGGGATAACATCCCAGTGATGGCAACAGTCCCAGGCCGCATGCAACACTAAACAAGCAAAATACTTGCCCTATTGACAGCTGTCTTTTCATGTCATTTAGTAGTTGGAAATGGAAAGCAGACGTACAAACAACTAGAATATCTTCAGCAGACCAGCTTTGCTTCCTAGGCTAGCACCTAAGAACCCTTCTTGTAGACTAGAACCAGGTGTCTCACTTACTTTTCTTCTCTTTTAAGACCTGAACTCAACAGGAGCTTTTTACGCTCCAGTGACTGTGATTTGGAGTCATTAAGGCTATACGTGTTTATGTAGTGTTGAACTGCATTGCAAATCAGTCAACACAGGAACAAGCACACTTTTCCCCATGTCTCAGAAGTGTGGATTTATAAAGCCTTTCACAGAAAAGGTCAGTCATGGAGAGAATAAATATGGTAAATGCAGTTTACTCCCACCAGAATTAGATTTATTCATACCTAGTAATTAGCTTTAATTATACAAAACATAACTGATAGGCAAGAAAAAAGGAGTCACTGGTAACATTATTTGTGGCAAAAACAATGGTATGAAAGTAGAAATCTCCCCCTGACCCGCCAGAGACTAAACATGGACCATCTCAACATGCATTCTGGCAACCTAGTTCCTTCCAATTAAATGACATCAGGGAAGCATTAGAAATAGTGTAGGCCCTTTTTCATCGCTTCTTATGACTAACCGATGTAATGCTGAACTGTTTATCACCATAATCCCAACCTACATATCCTAATCACTGAGTCAGTATTTAACCGAATCTCTCAAACCAAAACAGTTGTATAGCGAATACTGCATGTGGTTTTCATTCTGTGGGTTCAGAAGCTTTAAATGATTATTAATTATATTGCTCTAACAACATGGTTCAAGGCCCATGTGCTGGGCCTGTCCAGGGTCATTGTGCTGTGTCCTGGACAAACACAGAATAAAGATGCCCTGCACCCCAAATAGCTTATAAACTGATTCTGAGGCAAAGGGTAGCAGAGGGACACTATGAGGTTCAGAGACAGAGGGAATACAAGGGACCAGGAGACAGGCTTCAGCCACCATCCATTTCCACCGTCATTGTGTTTATCAGAAATCTGAAATACCTGATTGCTTGGAGAAAGCAGCCTGTAAAACAGAGCTGAGGAGTTTCTTGGCTTAAATCTGTGATGTATAAGACAAACTGCTGTTGAACTGCACACGCACTAGTCAGCACATGCCTTATACATGACAGGTCTGAAGTTAACCTTCTTTCTGAAAGCTGGTCTTTCAGAATACCAAAAAGAACATACCTTTGGCATTCAGAGTCATGCTCAGCTGCTTGTCACCAAGATCTGTGGTACAGACCACAGTGGAAACTCAGGCTACATATACCTCACTCTTCTTCAAGTCTGGACCTATCACAGCTAGTAGGAAGCCAGTGAGGGCAATAACTATTTGGGCCATTTCTTGCTTCTGAAGCATCTCTGGTGTGTTCTGAAGAGGATGATCTGGGTTTCTGGACCAGAGGACTTAGAGGTAAGATGGCAGGCATTACTTGAACTGACCAGAACAAGCAGGTGTTTACATATATGCCCACACTTTTGAGTGGGTACCACAAAAAACCACAGGTTTTGGTCCAAGCCTGCTCTGAGGACCAGACCCACACACCGCTCATGCTCTTAACAGCACATTGGAGATGAAGAGCCACAGCATGTCCACTCCGTATGTAGATCCATGATCTCCCATCCAGTCAGCCTGGATGGATCAAACACAAGCAAGCTGAAGACAGCTCGGGATGAAGCTATCAGCACGCATCCTGAGAAACCTAGAGCAGGGATTCATCTGACCTAAACATGGCCATATAAAACATTAGGTGTCTAGTCTTAGCCAGTTGTCCAGGCTTTCCTTATAGTCAGTGGCAAGAGGCACATCCAGAGGATGAGTCATTCCACTCTAACATAAATATCTACAGCAGGTGGGAGGAATCAGCCTCCAGCAATGCCCTTCTCTCCCCGCTACCTACCTAGCGAGCCCACACCAGTAGCTTAGACCAGGAACCCCACTCTGCAATGCATACTGCCATGTGGTAAGAATCCCACCCCAAATGACCACTTTGAGAAGAGCTCCATGCCCTCCAAGGGCACGGAGCAAAGCAGCGTGGATCTTTCTCAGCACAAAGGGGAATGCTGTGCAGCCAAGACACAAACAGAGATGCTGTGGCCAATCTAATGCAGGCAATGCAAACAGAAAACACAAGGGTAAGATGTTTAAACATGTTTAAGCCTGCCCTCAGGCCTACTCTTCACCACCCAGAGTGGTACATAGGTGTCCTGGGAGGAAGCTCCGGCCTAGGAATGGAACCATGTACATGGAACCAGCGTGCATCGGGCATCAGAGGCAGGACAAGATCTGGGGCATGCGAGTGATGGGTGGCTAGCGTCTGCCTGGCACAAACAGGTTTCTGCTCCTCTTCACATCGATGGGTGTGCCCTCAGATCTCGTCAAAGCTTGAGGCTGCCCCGGGCAGTGCAGCGCAGAGAGAATGACAATGAATGTGAGTAATTCTTGAAATTTGTGGGAAGACTACTCAGACGTCTGACTTCCTGCTTCTGCATGTACAAAGGAGATGTTTTTGTCTAAAGGAGTGGAAACAGCATGTGGCAGCGTACACTGATACAAGACCTCATGCACCAGGGCAGAGGCAAAAGAGAGCCCAGGAGGGCTACAAGCAGCAAGGGGGGAGCCCGGGAAAACACAGCCAACTCCACTAGCGTGCAGGGCTGAGCCACAGCAGTGCTGACCCAGTGCAAAGAGGGAAGTAAGCCCCGGCTGGGAGCGAGCTAGTATATAGGAGTTCCCCTGGGAACAAAGGGGAACCAGCCACCAAAGCAAGACTCTGAGTCACTACTCACTTCCCATGGTGCTTCTGGCCTAGGCAATCACATGGTTGCCCCCTTCTCAAGGGCAGATTGCATTGTTTCAGTCCAGCCCAGAAACCTATTAATAAAGGTTAATCTGGATGGCAGCACCAGCTTTATAAAACAGTTCATCATTTAAACATCATCAGAAGTTCTCAACAGAGTTTGAAAGGCTGCAGTAAAGGAAAACGTTTTGCTTTAAACGCAGCCAAAGAATAAATAGGATTTCTGTCTGTTGAAGCTATTTGCTGTATTCTCCAGGGCACCGTAGGAAAAAGGAGAACACTTGAGGTTAACAACAGTATTACTTTTTACAATCTGAGTGTGCAGAATCTCTTCCCAGCAACTGGAGCCACTTTAATATGAAATGCATCATTAGAGCGATAGGGCCCTGGTGATGGATGACACTGAAAGATCACCAGAGTAACCCTGGTGAGAGCTGGTGCTCAGAGAACGTACCACATTAATTTACAAGCCTGTCATGATTGCTCTGGGTTTATTTTTAACTAAAATATCCTGGCCTTCAGCAATCCACACCAGGGATACCCTGACTCTGCAGAATATGCAGAGCAAGAGCAGCAGCATATGCTTTTGTTTTCGTCAGCCAAAGGTTTCAAGTTAGGAGCATTCGATATTAAACTAATGGCCTTTTTTTTTTTTTTCCACCTCTCCTCTAAGGTTAACATTCATTAGACCATCAGGAAGCCCAGATCACATATTATGCACTCATCAACATGGTACTGAACCACAGAGTGGGTAAGGACTTAGAGAGAGAAATGGCCCATCTGGTCCATCTCTCTTATCCCAAAACAGGATCTTGTATATATATGGTTGATATATACACATTTCTCTTTAGTTCAGGAACGTATTAATACTACAAGGGTGGACACCTACAGCTGCCACATTTCTGTCTTGCATTCAGAATTCCCTCCTGCCTACAGCAGAATGTATGCTCCAACCTGTCAACTACTGCATCTCAGCCATCAGTATCCAGGAGAGCTGCCACACTGGGACAATGAAAAAGCTTGTATAGGTGTTGTACAAGTGCCTTGACAACTGCACAGCAAGGGAGCAAATAAAAGCTGGGAAAGAAAATGGGAAAAACAAACAGCTGCTCCTCAGCTCATGGCATGGGGAAAACACAAGAGGCAGTAAATGTTTGTTGATTTAAAGGCCCCGCTGATTTCAAAGTGACCAGCTGGCAGCAAGTGTTGATTTTGGGGCCATTTAAGCAATTTTCAGATGATGACATAAACATATCAATTGCCTTGGGGACCTACTGGCAGCTTTTCTGTATTATAAGGAATCGCTTACTGGAACAAGAGATATTGCAAGTGACAACCAGAGAAGAGTCTTTCCAGAGTACAGTCAGATGATAGAAAGGGACAGACCTGGGAAAAGGATGTTTGGGCAACTAAAATGCCAGTTCATCATATCCACACACTGCTATGGCACCCACAAGAAGAAAAACCTCAGAAGACCAAAGCCATGTGGAAGTGCTACCTACAACCTAAACCCAGAGTTAAAACAGTGACGGTGTTATTTTATGGACCAACCCAGCTGCCACAGCTGGCCATTTTGTCCCTGGAAAAGGAACAGGGTGGAAGTACAAGGCCATTCACATCATGGCCCAGTGAAAAATGGAGCCACCTTGGAGACGAAATCTGGTCAGCAGAAGCATGGATGGAGACTTATCTAGTTTGGTTTCAGTTAAATCTCCATCAGATGGTTTGGAGTCAGCACAGTACGAAGAATGCCTCAGTAACCAAATGAAGTTACCTTCTTTGCATGCTCCTGGCCTGACAGGTCAATAGCTGTTCAACAGCTGCCATGAGTTAGCCTGCGGACTCCATAAGCTCTGTGGTCCCTCAGGACCAGGGTCAACCATAAGTTTCCTAGCAGTAAGGTAATTTTAATTATTTTTTTTTAATTAAGGTAATCAGACACTTGCTGGAGGTAGGAGAGCCACCTACTCAGTTGGGATACTTGAGTAGTATTTGCCTCACTCAGTTTAGTATGCCAACACCAAAGACTCCAGTGGCCTGGCATCCCTTTAAAACCAGTGGTAGTGAAACAGATCATTTCTAGCATGCAAGTCATCTGACCTGCTTTGGACATCTGTGTGAGGATGTGATAAATTGTACCCAAGAGGTGTGATTTCTCTCCACAGACAGTAGCACAGAAGGCAACAGTGCTCACGTGGATGCAAGATCAGCATCATTGACCGTCCAGCCCCTCTCAGCACCCAGTAGAAACTCCTCACTGTGCCAGAAAGAGGGGGTCAGGAAGGCATCAAGTCTCAGAAACCTCTTGGGTCACTCCAGCATGAACCAGCAGTACTTATGAAAATGTAGCAAAATTCATGGGCAGTATTTCTTCATGTCTACAAGTGCAGCTTTCATTAGATCTGTAAAGCAGCTGGATATTTTTGTATCCATGAGCTGCTGAGGATATACATATTCGAACCACTTCATAAACAGGTGGGTGTGAAATAGCTAGCGAGTGCAAGAAAAATTCTGTGTCTATAGGCGATTTCTGCTTTGTGGTGATATAAATGATGAAAACAGTTGTTATATAAGCAAAATCTTTTCAACAGATGGCAAGGAAAAGATACATCTAACAGTAAAATAAAAGGCAGATATTTGCCAAACTTTATATAAGAGGGCCTTAAGGAAGGAAAATGTTCTGGCTTCTGCCCTGCATACAGCCAGGAAGCAACTGAAGAAATAGGCTTTGATAACCATATAAATGAAACCCATGTGTCACTGGAGTGAGTTTGTGGACCTGGAATAGAAAAAATAAATAAACAAATAAAACAGATGCTCTCATCATGACTGGTTTCTGGTTCAAAGACAGCTCCCCAGCAGCGTGTAACTCACAGAAAGTGAAGCTAAGAGGAAGTCCAAGTTTCCATGAAGCAACAGGGAATACAGTATTGTGCAACAGCTTTTCCAAACCAAATGTACATTCAGGCATTGCCCAATCAAGTGATAGCCAACAATGTATGCAACAAAGAACTGATTGAATCTTGGTATAAGACACAACCCAAATGACGCTATTAAATACCTTAATCTTGGAGCTGACAGAATTGTGGCATGACGTTTTATGAGTAGAAGTTATAATAAAGCAGTGGTATCACACACACACACACACTCTTTCACACTCTTTCAACTTCTAACACAAAACTGGAGGCTGGAGGAATGGCATGTGGCATCCTCAGCCAAGATTTTTCAGGCATAAGGAATTTTCTCACACAAGCAACTGTAGGTTAGGAAACTGTCCTATTAATTACAGCTGATGGAGAAGGCCTTCTTTTCATACTCTGAACATTTTCAGTTAATATTTTCCACACAGGACCATCTTGATGTTTGGAGTCAGACTGGCAACTTTATTAACAAGCAGAGCAGCCCAAACCCCACGAAAATAACAGATCTCTGTTACAACTCTCTGACAAAGTCCATGCAGAAGACGGGACAGCACCAAGCCAACTGCTCTCCATTAGAAGGTATCCACACAGACATCAGGGATCTGATTCTCCTCCTATTTCTATGAATAAGTCTGAGGAATATTTTCACCAAAATCAATGAGAAGAGGCAAAGTGCAAAAATAATCAGCATGAAATTATGAGGTGTACTGAGCAGCAGTATTCTCACACGATGGAAGAATGTTTTTTGGGAAGGCATGAACTATTTGATCACAAGTTACTGGAATCCAGGTGGTGATATATGGAAATGTGCAGTATCTGTATGAAGCCACACCAGATGATCCGACAGTCCTTTACAAATCTGAGAATCTGTTGATTGCCTAACCTAGATTCAAGAGAGGACAGCAAGATATTGTACTAAAAGATGAGCTGCTCAGTGCACACACTGATCCTGTCAAGACCCAGGCTCTAGATGAGATTTGGAGCCCACAGCCAGACTCTCGGAGGTGAGGTGTGCCCTCTCACAGGAGGCGATTCACTAGCACACCAGCTGCCAGGGCTCCTCTGTAATTCCCATTATACCCTCACTTACCTGATGCCAAACATCTTAATGTCATCTCGATCCATTTAGAACTGGCCTTACGAAAGTGACATTTGAAGAAAACAGCATTTAAAAACAATCCATGCTGCACACATGAATAATGCTGGATTTCAGACAGTTTTTTTTTTTTCTGCAAACAGAAAGAGTTTAAATTTCTTTTGGTAATAACCCCTTTTGACTTGCCCACATGTAGACGGTAATTATTACTGCTTTTTACGGCTAGGGTATTTTAATCCCAACACATCTCATTCCCTCTCCCACATAGACAGTCTTTGAAGCAACAATAACAAGTACCAGCTTCCCTAGGCCAGTTTGCAAATTTGCCTCACGGCTAAAACAGTCAGAGCAGGCTTAGTAGGTCAGAATTGGATTTCCCAAATACGAACCATTCCAGAAAAAAAAA
>VXAA01005589.1:0-16938 GCA_013399115.1 Anseranas semipalmata | reverse complement strand
AAAAAAAAAAAAAAGACGTGCAAGGAGGGTGGGGGGGATATCCTCCTGAGTGAATTGTATATGGAAAATAACTGCACAAAATGCTCTAGCTCCATTGAAGACAATGGGAGTTTTGCCACCACCTTCAGCAGAGCCACAATGTCATACACTGGCTCCAGAGTGACATCTTGTATGTCACCATTCACTAGTAGCAGCGAAGCGTTCACCACCAGGCCTCCCATTACTGTATAAAACATAAAGGAAAGCTGAGGTGTATTTGTGGGGATCTGGCGGCTTCACAGGGCTCATCCAGATTTGTTTGCTTTTAATTACCGTTACAGTCAAGGGCACTAGAAGCTGTGCGGAGTCTGGGAACAAACTGTTTTGGTTTCCCTCAGACGCACATTATCCCAGCATGGCCCTGGCAGTGGCACAGTAGCGGTACCCAGCCAGAGGAGCTCTGCTGGGGAGTTCCTTCTTTTCCTGCTAAACGGAGGGATGAAGCCACTGCTTCCTCCCATCTCCCTGGGGACCCTCATAAGACATGCACATGGTGATGTATCTCTCTGCAGATCCAGAGATGCTTGTTCAGGCTTTTTTGTAGGTGCAGGGTAAAAGCTACGGTTGCCGCTCTGCTATCAGCCAGATGTGCCAGCTGTGATACAGCCTCCTCTCCCCCCAGCCCTCCACATATACCTTTGGGCACAGCAAGCTCAAGGAGCATGAGCCATTCAATCTCCTACAGCCAGACCCCAGTTAAAGCCCCCATTCAGCCTAAGCTGAAGCATTCTGTCTCTCCGTTTCCTCCGTCAAACCTTCCCAATGACAAGCCCTGCCAGCTGATACACTGCCATGAAAATGTTGCTCTGATGAACTGGCAGGAAAAGCAGTTTCACAGAAAGAAGATCCCTGAGCAGCCCCATTCACAATTGCCCCTCACATCCACAGGCTCTTGTGCTAATTGGGAGTGATACCTTTAACAGCCAGCATTGAAACCCACAAGAACTAAGAGATCGCAGCCTAAATCTGTGATATCGTCAACCCAAGAGGCAGCTCAGCAGTTTTTTTGGTTTGGTTTTTATGTTTTTGTTTTTTTTTTTTTTTTTTTGAGTCAGTGGTTTGTTTTCCTGTGACGCCTTGAGAAAAAGCTTACTTGTGTAATGTCTACAAACCTAAAATAACAGGGAATATTTAAATTGAGGTAGAAGGCAATTTAAAGCCCAGCTAGAGCTCCTCTGCTGAAATCTCTAATGGTAGGAGAAATGTGCATTTCCAACACATAATTAGGAAGAGACAAATAGAGGGTGTGGAGTCTTACTATGGAATGTTAATTACAAGCAGATCCTGAATCCCCGGGTTGAGTTCCAGCCAGTTGAGGACACACATTGAAATGTACTTAGTGATATACTCATTTCTACTTAATTACTTGTGAGACAAAGTGCTCGCAGCCAAAGGATATTTCTTTAGGATGCCGAGGATAGCTCTGAGAAGGATTGATAAATGTAAAAGATACATGAAGCCTTTTCAGTCCACCTACTTGCCAATTAAGGGTATTTCACAACAACATTTTTTGTAGCGCTCTGTGTTGCCTATTTTTAATGTCCTGAGTGATAAGATTTCCACCATTTCCCTTGGAAGATTAGAGAAGTCTCACAGCCAGGACTTTCCCCCCCCGTGATACTCAGCCTGCATTGTCTTCTTTGTTAATATAGTTCAACTACTTCTTTTTGTAAAAAATAAAAAAATAAATTACCCTAAATAATTTCTCTCTCACCTCATTAACTGCACCCTTTTGGCAGACACAGAGGTTGCACTGCAAAGGGTGTCTAAGAAGGCATTTTGGTTGAATCACACCCAGTCTTTTTCAGGCAAGACTGCTGGAGCAGCAACAGCCAGTGCAAAAGACCTGGGTGGGAAGATGGACAAGGTTCCCTACAGCCTGTTTCATTCCACAGACCTCCCAGATTTCCTAGTGTCTGAGACCCCTGCATCATGTACTCCACAGAGAGGGTGTAATTACATCAGAAGTCAAGTGGGAAGAATTGTATCCTACGTGATCAAAGTGCAATGTCAATTGATTGCCATCCAGCAGACAGCAGAAAAATCCAAGCAATTTATTTCTCCCAAATATGCATCACAGAGCTCATGCATTAGTCAGGACCTGGAAGTAACCACCAGGATCCTAAATCCACTTGAAGACAGTGTGTTTTCAGAAGCTGACAAAGCAACAGCTTGGGAACACAATGCGTGATGGCTCAGCAGGCATGATGTACAAGGTACAATACAACATTGCATGTTGCCCCATCTTCCTGAGAAGTGATGTGTATGGGCTAAGAATGCCCCTGTGCACTTGTGATCATCCAGGTGAGGAGAGTACTCCCTCAGGATGTGCAGATTTGCATTGCAGCCTGTTTGTGCTGGTTGATAACAGACATCCAGAGGATACAACTGTCTGTCATGTAAGTGGCTGCTTGGCTTTAGAATAAGTGCAAGCTCAGGCATCACCAGGGAAAAAAAAAAAAAAAAGACAGTGGGAAATTACAAAAAAAAAAAAAAAAAAAATAAGAAATGGAGAGAAAGTAGAAAGGGTACAGGGTAGACTAAAAAAAAAAAAAAAAACCCTTATCAGTGTTTTCTCTAAATCTGCCACCTCTTTATTCCCCAAACCACTCAGGCAAGAAGATACTGACCCTGCTGTCTGAGTCATATGCCACAAACATCGCTGAGGTCAGTACCAAAGAAGAAACAGAAGGCATCTAAACAAAGCCAGGGAGCACACTGGCTTCTTGACCACTGAGGCCAACCCAAATCCCACTGACAACAGTCTTCTGTTGACAGAAGAGGAGCACCCACACAGGCAGTGGTGAATCTGGGGCAGCACAGAAAAACAGAACTGGGATCTGAAAGTTAGAGATGCAGCTCAGTACAGATACATACCTTGAACTGAAAAATGTTTGAGAAAAAACATGGACACTCATGCAGACCTCACCCACAAAAGCATAAACTATTCTTCTTCTCTGGAATGGTCAATCCATTGTAGGGATGGTTTTCAGTCCAGTCACCATTTTTTACTTTCCCAGCATATTTTAGTTGTCCTCAGTCTGGGCTCATCTCTCGCAGCATTCAAGGCTTTCCAGATTACCTTTATGACTCCCGTTTCACATGCTGGACAAGCGGGACAACAGATCCCCAAAGAGGAATCATAGGGACAAAATAGAGATATGGCAGAGGACATAAAAAGATTAAAAGACAGATCACCTTCATTGTGGTGGGTTATGTTGAATAGATGAAAGGATCGTGGAAAAAGTGAGTATAGACAAGCTTAACAGGACAAGTTAGAGTGCCCAGTGTAGTCCTCTTCCCTTTGACCAGATCTGGGTAGAGAGTTAACAGCAGTCTAGAAGCCAGAAGACTTCTTTCTTCTTTCTGATAACTCCCTATTAGATTGTCTCCAGATCATTACCCACATCAGTCCTTAACTCAAGCTAAAGTTATGTGAACATCTAATGACAGACCTCTCCATATCCAACAAAGTCCATTAGCACAGGTTTTCTGACAAGTTATGACATTATGCTCCTGTGACAAGAGGCAAGTCGGTCATAATGAACTTCCACCACTCTGGTTTCTGCTAACCTAGCCAAACTTCCTTTAAAAATCAAACATGACCAAGGGCAACACCCAAGGGATGACATAGTCTGTTAGTGGAGTTCCTTACAAAGGAAAGGGTATGCAGAGAAGAGAAAGGTGTTGGCTGTGTGAGATCATACTTCTGACAACTGCAATACAGATCCACGCTGGATGTCAGTAGTTTGAGTTCTACATTTGTTCATGATTCCTGGCTCATTTGCCATACACTCTCTTAGTCACACCTGCTTTGGGCAGCTAGGAGAAATGAAGATGGCAGCTTATGCCATTAACCCCTGGCTAACCTGTTCACCTTCACAATAACTTACTCCATAGGTTGAGCATCTGCACTTTGAGTAACAGGGAGTAAAAGCAGAGAAAAGAGTTCAGCGCAGAGGATACAATATATGTCAAAACACCTTAAAAAAGCTATTTAGAGATTAGGTTCGAGGACACAGGAATAAACACCTGTTCTCATGTCGATGTTGTTTCCCAGTGCAGGTGGTTGGCAGGCAACATCCAGACCAATGCTACTATTTGGTGGCCAAGATAAGCCAATGCTGAAGGAATGAGATGTACTGCTAGCAGGGGACATTACAAAGACCTATTTCTGGATCTATTTGGAGGACAAACTCTTAAATATCAGAATTTTGGGAGAACAGTTTCAAGTATATCACCCCTGAAGAGGCTGAAAGCAGACTGTAGCCTTAAATAAATTGTTGGTTTGTATTTACCTACATGCCTTGTTGGATCAGCTGAAGAACTGGAAACAGAATAATGGTCTCTGTGTCAGATGAGAAGATGGAAACAAAGGCCATTTGAGGGTTTTGTCATTTGCCAACTTTTAAAACACACTGGCATTCAGGGTTTCCCATCCTCCTGCCCCATGTCAGAAGGCCTGCCAACAGATCTCCTCTGAGGAGGACCATTCAAGAAATTACCACCCCAGGAAAGGGGATTTTTCAGCTTAACAAAAACTTGCATAGCATCGGCTTTCCCAATGAAAAACTGAAAATGTCAAGAACAGAAAAACTGCAACCCCAAAATTGCCAAACCCAAATGGTTTTAGGTCCAAACACAGAACTTCCTTAGCGAGAAAAATACTGAAAATTTTGCATCAATTTTTGCCAAAACTCAGAGAAAGCCCACACTAATTTGTGTTACTTCAGTTTGTTTGTCTGGTTTCAACCAAAAGCCAAAATTTTATTCACAAACCAATTCTAAGCAGCTCTCCTGGTACTCACAGAAACTGCAGCAGCTTCTGGCAAGTCATTCAGGTTAACACAAAGAGATCTAAACACATTGAAGGGGTGAAATTGAGAGAAGGAAATACTTGCTGCAAACTCTTCAGTACTTTAATGTTTGTCCTTGACCTTTTAACACAGAAGTGAAGGAAGGAAGTGGAAGGGACAGAATACCATTAGTGTTGTTTTATACTAAAGCTAATTTTCCTAAGTTCGTGACCAGTGCTTACAATGAACTTGTCTAAGGAAGGCTGGACTTTGCTCTACCAGAAAGCAA
Source organism: Anseranas semipalmata (assembly GCA_013399115.1). NCBI lineage: Eukaryota > Metazoa > Chordata > Aves > Anseriformes > Anseranatidae > Anseranas > Anseranas semipalmata. The sequence goes on along the minus strand of VXAA01005589.1, from coordinate 11,814 downwards.
GGGACTCAGCAAAAACAACAGCTTGCTATTCTTCCTGCTTCGCTCCATCACACCAGACTTTGCTAACCCCAGGGCCTAGACTCAAGTATATACCTCAGCTACATCCAAACCCTATAGCAGGGTGCAACCATGGTGTGCAGCAAGTCCCTTCTGCCACCCCAAACTGTGGTTTCCATGAAAGAGAGGGACCACTCAGATGTCATCTGTGCCTAAAATCCCCAGGTAAGCTGCAGCAGGCATCAAAGGTATATCTCTAGATAAGGGCACCAAAAACAAGCTCCTCAACTGTGCAGAGCCTGTGGGAACCCAAAAGTGACCCATGCTCTTTATTTGCATCCTCCCTAGTGATTTCTCTCTTGCTTCCTTTATCTGTTTCAGGATGACTCAAGCAGTAGCACTTGCTCATCAAAGATGAAGCGTTGCCTGGTCCAGCTGTATGGTAGGATCTGGTCTCACACTCAGCACTTGCACAGTAAAGCACTTGTAACACTAATGCTTACATAGAAGAACAGTGTTTCACTTGCAAAATTAGGAAATGCCAGATTTACCTTTGCTTGAGCAACTTTAATCCTTTTCTTTCTGATTCAACACTCTGATGCATGGAATGAAGCTGGGTCTGCCCTTGCCTGTGCAGCAGATGACACACTCCACTCCTTTGCCCTGTAGGAGAGAAGAAGCCATAACAGGGAGCTCAAATGAGTCACAAGAACATTGTGCCACACTGAGCAGATGGGATATGTCTATAGCATTAAATTAAAAAGCATGCAGGACCTCTCTCCCAGGCTGGATGTGGCTCTGGGCAGCCTGCTCTAGTGGTTGGCAACCTTGCCCAGAGCAGGGGGGGTTGAAACTAGGTGATCTGTAAGGTCCTTTTCAACCCAGGCCATTCTATGATTCTATGATTCTCTCCATCCCACCAGGCAAGACCTCTCTCCAATGTGGCTCACACATTGGCTGCTTACAGCTACAGCTCCCTCAAAAGCCTGCCCATGACCACCCCACCAAGTGCTTGACCATGGGTGTCTCATGGGCTCCAAGTGGTGCCCCACTGGCACTAAGATACTGCAATTTATTCTGCATAATAACCCAGGGACAGTCCTGAATCCCAACAGAGTAGTGTTTCTATAGCACGGTTCTGGGGGGATTGATAGCCCCGAGGTGGGGTGGACATTGCAGGTACTGAAGGCATGGAGCCCACTGGGGTGGCATGGGAGGGCTGGGGGAATCTCACCCAGTGCTGGCTCATTTCTGGGGCTGGCTGCGAGCAGTCCTGGGGCAAGTCGTCCCAGCTTGTGCCCTGCAGTGTGGGTGGTCAGTTTGTTCCCTGTCCCTCTTTTATTTAGGGGTGCAGGGACACCCTCAGGGATTGTGTGCCACCTCAAATGTCACCAGGCAGGACCATCCAGAAGCAAAGACAACAATATCATCAGCAATCAAAATTGTCCCGACATCTGAAGAAAAGAACCTCTGACTCTGAAGTACTGAGATTATCTCAAGCCAGGTTTTGGTTTGCTGTTTAGTCTTAGCCAGCGAGAGTTGCTTATAGATGTTCTTCATTTTCCAGTTTTTCCTCTTTGATTGGCTTCTGTCTTTGAGTAGCCAGGTGTGGTGGTTTTACCCTGCTGGGCAGCTGAACTCCACCACAACTGCTCTCTCACTCCCCCTCCTCAAAGGAAGAGAGGGAGAAAAAAAAAACTCACAGGTTGAGATAAGGATAGTTTAATTAGAGAAGAGGAAGAGAAAAAAACAACAAATATATATATATGTACAAGCAAAGCCTGTGCGCAAGCACAGAGGAAAAGAGAAAACAAGTGATTCTCCCACCAACGAGCAATGCCCGGCCACGTCCTGGGACGCAGAGCCTCAACACCCACAGTGGTTGATCGGAAGGACAGACGTCTTCGCCTTCCCTTTCCCGGCTTTTATTGCTGAGTGTGACATCATATGGTATGGAATATCCCTTTGGTCGGTTTAGGTCAGCTGCCCTGGTGATGTCCCCTCCCCACTTCTTGCCCTCCCCCACCTACTGGTTTTGGGGGGTCTGGAGAGAGTCCTGGTGCTGTGCCAGCACTGCTCGGCAGTAGCCAAAACACTGGTGTGATACCAGCGCTGTTCTAGCTACAAGGGCTGCTGCAGGGAAAGTTAACTCTATCCCGGCCAGACCCAATACACCAGGTAGCATATTGGGTCCCTCTTACTCACTGAGGCTTAATTTATCCAAAAACCTTTCTCTGTGTACAGTTCTTGTCATAGCACCCTGTTGTCGCTGACAACACATTACAGCAAAGGTGTGAAACCATTTACCATTTATTAACAGATCCCAGAAGAAACGATTTTCCTGTTTGCATACAATGTGTGTCTCGCCCTCTGACTTCTCTCTTGCATCAGAGCTGTCAGTGAAATGCAAAGCAAACTGTGTTATAAGGTTCACAGTCCAGCCACATCACAGCACAAATGGCATTCCCATGCAGACTCATCTCCTTCAAAATGTAAAATTGAAAATAGCAACCTGTTTTAAATCTCTAAAAATATAAGTATTAGAGAGCTTATGGGAAATACTAAAAACTAGTTTTCAGCACCACGAGCAATGCTTCCTGCCTGACCTCAAAACAATACAACTGGGGCAAGAAGTTGCTCTGATGTTAGTTAGTAAGGGAATATTTACATCTGGTAGTTTTATCGAACCTGAGCCACTCAGGACCCCTTCCAATAGAGTGAAACTACCTTTTGTTTTGGACAGCAGTGTAGCATTAGTTAATTAAAAGCACCACCCATCCCAGCTGACTTTGCAAATCAAACAAGTCAGTGTGTGACTGTGATAAAAGGAACAAATCCCAAGTGTGACCCAGCACTTATGTCAAACCACCAAACTCATCCTCAATGCAAAGAGCTCTAAATAGCTCTGCTACATTTGTGAGACTCCACAATGTGATTATTCAACTTAAAAAAAAAAAAAAAAAAAAGTTCTGTCAGCCATTAATATTAATCACACTATGACTATGTCATGTATGATTTTGGGTAAGTACCAAGCTCTGGTTTTTTTGTTGTTGTTATTTATTTATTTATTTATTTATTCTGTATTGAGGGCAGGGGATGAAAAGTACTCTCATAGGACCTGTACATTACCTCCCTGGGTTGGATCTCTGGGTGCTCCTGAAGGATAGTTGGAAAACAAGGAAAACTGTGAAGCAGCTGTATATCCTGGTAGAAGAGGTCCATGTGAGTCCCTCTCCAAACATGAGGGTGTCAGAGATGCCTGTATGTGCTGGTGACCCTAAGCCCTTGTGCAGATGCACCTGCTCTGTGAAGCATGAGGGACAGACAGAAGACAGGGGTAGACACCAAATCCCAATAGTGCAAGTCAGAAAGGCAAAAATAGTCAGATTCCCCTTTCCCTAGGGAGCCCTATCTGTCACAGCTCATAGGCTGTACTGTGTCTTGTGTGCTGGGGAGAGACCTTCTCAGCTGCTTCATGGAGGACGCCATCCCCACAACAACTCACCTGGAAGCTCTGCTTATTTGGATTTCTAAGGGGGATTACTTTGCATGCCAGATGAGGATAAATATTCTTTTCTTTCTTTCTTGAAGCCTTGAACCCCTCCTTACCTCCTCCACATGGCTGCCCCTGTCCTCAGACTGATGTGAACCTGCCTTGCTGCTCCTAGGCCAGCTCGATTTATTCCAGTAGGTTTGCACCCGTCTTACAGATAGGAGAGGACATTTGGGACTGGAGCATCTGCGTGGCAGCAGGAAACTCCTTTTGACTAGCTAAAGTAATTCACCGGGAGGGAAAATGTCATAGCTGTACTGCAGACTTGCCCAGAGCAGTTTCACTGTTCAGGCTGATTTCTGGAGGGTCAAACCAGAGTCCCTGGGCCACTGCTTTGTACCTGAGGCTTAGAGCACATTTACAGATGGCTTAGAGCAGCTGCTCAGCCAGACCAAGAAGTTCTTTCCTAGCCACACAATAAATACATATTTTTAGCAGCAACAAAAATAGATTTCAACGAATGTCTTTTAAAAACAGATTGCATTTCACATCCCTCTTTGATATTTACCAGGAATAAAAAGTACTGGGCTTACACCCTAAATGCTGTGAGCACATCTGTCAATGGAGGTTTGCACAACAAAATACAAGGCTTAAATAAACGTGATGCAGAATCATTAACCAAGGGAGCTTTTTTTTGGCACAGGAATATTCTGGACCATAACAGCACTTTAAACCCAGCTGTGCATGGAGGCCATTCATTCTAGGTATGCATTCATCCCTCCCCTTCCCTTTGGGCTGTCAGAGCTCAAACAATTTCGCCTTCAGATCATGCTGGAGAGACCTTCTCCCCTTTTGCTGGATACTAAGGGAGGATCAAGGTGTAGAGGCTGCTGGGTGGGAGGCAGACACCCTTGATCTGTTGTTATTTGCAGGACTTGTGTTAATCAGGGGTGATGGCAGTGTGGGAATTGGGTCTGCAATCACAGCCCTGGTGCTGAAAGCCGGAGGAACTACTACAACACTTGGAGTAACATGGAAGACTGGAAGAGGGCAGAATCTGGTCTCACGACACCCCTTCATTCTTGATCTCTCTCTCTGAAACCCATGTAGGAAGCTATTACCTTAGGAGCAAAGCATCCCTACAGTGATAAAAGAAGGTGCAGGAGCTGTATTCAGAGCTGGCTTTGCTCCAGTGCTTTGGGATTCTAACCGTCATATTGGGATTATAACTGGGCCCAGTTTAAACAGTGGTTTCAGAGCAGCAGGACAGGCTTGAAGACACAGTGCAGAGCAGACATCCCAGGACTAACTACCATCGAGGTGGCAGTGAAATTGGAGGCAGTGTAAACACATCAGCTCAAAGTTGCACCAGAGGGAAAAAGCCCTGCCAAGAGACCCGTTTGCCCAGAGTCATGCTGGGAGGACACACCAGGTCACTTGGTGTTCAGCCAAAGATTTCTACATCATGCTCTGCAATGCACGTGCCTTGAACTGCCTTGGTCCACCCAGGCCTTGGGAGCCAGCCTGGAAGATGAGAAGGGCACAGGACGTGCCTTGGCTGCCCCGTGGAGGAAGTGTAAGGGGAGGAACTTGCTTCTCACGTATCCTCCCTTCCTCATATGGTCGCCACGTGGCCTAATGAAATGCACTGGCAGGTGTGAAGTGTTCCTACTGATCTGAAAGTCTCTCTTCTAAGGACTGAATTTTGTTTCATACCCCAGGTGTGATGTCTAGGTGGTATTGCCACTCTCTCGTGACATGGGCAAAGCTTTCGGGCTTTCCTCACACAGCTTATACATGCACCCAGCAGCTGGTTGAGACACAGCCTCACAGTGTGCTGCTGGATAGACTTCATTTCAATCAGAGAATTTGGTAGAGCCAGTAAAAACAGGGGGGAACACAGATAAATATAGCAAGGAAAGGGATCTTCCTAATAGACAAAGGAGTCCCTCCTGAACCAGGACCTCTCAGGGACTTCCTTGTCTTGCAGTTCTACTTCAGATTTACTTCACATCTGTGCACACAGAAACGTATTTATACACAAACAGATGACTATATATATATAATATATATATACACACGTGTGTGTATATATGACTGAGTGCACTTTTGTCTGTGCATATATAATTTATTATGTCCTGCTGTATTTTTGACATTTGTTATGACATCTATAATTTGTGGTCTGAGGAGGCAGAACCATGAAATGTGGTGAGCCAAACTGGTTCAAACGTCTTCACCGAAAAATAGGGGTTTGATTTAAAAGAAATTTCCCCCCCAAAATAACTTTACAATAAAAAGAAATCTATCCTTTTTCAATTTTTACATTTTCAAGTTGCAAAGGGAAAACATGCTCTTTTCACACTCTCTTTCTCCCTTTTCTCTCTCTATATATTTTTAAGCACTGGCCAAAGGCAGAAAAAGAAGCAAAAGCTAAGAAGCAGACTTAAGGTTTGGTCTTGGTTATTTTATTTCTCCACTTTCTTCTTTTATATTCCTAAATGAAAAATAGGAGGTGATATTTTAGGAGTAACAGAAAGCTGGCCTGCCGGTTTGTTTTCTTACCATCAGAATGATATCATGTTTTCCTAAACAAAAATAATTCATGAAAAATTTCCAACAAAAGAGAAAGTCTCTGTTTTTTTCCATGAAACGAGTGTTTACTGAGCAGCATTGCTGTGAATACTCCCTGCTCTGACTACCAAGGAAGACGTCACAGGAAGCCTTCAGATGAGCAGGACAAACGCTGGACTTGGGATGAGTTGCACAGCTCTTGGCACCCAGGCGTCCGGCATTCACAGAGGCGTCCAAGGGACTTGCAGCCGAGCGAAGCGGTGATGGTTCCTTTTCCCATCGTCTGCTCAGGTCTTTGTGCCATATACGAGCACCTTCCAAAGGAGAGAAATAGAGAACTGATGAGTGTCTGTCAGGTCCCAGCCCAGCCCTTGGAATAAAAAATGCAAACCTCTGTTGGCCCTGGAGGATGGGAGGCCAAAGATATCACTTGTACGTGCTGGAAAGCAGCGACATTTGCGGTCGTTCTGGGCTGAGTTCCACATTCTTGGGGTACCCCCGAGAATAGCCCTCTTCCTTCACAAAGATGATCTCTGCTGCAACCGGCAAGACAATCGTCTCCTGCGAGGATTCGACATGATTCAGGGATGTGAAGAATTATTTAGAAATGAAGCAATCCTTTAAAAATCCTGAAGCCAACCCTTTAAGCAAGGTGAAGTCTTCCCATCCGCACTGCAGCAGTGAAGGAGCGGAGGACAGGTGGGTGGTGCTGAGGGGGGCACGTGTCCCTCTCCCACACTGCCCATAGTGTTGTGGCACTGGGGCTCTCAGCCTCAGAACAGCTCGGCCATCATCGGGCAGGTGGTGAAAAGGCAATATACTGGTGAGGCTTGGACGAGACAGAACCCCCTGTGAAACTGGGAAAGGCAGAATACAAATACGCCTTTAAGAAAAAAAATATACATATCCAAGAAAACAAATCTAAGCAATGTATGAGTCCCCTCCTTCATCAAGTAGAGATATTTCATTTCTTTCAAACTAATCCCTGTGCATCTGAAAGCAGAGGTAGACAAGTTCATCTCACCTAAGATCCCTTCTTCCAGGTACCAAACATTGCCTTTCTAGTTTAATATTTGTGTATCAGAAACATATTAAGCACTCCTATGTTAGTCATAATAAAATATTTATCCACCAAAACCACTGAACCCAGATGAATAACTCGAGAAGTAAAGCCAGATTGTTGAGATGGTAAGTGGGAGAAGAGAAAATACGCAGGAAGTAAGTGCACTAAAGCTTCAGATTTTCTTTAAACTAAGTTTGTTCTCCTAAATAAAGTTCTTGAAGGATAAAAACATTTTGTTCATTACAATTGATTTATAAAGCCCTTTATTCTGTTTTGCTTAACTATAAAGTTTATTCTCTTTAAAAGAAAAGTTCTGTAGGAGAACAGAGTCATATTCATATCCTCTCATTTCAATACCTAATTCATCCTCTGTTCCTGTTTTAACATCTAGGAAATTAAAGCACAAGAGCCCAGAGAGAAAATGACATTCACAGAAAAGGATACCCTTGCATTCCTGGTCAAGAGAAGAAGGAGACATACTAATTACTGAATTACAATGAGGCTTTTTACACCCTCTGAATCAATTAGAGGAATAAAAAATACCCTCCCCAAATCAGAGCCGAGATATCGAGCAATCGGCTAGCTTTGTTCAGGCACAACAAGGGCAGATGAAAGTAAAATGTTTAAATTCTTTCGTGTGAGGAAAAACACGACTCTTTTTCCTAAGGGGAGAAATCAAATGGTTATGATTTTGTTTTTCATTTGGCTCCTTCGATGGGCACATTTATTTATGCGCAGATTGTCACTGTTCCTACAGACATTTCAGTCCACGCTGTCTGAAGCCCGTGCTGAAGCACTGGGGCCCAGCTTGCGGTCAGTCAGCGGAGATGACACATATTCCAGCATGGGTTGCCCACCCATCTCCAAGGACATCCCACCCTGAGTACCATCCATGTCACGCTGCGTGGGGGCTCCCAAGGCAGGTTTTCAGCAGAGCCGTGGCTCAGCTCCCATGGGCAGAGCTGCGCCCTCCCTTCTCTCCAGGGCACCGGCAGGCAACTGGGATAGAAACGCGCCCACACGGACGTGTTGCAGCCCGAGGCCAGACTGATCCCTGGGAGCCACTGGACGCCGGGATCCCACGTGTCTTTGGGTGGTTCACAGCAGTGGTGACCCACCGAAGTCTCTAGAAATGTAATATCTGCTATGGGTATCTCTGAGAGCTGGATTTAGTAGCTGATCTAATATGGGTTTTGGAGGGAGACAGGTTCCTTCTCTGCTTCCGTAGTTCACTTATTCTATGAGACCTATTCAAGCCAATACTTTCTACCTGAAGCTGTGGGATTTTGCAGCATTGAATGGAATCTGAGACTTTTCTTCCTGGGGACCTTGTCATGACAATCTTCATAATGAAAAAGTAATGACTTTGCAACAGGCTTATTTAAAAAAAAGAAAAAAAAAGAAAGAAAGAAAGAAAAAGAGAGAGAGAGACTTTTAGAGATTAAATAAAATCTGGGCCCTTATCCAGGTAGAGATCTTAGCCTGGCATTCCAGCTACATTCTTTCTGTTATTAAAATAATTTAGGAAACCAGGCAGCCTGCTCTGCATTCAATCATGTTAGCCCACGCTGTGTCAATTTGAATTCTGCCTGTGGTGATAACAGTTGAAAATCTGATGGGCCAGATCCCGAACTGACAAAAATCGGCATTGCTCCATTACAATCAGTGGGGTTTTGCCAATTTACCCTTGTTAAAGATCTGGACCTCTACTTCTAGGCAGGCATTTTTCCAGAGAGCAACACAGTCTCCTACCTCTTTGGCATAGGACAAAATGAAGGAACAATTTAGTGATACTTTGGAAAGTGACATGACCACGATAATGCAACTTGAAAATTATGTTCTTGGCTCATTTTCAGCATACTTGAAACTTGACTGGAACCATGTTCAGGATCTTCAAATGTGATTAATAGATAAAATGTGGTACTGTTTTGCAGTGTAGATGTCACCAGCCTCCAAACTAAAGATTACTATTTTTCCATTTTAGTTATCATAGAATCATAGAATCATAGAATATCTCAAGTTGGAGTTAGCTCATTTAGATATCTTAACCACTTCGCTAAAAAGTCACCTTTGGTGGAAACAACAGCATTTGCACGTGTAAGCAGCAACATAAAGACATTTCACTTTCCATCCAATTGCTTTCTCAAGACTAATTTTCTTTTTTAAGTTAATACTTTGAGTAGAAAGTGTGCAAGCAAGCCTTGGGAAACCGTGCTGTTGGTATTTGGCTCTAAGCTGATAACAATCGGGGCAGCTTACTGTATCCTGTGATCCACCTTGCCACAGTTCACATGACAAGAGAATGGGGCAGGTCAGTCCCTTCCACATCCATGTTAGGACCCCAGCTACTTCCACGCTGGAGCAGCATTTCTCCTGAATATCCTTGAGAGCACACATTAACTCTGCAAGATGATCCTACAATAGTCACTACTTGGAAAACTACTTAACAGGACTGCAATGAGGGTCACACAGCTTCTGCCAAGAGGTGAAACCTGGAAAGCTTTCATGTATGCACCTCCTGCTCTTTGGCCCCAAATCCCTATGTCCTGTTGCCATCTGCCACTGCAGGAAGGAGAGGGAAAAAGAATGGAAACAAGGGATTTTGAACTTCAATGAGAGGTGTTTTCCACTGAAACATGACAGGTATTTTTGATTTGGGAAAAGGAAAAGAAAAAGCAAGACATTTCCTACCAGAACTGTTCTTCTCAAAAGATTTGAGGTATTTATAACTGTTGCACAGAAGGAGCAGGACCTCCACAGGGACCCTAGTTGTCTAAATGCATGTCTAATCATCCTGAAGGACTTGGGCTCAAAGACCACAACTATACTAGCAAAGAAAAGGGACCAGGATTTGTCTCTGGCTCTAAATGCAAATGAAAAAGCAGAGCTTGCATTCACAGAGCTGAACACCCTTTCCCCAAGGGCTTCACCCATACAAGCCCTGCTGTTCCACCAGCCATGCCCAGGAGTTGGTGGGGAGCACACCAGTGAGCACCAGCCAAACCTGTGCCAGGGAACATGCCGGTCATTCAGCAATATGGACAGTCATGAGACCATGCTCAAGCCTGTGCCCTTGTCCTGTTTGGTTTACTAGCACAGACCTGGCCAGGCAGGGCAACAGGAATCTGATCAGCTTGCATGTATGTATATTCACGTATATATGTAACACTTGTTTTGCAAGCAACAGTCCTGACCAACACCTGTAGGTGCTGCCATAGCTAATAATAACACTGAATGTGCACTGAAAAAAAGTATTTGAATAGTTACATTCAACTATTCCCTCAATGGGCAGAACAGCATGGCTTTAGGAAAGCAGTCCCAAGCATTTGGGATTTTGAATGTCACATACCTACGAAGAATAAGCTGTGGACAGGAAATCCTCCTACAGTTTCCCAGAAAGGACACATTTGAGCCAGTCACAACAGCACTCACAAGGAACTATGGATGAGTAAAACAAAGGCATCATAGATTAAGCAATAGCACTCGATTTTTTAAATTGGCCGTTAGTCCCAATTTCTTGGAGTGCTAGGATGGTTTCGGTAATGCAAAGGCATAGCTAGGTCTTAAGATCAGCCTGCTAGAGAATTTCCCGTGGGAAGCATCACCTCCAGTGACAGCTCCCATACCACCTCCCTCTTAACCCATGTGGAGAGCAGGGCTGGGAGAAAGGCAGCACAGCAAGGTCATCCATTAGCCCCAGCTACTGGCTAAGCCCTGCTCTGAGCTAGCAGCTGCTACAAATGTAAGCAGCAAACCAAGATCTGGTTTATTCAGGTGAGCTGGCCAACATCCAGCAAATGTTGCTTTTTCAGGGGGCAGGATGGAGCTTTACACATGCCTTCTCCTTACCACTCCTATCCTTGGTTTTGCAGTGTACTGTAGAGCCTGCTCTGACAATTTGGCTCACAGAGCTAACCTGAGACAACACCATGTAACAGGTGAGTCCTCATGCCTCAGCTGAGACTGAGAATCCTTCAGCTTCTCTTCTTGGTTTAAGGGACTTTCTATTTTATCTAATTTTCAAAGCAGAGAGAACCCCACTGATGACATTTAAATGCATCCACCACAATGAGCTCTAAGGTGCAGGAAATACAAATTGCTTTTTCTTAAGCATCCCAGGAGACTGCAATGATTATAGCAAAATTTTAATCACAAACTCCTTAAGTTAAAATCACAAAGGAGTCACTGTACACGGGAATTTCATAATATGAAGCTCTTTTATAAATTTGTGTCAGATAGCAATTTGCTGTCTGGGAAATGTAAATCAGTTATTAATGAGCCAAATGGTTAACATCAAACCTGGTATCTATATGCAAGAAAGAGACAAAAATCTCTCAGAGGCTTATAAAGTTCTACATGTACTAGCCTGAACACTTTTATTTTGTTTCCTGGCTTAAGAGACAACATTTGTTACAAGTTCTGTTGAACAATTGCGTCTCATTCTACAGTAATATCTCCACCAGATCTGTGCGCAGTGTTGTAAGGCTTTGGAAACAATGATCTGCACATTAATAACTAGAACACTATTCTGAAAGACTGATCCATTGCAATTCAAACTTTGTAACCAAAGACTAGATTTTTGATCCAGATGGATGTAGTTAGAATCAATCATAGAATGGCTTGGGTTGGAAGGGACCTTAGAGATCATCTGGTTCCAACCCGCTGCTGTAGACAGGGATGCCACCCACTA
>VXAA01005588.1:304467-315597 GCA_013399115.1 Anseranas semipalmata | reverse complement strand
GACCACCACATCTCCCACCAGTTTTTGCATTTGATAGAGTTGCTGCAGGCAGACAAAATACTATGGGAAGTGATTTCTTCAGTGTCAATGTCAAGATGCTTTGGACACATCTGTGGAGACCTTTGCATAATGCATTAAGAAAAAATAGCGGAGAAGAGTGACTTCACAGTAAAATTATTTCATCAGTTGTTGACAATTCACGATCAGCACTCTTGCAAACTCAAATGCATATGAAGGGCAAAGCAAGACTGACTACTCTAGGTCTGCTCCTTCCTTTGATTTGGTGTGAAGTAGGTTCTTTAAGATGCTGATGATGCTTTAAGATGCTAAAAAGTAGCACTGCAGATAACAGCATTACGGATTGTATTTTTTTTCAATGATTTCCATACCAAACATGACATTTGCAAGTGAAAAAATGTTTCAGCCAATGCCTCATGTCAGAAGTGAAAGTCAAATTGTACACGGATATACATACATCACTGATGAGAACTAGTAAAACCCCTGTGTTTGTAACACATAAAAATTATTTGGTGATTCACAAGAAAAAAGAATACAGTTCACTTTCTAAAGAAGCTGTCAACTCAAGCATTTATATGAAGTGGAATGGAATGTAGCCATTAGTGCAATCTAATCTTTATCTAAGACATAAAAAATGTTTCAGTTTAATAGGTTGCATTTTCAACTAAAATTAACCCTTCAAACAAAATATATTTTAACATACTACTTCTTTTAGAAATGCAGTTTTAAAAGATAAAAGTAACTAGTAATGCAGTTTCAGCCCAGAAGCACTGAATTGCTTTGTTAAATGATCTAAAACTGTGAGCAGCTTCCTACAGACGTACGCTTTGTGGCTGATTAACTTTGGTTATGTGTCTGTAATGGTATTTTTGTTCTACTGAAAAAGATATCACAATCTCTTCTACCTGGTCAACTAGTTTAAAAGTTGTTGAAAAGTACAGACAAAAATAGAAATGTTTGCATGATTGCATAAATGTTGATAAACCAGGCTAGAATATGACAAAGATGAATTTTAAAAAATTGGATTTGAAGGTTTGCTGTGATTTGTTATTAATCATAAATGGCTCTTGAATTTTAACAATAACAATCAGAAAACATATCAAAGGTAAGATATGAAAAAAAAAAAAAACATTTTAAGTCAGCAGACCTTAATCATACTGTTCCATTCTAAAATTGCTTCCTAATATATCCAGCATGTTACTCTGCCAGTATTACTTCAGTGATATAAATCTTGTGTCCAGATATACTAATGCGGTATACTAATGCGATATACTATATTATACTAATTGTTCTCCAACAGCTTCTAAAATTGTAGCTCTGTTTTTCCATTTTTCATCCTTAATCACCTGGTTGCGATCCTCTGTAGAGGTGTTTGCACACCTAAAACTGTTAACAGTTAGTTTTGTCTCAGTGCTTTTGCTTTTTTATTTGCCATGCCAAAAATCTTGGTCCTGCAAATAAGTTAGGCAGCACATCCTCCCTATTTAGTCATTTAATCCAAATCAGGAGCCCTAATTTTTAAAACAGTTGTAAAATAACAGTATGTAGTTTCAGGCATTTATTTTCTTGGTTGATGTTACTTTGCTAATCATAAATATTTGCAGCATATTCAGCAGATCATTAATCTCTTAAAACCAAATTGCACAAAGACTCCTGAAAGGATATCTTATGTATGTTTTCCAGATTTGTGTGTAGCTAAGTGCAGCATGAAAATACTTTTTTCAGTAAGTCTGGACTACAAAAAGTTACAACTTGATACACATAGTAGTTTTATATAACATGCAGTATTTGGTATATTTTCACAATGCAGCGTAAATAAGATGTTGTACATGGTAATATTTTTTCTTCTCAAGCACAAAAAATAATCCACAATCACTACATTATCTGAGAATCTCAGTAACCTATTCCTTGCACAGAAGTGAAACCAGTGCTTAGGATATATTAAGTTGATTGCTGATAACATTTAAGAAATATGCATGGAAAGTAAAGAATCCACTGTCCAGCAGATCACTAATCCCAAATTAATACTTGGGTCAGTATTAAAACTGGGGAGACACTACTGCAACAATATACAAGAACTACCTTCTTCAGTTTATGGAGTAAATATGCTTTTATTCTAATGCCAGTCACAGCTTCATTCTCTCCAAATATATAAATTGTATCCTCTGCATTTGAATTCTGAAAGTGTTTCGCTTTAGTCAACATTTTAGTACACTACTTTGTTGGCCTGAGAGAAATCAGAAAGCTGGATTTCACTTTAGAACTTTTTACCAGGTATTATCTTTTAATATTGTTTGTTTTTACAGACCAGCTTTTCAAAAATTAATATCCATTTTCTTGATGTGAGGTTGAAAGAAGACAAATAGGAAATCAGGAAAGGAAAACATAAGGTAATAATCAGAGTAGGACCCACTTATTTGAACTAATGTGTTAATTTCCTAATGAACTAATGTGTTAAATGCTATTTTTCTTACCTCATAGATGTTACTCTAATCAACTCCAATTCCAGACAAACATACCCAGATCCATTAGACTTGCTGAGTTTTGCAAATAGAGAAGACCTTGATCTTACAAGGCTTCCTATGCACTGACACACTCTTCTGAGCAGTGTGACCAATCAGCACCACATACATGAGCTTACTAGGACTTGGGAGCAACTAGTGCTAGGTTTGATGACCCCTCCTTACTTCCACCCCCATTTTTTGAAAAAAAAAAAAAAAGGAAAGAAAAGAAAAGGAAAGGAAAGGACAGCAACAAAAACAAAAGAAAAAAAACCACCACCACCACCAACAAAAAGTAAAGAACTAAAGTATGATTACAGCAAGCATGGAGGTCCATTTTCACAGATACTCCACCCAATATTAGCAGAAACTACATGGTAAGAAAAATTCATCTTCCTCATTTTTTGACAAGAAAGAACAAGTTTATTAGAGGAACTGTTGTTCCTCTCCTCCTCACTAAGTGAAGACACAGTTTGCACTTGTTTTTTTCCTTCTCTGTAGGATGGTTCTGTGTACTTTGTACAACCTTCGGATGAAAGATCAGACCTTTTTGCTTACAATCTCTTTCATAAACTGGTGTAAAATAAAGAACTTTTGTTTTCTGTCTCCTCCAGAAGACAGGAGAAAAAGGAATGGTCAGAAAAGAAATTAAAAGGTATTACTTTGTTCTTATATAGAAAATATCTGGTCTTAGGTTCTGTGCATTTGTCTACTAAAACACCTAAACATATACAGATTAAATGCTTTTCTGTGTGAAACAATTTTACTTATAAAACTGTGTGGAAAAGAACTTTGGACACCGTCCTTTTGGCTTGTTACCTCATGTTTCAGATACTTCATTAGGGCACTAGTCCTTGGCACTAGCAGTGTTTTTAAATTACTTATGATATTGGCTTCTTCTGGTAGCTATTTGAACATAGACACATCTTGAACTTTTTCTGTCAACAAATTTATTTTTTTTTATATCAGAAATCTATAACTTAATTACCTATATGAAGTTATATATGCAAACAGTAAGATACACTTACAAAGGAAATTGCTATTATTTGATATTGCATTAGCATTAATGTTATAAAGTGGCAAGAAAAATCTAATTTTCTATTTAATTATTTGGGAATATATCAGCACTAATTCTATTATTGTCACCAAAATCAGCTTATCCTCTGAAGTTGCACTGGCACATGGGTAAAAAAGAAACTGGGAAGAATTGGGTGCAGTCCATCATTCTCTGAATGCCAACCATCCTGACATTTCCATCCAGTAGCACAATGCACATTTCTGAGTATATGGATCTACAGCTTTGCCTGGTAATGCCATTCTTAGATTATTTTTGTCTTAACTTTGCCAAATTATTTACACAGTAAAAATAAACTCTGACTGTTACATGTACCATTTATATTTGTAGTACATTGCAGCATGATGTCTGCCGTGTTCACCAAATACATAAGAAATGTGTTTGTGACAGTCCTATAGATGGGATCGCTAAGGATTAGGGAAGGAAGTTGCCTTTTTGTTCTGTTCCAGACTTCATACACCCCTCCTATGTGTAAAACACATTGATTAGATGATACTGACATTTCCCTTTGTACTATAGCAGCTGTCTCCTTTCCCCTAAATGACAGCCAATAAACATGACCAGTGCCCTCCAGATATCTACAGGCTTCAATTTTTCTAATGGCTCATTATACATTCCCCACATACTGTTTTTGCTATGGGATCTCTAAAAAGTAAAATATGGCACTACATCAGCCACTTAGAAAATGTTCTGTCTCCATGAAAATTCACAGTAAGAATGCTAATATTTGTTCCCTGAGCTTCAGCCCTTACCTCCCCACACACTGTGTGCCTTCATCCTACATCAGTAGGAGAAACGTAGCCCATTAGGTTTGCTGTCTACAGCACTAAACTGCTGGAGGCCTCATGAGTTTAGGTCTGCACATTGCTTTGACATTGTTCAGTGGGAGGTGTTCCAAAACTACAAATGATAAACCTATTATTTCACCAATATTATATAGAATCTCTCTATCTTAACTCTAATAACCTTTTACCAGTTTTCTGTATCTTTCATTAAAAAGTTCTATTTAGAAACCTATGAAATATTTTCTTTGTTTCCATAACATGGATCTCCTTTTTCTTAACTTATGCTGGCCTCTTCTCAACTCAAAATGGTAGAATCACAGAAGTAACATAAGAAATAGAGCTACTAAATAGTTCTGGATATTGAAAATACAATTTCCACGCACTCTTTTTCCCACTGACTAAAAAGAGTATTTTCTAAAGAAATATATAAAGAGATATATCTCCGGCATTGTAAAACAACAATCAATAGGTGACAGGAAGTCGTTACTGATGTGATACACAAACCAATGGACATTGTACTTGGAGCTGAGGATGGCTTGCAGTACAGTTCCCTCTTATCTTTAAACCACTTAGCACTTGCTCCCCTGGAGTGATTGCTGCAGAACTGAAGACAATTCGGTGTTCCTTTTGATAAATGGTTCTTGAAAGCCCGAGACATGCTCTGTCTGGAAGAATTCACAGACATCTGCTGAGAGGCTAATGTAATCTCACACTTACAAAATGGGCTTGTGGATGACGTTTTGCTGTTTTGCACAAATATGACTTCATTGGCATTGAAACTGACTTGCAGAAATGGAGTTGGAATCTGACCCATGGTTTCCATTTAATAACACAAAAAATTAAATTACAGCAGCAGGAGCACCTGTGTGAGGAAGGGATTCCTGTAACCTTTTCTTTTCCTTCTACCTTACTAGAATTTGCATTTGTCTCACATTGGCCAAGAAACCTAAAACTTTTTTTTTTTTTTTTTACTATAATCCAATTCTCTTGCCTATTCCTGATTTTATAAATCATTTTGCAACTGAACACACGAGAACTTTTTAAAGAGTTTAGGTAATCCCTCATACATTTTCATTACTGGCAGCAGGGTAAATGTTGTCTGAGGGACATGTATTATTTTGGCTCTTATGCTGGTGATAAATATAGTTTCCTTTAAGCTACAGAGAATGTACTATTACAACAGAGTCATCTGCCTACAAGGCTTTTCTCTATGCTCAAGCAAATGTATACAAAAAGCTGAGGCTGACACCTGTGATCTGGCCCTGTAAGATATACTGCTGAATATCTCATTCCAGAGAAAAATCTTGTGATACATTTCACCCCTTACATAAAGCATCTTCCAGTCACCAGCAGGAGCCAACTGAGTTCATGGGAGCTACTTTGGTTTTAAAACTAGTGTAGAATCCAAATCTGCTTTTATCAGACTTACATAGAAGTAGTCATATCAAGTAGAAAGTCAACATTTTCAAACCTCATAATCCAAAAGTTCATGAAACTCTTTTTCTGACCTCTCATCAAATCAGATCCTTGATTTACAGTCACAGCAATTCTACTGAGGTCAGTGAACCCACCTCAGCTGTTTAATCAGAAGTAACTGTATTTGAATCAATGCATTTAAACAACTGCAATTAATTTACAGCACAGTGAGGGACATATGTTTGGGCTTATGATTCTGTAAACATCCATGAGCATAACTATTTTTTGCTTCACTGATATCATTTTATAGTCAGAATAAAGTGGAATTTGGCCCCTCTCCTAATGACTCCACACTTTTGCTGTTCAGAAATCAAATAGCTAGTGAATAATCTCTTTTCAGTTTAGGTAAAAACAGATTACTACCTAATTGTTGTTCACACATCTTCTTGTGGTTCTCATTAATTACACTGCCATTTTAATCTTTGGGACTTCTGGATGGTTTTCCAATTAATTCCCAGTAAATAGGACTGAAGAATACTGTTTAGCCTGTAGCCACTGTCTAATTTCTTATTGTATTCAGGTGTTCCATAAAGAGCCAGGTCCTCTTTTCCATAGCTGTCCTTCTAAGAGCTTTACACATATATCAATAAAATGTGTTTCCAAGCATAATATTCTCTTGGCATAATCATCTGTTCATTCAGAAATACCATCTGTGCCTTGCTGGAGACTTCATTGAAACTGGCAGTGGCGACAAAGTTCGTTTGAATTCCCAGGATATGCAATCATCAAACAGTTTGAAATTATCTTTTCAGAGCCAGTTTTCCACACTGATACGACTTTTAAGTATACAGAAATGATTATTTTTGTTGTTGTTGTTGTTGTTGTTGTTCAATGTTTCATGGAACACCGTCCACTATCCTTCCCCTCCTCCCACCACTCTTTTCTCTACCAACTTCTTAGCTAAGGCAAGATGGATAAGACTCCCCGTGAAGCCCATCAGCACTTGTTTTTTAATCAGCAGTACAGATTGCTGTTGACTTAAATGAAGCATATTTCCCACCCAGGGACTGAGCACATTGCCTTCAAGCAGATCATATTTAAAAATAACCCTAGGAAAAGATCTTATATCATAAAAGGCTTGAAAAAGAAAAATAAATAATAACCCAATATCTGTTGAATATGAAGGTAAATTGCTTTTCCTGTTCATATTTATGAGAGGGGCAGATTCCCTTTTGCTTCCTTCTAATACTTTACAAGCATGCAGTTCATGGATAGACTCCTGCAGCTTTTGAACTTAGCAATTAGATGATCAAGCAAGCTCAGCTTTTCTTGCTGTTGAGTCTTTCCACTCTATATTTATTTTTTTTATATTTCAAGTTCAGATACACAATTCTGTAACAGATGACACAATGATTTACGTTTCTGTGCCTGTTTTAAAGGCATTTTACAAGGAAGCAAAACCTCTGGGCTTGGCTCTCCCCAGTCAATAATCCCCTGCACAGTACTTGAAATGTCCACTTTCATCCAAAAACGGAAAAATTAAAATCCCTGGTTTCTCACTAAGAAATCCAATGGGTAGAAGGTGTCAAGGTTCTTGGGGTATATCCAAATCACACAGCCTTTTTTAGCTCTTGCTGTGACTAATTTACATACGGTTATCATGTAGTATTCCCTGCATATTCTGATGGCAGTCTAGAGCCTGACCTGGGATGTAAAGAGTTAGGCTTTGAAGTGCCTAAGCGGTTCTTCTCAAACCAGTAAAAACCTTAATGTGAAGCTCTTTAGGCCAGGAGGAGGAATTATACAGGAACCTAGCATGGTTTGTCTGAAACTCCCTCTAAAGGAGTCCATCTCTCTACAGTGACTAAAATCCCCCCTTTGAATACCGGGACAAATCTCCCTTTGCTTTCCTGTACTTTTCCCACTGATACGGTACTGAGAACAGTAGTTCTTTACCACACAGACTATTGAAAGGATAGTGAAAAATTCAGGTACAGTAACAATGAAGGCAATATGGTGATGCTATAGATCTGTATGTATTTTATACTTTCCTGAAATCGATATTGAAAATGGGAGGGAAAGGCCTTAGGACTACTGGTCATTGCCACTAAGCCAACTGACATGCACAAAATCTGTCCTATCTGAGACTTCCTTCGTATATTCAGCTCTGGGACCCCCAGCACAAAAAGGACATGGACCTCTTGGAGCAAGTCCAGAGGAGGGCCACAAGGATGGTCAGAGGGGCTGGAGCCCATCTCCTCTGAAGACAGGCAGAGAGAGTTGGGGTTGTTCAGCCTGAAGAAGAGAAGGTTCTGGGGAGACCTTATAGAAGCCTTCCAGTACCTAAAGGTGGCCTACACAAAAGCTGGAGAGGGACTGTTTATCAGGGAACGTAATGATAGGACCAGGGATAATGGTTTTAAACTAAAAGAAGGTAGGTTTAAAACAGATATAAGGAAGAAATCCTTCACTATGAGGGTGGTGAGGCAGTGGAACAGGTTGCCCAGAGAAGTTGTGGATGCCCCATCCCTGAAAGTGCTCAAGGCCAGGTTGGATGGGGCTTTGAGCAACCTGGTCTAGTGGGAGGTATCCCTGCCCATGGCAGGGGGGTGGAACAAGTTGATCTTTAAGGGCCCTTCCAACCCACACTGTTCTATGATTCTATAAGAGGCACAGAAACTAAATAATGTTGTGCTGTAGTTCCAGTTATAATGATATAATCATAGCAGAGAAAATCTGGCTTTCTACATACCCTGTCTCTGCCTTGGTCCAGGTGAGCCCTCTAACATAGCACTTTGACAACAGTGTCCAACTGTTGTAGTGAGACAGAGGTGTGTATCAGCTGGCCCACCAAACCAGCTTCTGCAGAAAAGATCACTGAGGTGCAAGTCAGGGAGACAAGAGAAAGGATGCACAGGATGACAGTCAACTGAGACAAAAAATGACTGGAGGAGCATAGTAAAATTTGTTCTGGACAAAACCCAAAACCAAACCAAAACAAAATTATCTTCTTTTACTTGGAGTTAATTCTGGTCCAGGGTCTCTGGGTGGTGTAGTTATGCAACCTATAGCTTTGATGAAAATATCATTGTACCATTATGTTGAATGTAAATAAGCTAATGTACATCTTGCTCACCTCTTGCCTCTCCTGAAAACAAGGAGAAAATTATTGCTGTTGATTTTTTTCCCTATACCTTTCTCTGGCCTTCCTTTCTGTAAACTAATGAAATTAAACCTGCTATTTGCCTCCTAAATGCTGAACCACAGGCAAATAAAGAAACTTAGGTGTTATCCAAAAAAGGGGAAAAAAAAGACAGAATAAGATCTTTCTATGACTAGCAAAGACTTAGCCTAGCCTCTCACAGATTTTGTTAAACAGAAGAAACCTGTAAGTACGTGAGACAACAGTGACGGGTTTACATATGGTCAGACTGCCTCTTTGCCTACTAACAGAGTACTGTGACTCAGGCTTGCCTCTGTGTGCTCATCAACAGGCAGCCTTCCCAGGGTTAATGGAAAAAAAAAAAAAAAAGAGAGAGTATCTGGGGGAAATTGTCCCCCAAAGACAGGTTTTATTTACAGCCAATTCAGTCAGTTCAGTGTTTAGTTCTGAATCTGAACCAGACCGATACTACAATGACATATCAAAATGTCCTTGAAATAAAAATGTCAACTCTAAAAGCCTTTGAGTTTGGTAATAAGCAGAAAGCTAGAAAACCAGAGGACAGTGCTTTGCTCAGAAGGATCTGAATTCCAGGTCACCATGATGGAGCAGGGCACTCCACATAGTCGGGTAATGTAATTTGTGTAGGGTTCTCTGGCCTGAGGAAATAGGCAAAAATATTGGAGAAGACATAATAATTACATGCTGTGAAGCTGAACTGCAAGTCCAGTTTTACTTCCTGCACTGGGCTCATGCCAGGTTGCTTCTCTATTGTCATTCAACATGACTTTCTTTTCATCCCATTCCCATTTGGTTGCATGAGATGCCCAGAAATCTGTGCTTCTTGGTGATGTGATTTGAAGTCCAGAAAACACCAGTAAACAACAAAGACATGACTCGGATACTTCACTATGGCTGACACAGAACACTTTTCTAGAAATACCTGTAAATTAAATTACAAGCTGGTGTGTAATGCATAACTTCAGAAAGAGACCAGCCATCCACTGCTTCTCTAGCTCTGTTAATGCAGAGTTCAGAAAGGATCCATCTGTGTGGTTAGTTTGTGTGTGTTGAAATGCTTATTAACCACCATCCAGTGGAACAGTCATTTTAGTATCTGAAGGCAAACAATGTGTGGGAATTGTTCCAGAAAGAAAATAAGACTTCTTAAAATATTAATATTTAAACTGTGGACTTTTCGGAATGCCTTCCAGAAATGTAAATTGAAATATTCCAAACAGGAAAAAAAATCTGTGCTAAAGAAGGCCTTCAAAATATTTCCTTTAGCAAAAGGCTGTTAAAAATCTTTAATGTGCCAACATCTGGTAGAAAAAGAATTATCAGCAGTTTCAGATAAAAAGATCAATTGCACTTCAATTTAAAACTGTTTAATTCCTTGTAGTAAATTCCATACAACTCAAGGGAAACTGAACTTTATTTAAAAGGTCAGCCTATACTAATTAATCATTGTGTCAGGGTCCTAAAGGCTCTAATAAGCCTTACTGTCTCTGCCATCCCCCCGGGGCTCCCCAACTCTGCCCACATTTCAGCCCCCAGGGCTATTAGCCCCTGCCCAAGGGAGGCTGCAGCAGGGCCAGTCTCCAGCTCCCCCACAGCCCTGCCGTGCCCTGCCACGGGCCCTGCCAAGCCGGGCCCATGGCCTGTCTAGGCCTCAGCCCGTCCCCATCCCCAGGGAGGTACCTGGAGGCTCAGGGCTGGGGCTGTCCCCAGCTGTCCTGCTCCTAGCTGGGATTGGGATGGGCCCTGCCTGCTAGGCCCTGCCCTGCTGCCCCAGGGGCACCCCAGAGGGCCTGGACCCCAGTCAGCCACTGGCCCATGCTGCATGCTGATGCATGCAGGCTCTTCAGTGAAAAGTAGGATTTACTTTATTCCAGCACTAAGCTAAATTTCATAACATCACCAAAAACCACCAAGGATTTGTGGAGACTTAGATTTCAGTGTTTCACTGCTTCATTTTTAGCATGGGAACTGTAATACTTCAACAGATCATAGAGGTATTGCAAGGATTGTGTTTCTTATCCATTTAAATAGTACTGACTGAAAGAGAGAATAACCTTTCCAAAAGAGAAAAAAAAAAAGTCCCCGTTTTAATGCTGACAGTTCACTACCTTTTCTTCTAGCATCCAACAACAACAACAACGACGACCAAAA
>VXAA01005588.1:280172-304445 GCA_013399115.1 Anseranas semipalmata | reverse complement strand
AACAAAAAAAAAAAAAAAAAAAAAAAAAAAAAGGAGCAAAGCTGAGGTAGTTATATCACTGACTGAACTCTTCCTGACTTTGAGAAGTGTTGGTGTGTGTGGATTAATAATTTACCCTATATTTTCTATTATTTTCTTCCCTTACAGAAAACTGCTGTTTACTATGTCCCTGCTGACCACCCAGCTGGTCTGCAGTGATGGGGAAGCTCCGAGGCCATGCCAGGAAGCCCAGAGATCAGGTCCAGGCCATTGTCAGAATCATAGAATCACAGAATCATAGAACCATGGAATGAATCATAGAATATCCCAAGTTGGAAGGGTCCCATGAGGATCATTGAGTCCAAGTCCTGGCTCCACACAGGACCACTCAAAAATCAAACCATGTGTCTGAGAGTGTTGTCCATACACTTATTGAACTGTCAGGCTTGGTGCTGTGACCACTTCCCTGGACAGCCTGTTCCAGTGCCCGACCGCCATCTTGGTGAGGAACCTTTTCCTAAAATCCAACCCGAACATCCCCTGACGCAGCTTCATGCCATTCCCTTGGGCCCTACTGCTGTCATCAGAGAGAAGAGATCAGCGCCTGTCCCTCCACTCCCCTTGTGAGGAAGCTGACGGCCACCATGAGGTCACCCCTCGGCCTTCTCTCTCTAAGCTGAAAAAAACAAGTGACCTCAGCTGCTCCCCATACAGTTTGCCCTCTAGACCCCTCACCATCTTTATTGCCCTCCTTTGGACGCCCTCTAATAGTTTTATGTCCTTCTTATATTGTGGTGCCCAAAACTGCACACAGTACTCGAGGTGAGGCCACACCAATGCAGAGCAGAGTGGGACAATCACTTCCCTCAACCGGCTAGCAATGCCACGTTTGATGCACTCCATGATATTGTTGGCCCCTTTGGCTTCCAAAGCACACTGTTGACTCATATTCAACCTGCCATCAACCAGAACCCCCAGGTCCCTTTCCGTGGGGCTGCTCTCCAGCCTCTCAACCCCTGGTCCGAACATATATATGGAGGAGCTATGGCTGCCTCCTGTTGAGCGAAGGAGATGGCCTTGGGCTTGGTGCCTTTGCCCACCAGCTATGCTCCTGGGAACAGGGATACACTCAGGGCCCCTGCAAGGTCTGGGGAAAAGAGGTTGCAAGTTTTAAGTGAAAATTTTCATAGATTTGGATTAGATATTAGGAAGAAAATCTTTACTGTGAGAGTGGTGAGACAGTGGAACAGGTTGCCCAGAGAAGCTGTGGATGCCCCATCCCTGGAATTGCTCAAGGCCAGGTTGGATGGGGCTTTGGGCAATGTGGTCTAGTGGGAGGTGTCCCTGCCCATGGCAGGGGGGTTGGAACTCGATGCTCTTTAAGGCTCCTTCCAACCCAAACCACTATATGATTCTATGACAGACACTGCCCATTTTCACTATAGGCAAATCAGTAATGTACAAGATGGCTCTTGGTTAGTTTCTGAATTAAGATGAATTAGGGCTTTCTGTCAGTTTTGAAAGGGCAGCCCTGGCCACCAAGGCATGACTTGCGGTGAGCATCACCAGAAGAGCCATCAGGGAGCATGAAGAGAGCCTATGGCTCCCATGAGTAAAAATTAAAGTTTCCCTCTCCACCATTGTAATTCATAGCCAGAAACCAAACAAAAAATTAGTTCATTAACAAGTGATAACATTTGTTACACAAAAAAATCTATACTACCTTACTTCCTTTAACAGCAATGAGATAAACATCCTGAGATGGCTGTGAACAGTGACCTTAAACCCATGGGAAGGGGAAAGCAGCAGAGACACCACCCGCCCACTCCCAGTGGCAGCCCCATTAATTACAATGATTTCCATCCCCATCCCAAAATACACTGCATTACAGGCATATTTGATTTACAAATGGGAGAGCATTTGAACGCAAATTAAAGTGGATGGCCCTGAGGCATCCCAATACTTTTAATCAATAGAAAACCTGGGCTGAAAAGAATAAAAATTGTGCCGTGAAAAAATAATGTGTTTAACTTGCTTGCACATAAAACTTTTGCAGCTTTCTCTGAAGCCTTCATGTCACTAACTTTCTAATACTGATAATTAGATGGGACAAAACCTCACCTCCTTACCTATAATAAGTCAATGTGCAAATAGTTCAGAAGAGTAAAACAAACGTTTTGTGAAACGTCTGGCACTGTTAGAAGCATATGCCTTTAGGGTTCTAATCGGTGTCTTGCCTTTGTTTTGGCTACATTGAAAAAACTTTTACTGATGGACTTGGCCTTTCTGCATTAGAAGACAAAAAATAGTTCTGATATATTTTAACATATGGTGTGTAATGATGTGTTCTCCTGTCCTTGTGTACTCCTTCTTGCATGCTATGGGGGACCAGTTCAGAAGTCTATGCTCAGCCTGCTGAAACTGTGGCCACTTCAAAATATGTAAGACTTAAAGCATAGAAATTTTCTCAAGGAGTGAAGGAAGGAAGTAAAGGAAGAAAAGGAGAAGGAAGGAAAGGAGCAAAGGAAAAGAGAGAAAGAAGAAAGTAAAAGAGAAAGCAAAAGTGAAAATGAAAGAGAAAAAGCAAGTGAAAGAGAAAGAAAAGAAAGAGCAGAGAAGGAAGAGAGGGAGGGAGGAAGGAAGGAAGCCACTGTTCACACTGGGTGCACTTTATAATAAGGGCTTTTGTGTTTTAATGATAATTTTAAGGATTTAACCAGATTTTGGAGATGTAAAAGGGAAAGCATTATAATTTTGTTTATGTGTTGCAATGACAACTTTTTTTACTTAATTCTTGAGATCTGTATAGACTCTACCATAATGTTTATATCACACATGTAAAATATATTTTTTGTATATGCATATTTGTATGTCTTTCATATAGGAATTTATAAACTAACATAGGAGTTAATGTTTTGTAGCTAAGTCTACCTTGGGTGATTTAGCCCAGTGATTTCTTCATTTTGCTTCCTGTGTTCAGCAGTGGGGATAAGATACTTCACCTGGAAAGCAGTAACAGCTGAGAAGTGCTAAGAGCAACTTCATAAACCCCTCTTGTGTTCAATCCTGTCTTCCAGTTGAAATTGCTTGCTGATGGAAGTGCTCTCCCTTTGTTTTTCAGGGCTAGCATGGATGAGTATTCATACTCTCAGTTAAGGGTAGTTTACGAGAAACCTGCCCTTGCTTCCTTACAGGTGTGAATTTCTAGTTCTGACCCAAGGTATGAATTCAACCTCACCCAGGGAGGGTCTTCTTTGACTTTGAATCACTTGTAGGGTTTTAAGACTTAGGGACAACCTCCTTCATGATTAAAAGTATACTTGTCCAAGAACTTAATTCAGGACTGGGTCTGTGGAAACATAGCAAACATATCCTTTATTGGTTTAGCACTTAGCATTCTTCACAAATGACAACTTGGTGTTACTGTTACTCTAAATTTGCCAGAAGAGGTATATTTACTAAAGCATTTGTATTTATTCTAATTTTATCATGGACTAATAAAAATGTGCCCATATAGAATATGAATATTAACACTGCAATATTTAGATAGAGTAATTTTTTCTTTGCTGTACTCCACAGCTGAAGCTTTATTTTTCTGAATATAGTTTTCTAAGGCTTTTGCATGACACAGCATCTTTCTGAAACTGCAGTTGAGAAACAATCTTGGCTGAAATTCTGTTGGCATATGAAAATCCTCTGTCTATAGAGACAGAGAGATAACAAATATATATAGATATAGAGATTGGAAATGTAGAGGTGGCTGATACACAAAGGCAGTGGCAGATTTGAAATGATCAGAACAAATTAATGGTAAATACAAGACAGGAAACAGAGACATAAACTTCTTTAAACACACCAGGAAAGAGAGGAAAGCGCAGGGAATTGTTCCTAGGAGTGGGACTCTTAGCTACGTTATCAGCTAAACCCTAAAACCAGGAGCAATTTTTAAAGTGGATTTTCAAAGATGCCAATATTTTTGCATTTAGTGGAGCATGATACAAAATTTCATTTAGTCCTATAGCATGATAGAGAAGTGAATTACATTTACTGATAGTCTGCAACAGGCTGTCAGTATGAAAAACCTAAGAGAAACTGAGAACCAGAGTGTGCAGACTTCCACAAATTCAGATTTGCATCCCAGTTGTTTGCAGCACAGTATAGGTAACAGCAAAGGAATTGCAGCATATGACCATCCTCCCATAACTGTAAAGACAGTTCCTTGAATATGCAACTGTGCATCACAAGTGAACACGTTGTAAGAACTGTGCAAGAGGTTGTATATATTTGTCATAACATTTCAAAATTTGTCTCCATGGATGTGCAAGTGTAATTATTTCTTATTTGACATAAGATAGAAAATCAGGCCCTGTAACAGCCAGTAAAACTGCTGTGAGAACAAATAGGGAGTTTGGGCTACCATTGAATATTTTGCAATAGTTTACACGGTTAGAATACACTCTAAAGTATGACATCAGCTAAATCCATGCAAGTGCAACTCTTTTGGAGATGGTATGTAGCGTCTAGTTCTTACTTAGCATAGCAAATTCTATTCAGGTAGCTATACCAATAGAAAGAAAATGTTGAATTTTATGCCAGCTGGTATTGCCAATTCCATATTTGAATAAGCTAAAAAAAAATGGGAAATTTCAAATGAATATGATCATTTACATACATAGCATCCTCCTCACAGTCATGCAAATATGTATTTACTTAGTAGTGCAGAAATGCTTAATTACTTTTCAGGTCAGATGAGCCTGTCTTTAAGACTGTAGATGAAATGTTGATGAAATACACAAGTCTGTTGCCCATCTACCTACCGTTATTATCACCTACACAGCTAGATGAATACCTTCTGAAAGCTGTTTATTTTCAAAGATTTGCATAATTGAAATGGCCAGGGGTTTACAATGGTCTTTATCTCTCTTGTAAGAATTTGTCTATCTTCTAGCACTGTAAGCATGTGATCTCCCTTTTGTCTATTGTTTTCTCTTGGATATGCAGTGCATTTCTTGATGTTTCTTTTAGATTTCTGATATCTTAATTTATTGTCATGTCCATTAGATTTAATTATCTACTTAATTCACTCTCTCTTCTTTAGCTGGTGAGAACTCAGTGTTTTGTTTTGCTTTGGAGAGACCAACTCTCCTGTGAATGTCAATAGTGGAGGAACAGTTAGCTTTAGGCTTTCAAATTCATGCTAAAGACAGTGATGTACAGAACATCTATGAATACACTCTAAACAGATCCTGCTTCCATTTTGCTTCCCCTTTTATGGGGTAAAAATAACATCTACTTTGTTATTGTGTTGAAATTCAGCATCAACTCAGTTTTGCAAGACTACATTTTCTTTACTTGCATTTCATTTTCTTTACCATGTGTTTTTTTTTTCTCCCTCCCATCCTCAGCTGTATTTTCTGCTCCAAAGCCTGGCTTCCGTCATGCATCTGCTCTTTTAACTTGTTCAGGACCTCATTTTGACTGCCTTATTTAAAATGATCAGTCATTTATTCCATGTTACTCACACCCATTGAAATCAATTGGCATCTTATAGTCTATCATGAGTGTAAAGATAGCAAAAATTGGTTTTCATATATCTGGAGAAATGTAATCTTCTCTTCTGCTTTTTATTAAATGATGCATTTCAGGTTACTTATTTACCTGAATGTCCATTATTGTATCCAGTGAATAGCTTTCCATTCCCAAGTCCACTGACTCTGAAGAGCAATCACTACTATCGTTCCTAAGACAAGTTTTTTGAGGAGGTGGTGGTGGCAGTGCAGTCTATTTTCTATAAATGTATTTCCTCTCCCTTTCTGTTTGATTTCTCTTCATACCCATTTGCTTCTTGATTTCCTCTTTCTCTTCTTTTAATTTCTTCTTTACTGTATTTAGTTAGTTGTGCAAGCTAACTTGGGAGAATGAAATCCTGATTTATCTCACTGAATTTTAAGCATTTAAGATTCTCAGTTTAAGAACTTATGATAAATTGAGAAAAAAAAAAGTTAGTGATTCAGACTTTCTAACATTTGAATTGTCCCTTGGAGATGATTACTCCTCTGTACTTACTATAAAACTCCTAAATTAGGCACTTCAGTTATTGAGATAGTAGGAGGGTTGAATCTAAGTGCTATTTCAAGATTTCATATGTCAGAAGAATGATCATGTTTCTGGATAAGTTATGCAAATTGATAATCACTCTTGGTTCTAGCCTGGATTTGCTTGACTTTAGCTTCTAGCAACTGCATCTTGTTCCTCATTTGTGTATAGATAAGAGGGAATGGAACTGGTAAGCAAATTATCCAGTCTTCAGGTAATCCTTGCAGCTGTATTGAAAACCTCATTTACTTTTCTAATATCCCTTCTGAAGTGCTGACTGCTTAACAGAAAACAGTCTTCCAGCAATGACTTCAACAGTGCCATATGCTGCAGAAATGCAGTGTAGGTACCCTTAGCTTCTAGGCTGTTTCCTCTTCATATGTCCAACAGTTGTATTAGGCCTCTCAGGCACTGGAGACATAGATTCTTCATAAATCCAGATTTTTTTTCTGCCTTCTCAAATGCTGCATCTGTTCACGCAAGAGTTATGTCTGGTATTTTCTTAAGGATGCTTGATTTTGGATTTGGTTATTCTAACATACATGCTGTTCATAGGGGTCCTTCTGAGCAATAGGGCCAGAGAGTTCTACAGAGCTGCCCTTTCTCCACCTGTAGAAGTCTCTCGAGCTATGGCAATTTGCCACTTCCGTTGGTAGTAAATGCCTACTGTAAGAAGCATAACTTGATTCTGCTTAGGCATGTTATGTCTGTAGAAGTGAGCCCTAAGAAATAAGGCCCTCAATGGCAGTCAATACCTTACCTTCATAAAGCTATTCTGTAGAAACTGTAGTTGAGTTTAGTAGCAATGGAAAAACTGGCACAAAGTATAGCATGCATCATGTCAAACAGATATTCTGTAATTATAATAATCATGATTTCAGAATCCCTTCCTACCCACAGTATAGTATTCCAGGGCAAATTAATACATATATATTTCAGTAGTGCTCATCCTTGTTTATAGCACCAGAAAGTCTATCAAATGTTCATGCCAGTTTTTTCTTTATAAATTATGCTGATCCAAATGTTACTTTCTAGCTACAGGGCTCTGATGCAGCTGGTGCTGTCTCACTTATACCATTAAGTCTTTTTCCTGGACATTTCTGTCATCTGAAAACCATATGTACTTTTTTAAGCATACATTTTTATCCTTTAAGTGATTCATTGAACCAGTATGCTTTCCTTTCCTGTTCTCCTAGTAACTACAAGTTAACCTTTGCTGCAATGCAGGAATGAAATATAAGTGCATCATGTATCTCCTTGCTTATACATGAAATCAGTATGCCTAATACAGATGTAAATTTTGTACTGCCTGTTAACCTGCAATGTACCATATTCACTATTGCAGTAGAACAGATTTTTCAGAGGCCCGCTTCTAACAGGCTAACGGCCTTCATAGGAGTCATATCATGTTTTCATTTCTGCATGTGGATATTGATTGTGTTACAACGTCACAGCTGGTAGATGTCCAGTCTTCTCTACAGCTGAAGAGTAGTAGATGTACCAAGTACCCATCCAGTAGCTTACAAAACTCTTATCTCTATAACAAAAATGCATAGCTGAATATGTAGGATTTGTGTTAATCATTTTCAGCTCTGTGAACTCCTTGAAGCTCTTATCAGGAAAACACTGTTGAGCTGTATTCATAAGCTAAAGCCATGTAAGAGAAGGAAACTAGAAAAAAAGACAGAAGTGATTATTGAGCTAATATTAGTAAGCCAGGAACTCAGGAAAAGACAGAGTGAGAAAAAGGTATAAAATCATGAGGAAAAAAAAAGAAAAAAAAGCAGAGTTGGAGGGTTAGCTCAGCTTTTGAAGGTCAGCCCATTCCAATGAGTGATGGAAGCCAACACTTCCCTGCTGACTCATCTGCCATCAGTCACCAGCAAGCAATTCCTCAAGTGCTTCTTTCAGGGTGGTGAAGAAATTGATGCTTAGCCTTATATCGTTGTAGTCTTGCCTAGCTACTGTGTAAATAACTGTTATATGCTCATAAATAGTGTATGATCTTGCTCTTGGAAACTCTGCATGTGGTAAAAGTTACCCAAATCAAACTGCTCAAGTAGAGTATTATGTTTATGTTTTGAAGGTAGGCAACAACGCATGTCTTAGCTCAATCTATATCATGTTTCTTAGAGGCACATATACAAGCACTGATCTTTAGAGATTATTTTTCATTAGTAATTCAGGTATGTGAATTGTTCCACAGTGGTGGAGATAAAATGAAGTGATGAGAAGCAGTGATTCAGATGTCATTTAGATGCATCTATTCCACAAAACTGATTTCCTACCTGTATTCTCTAGTGCCCTTGAATGGATTTCAATATGATTAGACAGCAGAAATTTTTGAAAAAAAAACAAATGCTCTTGCTAGAGAGGAAAGAATCCTTTGAACATAGACTTCCCAGTCACATCATGGGACAATTTGCTTGTTTTACTGATAAATTCCAAAGCATTGTCATTGTCATCTCTACCACTAATGAATTTAGAACTTTCTACATATGTGTGTGTGTGCATGTGTGTGTGTGCATATATCTACCTGTACACGGGTAGATGTGATAGAAATTCTTACACTGTTTGAGTCGTTTCGCACCTGTAGAATATGTTCCTGTGTACAATGAAACATCTTAAAATTTCCAGTGGGAAAATAGAGTCTTTGAAATAATCACTAAAATCCAAATGTTAGGATTATTACTTGTCCTCTTTTTGTAATTGTAATGTAATCAACATTCTACGTTATATTTACATTTCAAAGAAACAAGGAGCCCTATTCAGCAGCTGTGCAATCACATTCCCATTACAGCTCACATTCAGTCTCACACAGATATTCCTGGTGGCCCATGTTTATATTTCACTTTTGTATTAGAATAAACCAGCGTCATTTAGAAGCCAGTAATTACACAAGTGAATGGCATTTTTATGGGCAGAATGGAGAAAAAGTCTTTACACTCATTCCTGAAATTGTGATGGCCAGTTCAGTTCAAACTCTCCTGTCAACAAAAGGATCTAACAATAGTGCTACTATCATGATTGTTGTTGTTGTTGTTCTTGTTCTTTTTTTTTTTTTTTTTTTTGGATTTAAGTCACTGCTAATGGCAGTTTAATATGTGTGCAATATCATTTAGCAGTTTTCCTAATGTGGTTATGGTCATCATGTCTGTCAAAATAAACTATTCAATTGTATTACTTTTTTTTCTATCTGGAAGAGTTAGCCAAATTCTTCCACATTTATTGAGTGTGCTTCTCCAAGTAACAAGCAGCTTTCCCTCTGGAAATAGTAAACTGAGTGTGCAATATCCAGGCAAATTTCTTCCTAAAAATATGTGCTCTGCAAGGGAAGGAAGTGATATCATCATAGGAGCAGGGGATCAAGTTCATGAGTCATTTATACCTGTGGAGGTTCTAGTACTGTATTTAGAAACAATACAGTCTGAAGAGGGTGATTTCATTGTGTATTTACTTGGAGAACAAATAATATGGACTTGATGACTTACAGAACTTAACAAAAATGATGATCATTGTAGGCTGTGAGGGACACCCCACTCTGCACATGCAACTAGCTCCCAAGCACATAAGGTTTCCATTAGTAGTGTCAGAGACTTTGTGGTCTGAAAGAATAAAGATCAATGAAGAATACAAAACACAGAATTATTGACAGGAAGAAGTTAAACTGAGAGGTTATAGTGTATTTCATAAAGGGTACTGCAGACCTGATTGTTTTGAGGACATCCAAAATATTTAACACTACCTCGGGGTTCAGACACTGGGGGAGAAAAAAACATTCCTTCTTCAACATTGTGAATGAAGGAAAAAATAATAGTGTTTCCACAGTCCACTCATCTTTTCATTTAAGAAGTATCGTAGAAACCTTCAAGTAAAATCTCATTTTCTGTGTTCTTTAGGTTGAACTCTTGCAATGGAATTTCTCCAAGAAGTCACCTATCTAATATGACAATGAATTAATTTCATTATCTTTTAAAGGATGGGTTCATATGTATTTATTTATTGGTGCAATGACATTTATTTTATCTCCCTCATTTATGAAGATAGTTTAACAAGGGGATCACACTTTCATTTGTCCTCTCTCCCAGAGAGAGCAAACTCTCTCTGGGAATTACTAGCCAATCTGATGCAATTTCCAAAATGGGCAGAACTGGAAGATGAAAATATGCGAGTTGTCAAGACAAAGTAAATGCTGCTTGAAACGAAGAATCTCAGTACCAGAGAGATTTTCTGAGAAATATTAGCATTGCGAGTGGAGTATAAATTCTGTATTCCATATACCACTTTAAAAGCATAGAGATTTCTCAGAATTTCCCATAGAATGTATTGGATATATGACGGAAATTAACTTACAAAACTATTCTAAGTTGGTTTATACATATACATATATAGCATATATGTATAAAGTATTGCAAATCTCTGCCAGCCTCTTTCATCTGTATTTATTCTTTGAGTGTGTTTCTGGATAGACCTGTATGCCAGAGAAGTCAAGATGAAATCAGTCTGCTGTCAAATGTAGTCATGTGAAGGAAAACTGAAAAAACACTTAGTTTAATCCTGTAATGGTTTTAATTTTATTAATATTAGATTGGATGCAATTGCTCCTGAAGAGCCGCAGAACCAGAAAATCCCTTTCCTGGATGAGACAGCTATTGGTTTGAAGCTTTTCAGAGGAGGATTTGCTGCAGAGTTAATTCAGACTGTGCCTATTGTACCTCTTTGGGGTAAAATATTTTTCTCAAAAAGAGAAAAAAAAAAGACAACCTGCGACTAGAAGAAGGTTAAGGAGTAATAAAATGCATGTAAACTAGCTGCTTGAGCCTGCTAGATTGAACCTAATAATTGAACTTTTTTGAAGTAAACAGATTTATAACTCTTTTCTGTTTGTTTAGTCTCGAAGTTTGGTCCATGTCCGTGTCATTAGTGTCATTCAGAGTCAGAAACAGCCAACAATTTCTTATTGTGATGAAATGCTCCCTGAAGCCAATGAGGAAGAGATAAGAAATTAGAGTAGCTAATCCCTACACCTTGTTGAAACAATTCCAAGAGGGATTGAATACCATCCCAATTTCCCAATCTGAACACCAAGTTCACAAAGAACAAATTATCTGAATTACGTGATGGTTCTTCACATTCATCTTGTCATTATCTGTTGATGCTCCACTCTTTTGGACCAGGTCAAAATAAAGTAAGATTCTTTTCTAATCTTCAATAGCTGTAGCAACAAGCTAGCAAGAAAATGCAGGTTAGTAAAGGGAATAAAGTTGTTCAACCTTTTGTCTAAATTGCTTTGTTGTAGTGGATGACATTCTTTGTCTGGTCTAGCATCACCAAGACTGCATAATCTTTTATCTTAAAAGTGTTGAAGTCTTTCCACTGATTAGTATTAAAAACGTTTATATGGTATACTACAAGTTTCTTTTTTTGTCTTTTACGTAATTAGCTCCTTACAATGTTTATGCTCCCTAGTAAAAGTACACTGTACATATTATCATCTTTGTGCAGAGAATTCTGATTTCAGAAAGAAGAAATGATATTTTCTTCTGTACCCTATCTGTTAATAGATTTTTCTTTTAGCTTGAAAAATTTTAATTAACATTTTTATTTTGATCTCATTCAACCCTGAGTAACAAATTGTTTCAGTGAAGAATTTAATGAACATGAACTTGGAATTTTGCCTATGCAATATACTTTTCCTTCTGGTAATCAGTATTGCATCCTCTACCTGAAAAGGATTGGTAATTGATAAGTGATCTGTAAATCTTTACTTCTGAGGGTGTCCAAAGCTTGGTTGGCAAAATAATCAGGGACATCTTAGGTTTTTTGGAAAATGTCTTCCAGAATCAAAGAATGAATATTAAAATGTATCAAGCTAGAATATGATACATCTGAAATAATGAGTATTAAATGTTTAAGAGAATGGAGTTAGCTTGTTCGTCTTAAAGTAAAATTGCTGTCACTAGGTGAGTTTTATAGAATGAATCATTCAACCCCTTTTGTCACATATGCTTTGGCCAATATAATAATAATATTTCATTTTCACAACGTTTTATGTTAGTAAGTCTCTAACTGTTTTACACAGTGGTGTTTCCAAGATGAGCAATCTGCTGTTTGAGAAAAGATGTCACTTCTTTTAACAAGTCATTGATGAAATCAGGAATAAAATCCTGATTCCCCTGGATCCCACCTGTTGCTACTTCATAGCATTTGTATATCATTGCAGCTACAGAAATTGTGTTGTATAAGCTAACTAAATGAAACAGGGGCTTTTATTAAGTTGAAGATGTAGGTTCAGCTTTTTTTTTTTTTTTTGAAAAAAAGAAATCTAATATTAGACACAAAAAAATGTCCTCTTTTCCTGCTGCCTTTTAACTGCCTAAAACATCAGCTGGTTGGGTTGATGGAAGCATTTCTAATACCACATCTGAATGGATGAGTGGTTGAGAAATAGGCTTATAATACAGTTTTCTTTAGCTCAGGTGTTCAGATGTGGCAACAAAAATCTGATTTCACAGTAAGTCACTACAGGACACATATTCCCATGAATCATTGCAGGGGTGGATGACAAACCTCCAAAATCAGATAGGAGGCACAACCAGAACTTCCAAAGAGCTGTGCTAGTTTCACTGGGAAGCTCTGCCATCTTGTGTCCAGTTAGAATATCAATCCGACTTCCCCAGAGGACTGGAAATGTAGGGCTTTCTGATTTCTCCTCACATGATTTCTCATCACGCTTTCTCAAATATGATGAATGTAGAAGTAAATTCACTTCCCTGTGATTACAGTGTTCTTACAGTCAGTGGTAAATTCTTAGATCAGTGCTTCTTTACAAGCATGGATCGTACATTTAATGTCACAAATGAGATTCTGAGAGTTATATCAAAGTTTAGATTGCCTGAACTGGACAGGATTTAATGTGTTTGTGACAGTCAATGTTGTGAGCCATTCCAGCTTACCTTCAAATTTACAAACTTATGGCACCATTTAAAGACTTCAGTTCTGTAGATTCCCTCTAACAAGTCAGAAGAAAGAGCACTTCTTTACTTGTTGAAACATGGGTCATAAATTGAATTGGCTATCATTGGTCTGAGCTAAAAAAAAATAATCATGTCAGTCATTAATGGATTAAATGAAAATGCTATTAAGGTACAAAAAGATGTTGTGTGTGGCATCTTCTGCAGCCTGCAGTGAGAAAGCTTTAAAATCCTGACCCTGAAGAGAGTTTCTTTGAAGACCCTTTAAAATGGGAAATTATGCCAAAGCATAGGAGATATGTTGCAAAAAGTGAGGGACAATAATTACTTCCTAGCTGTATCAAGCAGAAGTGAAGCTATTAATGAGACAGGGAAATATTTTTAATGGAAAAATGCAGACAAAATCTTTTAGCCATACAAAAGGTCTGACACATATGAAGCAAACATCAAGCCTATTAGGGTTTGAGAATAATTGCAAATACACTGAAAACTAGAGAGAGGAGAGATGACAGGTTGAGAGAGCCTCTGGAGCAGAGACAGGACCAACATCTTTGGAACAGCATGAGATTAGTCACAAAAACGGTTAGGGAAATCCCAAAGGTGCCACAGAAGAATGTTTCCTCCAGTCTAATGAAATTCAACTGGAAAGACTGTCTTTAGAAAACACACTTCTGTATTCTGTGGGTTTCTTCTGAGGATCTGTATTGAGAGACTGGAGGTGGCTTGGCTGCTTTTTTGAGGTTTGGGGAGTTTGCTTGCTGTAACCGTATTTGTGAGAACTCATTTTGTTGCATAAGGATTGTTTGATTTTATTTGGAGAGTTTCCGTGATGGTATTGGATGCAAGAAGAAAACAATCCAATTGTAGGATGCATGTGTAGGATCTATAATGTCAATGATTTTGTGTGGGTAGCTTTTACTGTGGTAGGTGAGGAGATGTGTTTGCAAATTACAATTTTGCTGCTTTGACATTTTGCTTCGATTTAGTTTACTGGTTTGAGGAAATCTTGCTTCGTATAAGAAGTTTGAGTGTTTGGAAGGCTGTCTGAAGGCTTAAGGAGAGCACACTACAACCATTTCATTTGGGGGATGTTTATTTTGAGTATGTTTCAATCGCTCGAGCATAATGGAGGACTTGGTAGTGTTAGGTTATAGGTTGGACTGGATGATTTTGGAAGTCTTTTCCAACCTAAATGATTCTGTGATTCTGTGATAATATAAATATCCCTCTGTTTATTGGTATGTTAGAACTTGGGCTGACAAGGAAGACTCTCCTGCTTTTTAAGTTTGTATACAAATTCTGTGTTGAAAAACTAATCTGTTTTCCCAGGGGAATGTCATTGTTTGGGGAGCACACACTGCTGGTAAAAATAAAGAGTATTCTTCTCAGAGCAGCTGCATGTCTGAGCCAGACACTTCGATAAACTATGCATGGCTAGATTGGGATTGGCTTTTTAGTGTGTTTGGGATGACTGTTGGTTTTGTGGCAGTATCTAAGTGGTTTATACATTTCTAGGTTGCCATTCCTTGTTGATTGTAGAGTCCAGAAAACTGATGTGCAAACAAGCCCTAAAGCACCAAATTGATTGATTGATAGTAACTACTGAGATTGTGGTGGGGATCAATCAAGTTTTTAGATAATACCTTCATTATCCAGAATATGTCTTAGTTGTACTCTTAGCCAATCAAACTTACTAACTTGAAAATCATTGCTAGTCTGCAATGAATGCTGTCGATAGGTACAGATGCTCCTCAATTCCTTGCAAGAGGGATTCTGGGCATTACAGTTATGTAAACGAATCCCCCACTGTAGATATTGATGAGCTACTTGTGAAGAGATGATGCCTTTCTCCTCTGTTCAGGTGGATGCTCCTGGCCTTGAGACATTCCAGGAAGGGTGGCCTTCACTATATGCAGAATCCTGGGCACAGCTCCTGTGGAAGCACAGCATGCTGCACCATGGGCACAATGAGTCCTGCCCTCTTTAAACTATAGTCTTGTTACTTGGAAAGATAGTTCTAGATTAATGCTGATCAATAAATAAAATAGTTCTGGGGGCTGATTTCCCTTTCAGAAGTGTATGGTAGCAATGAACACCTCTGTCTTCTAAGGCTCAAGACATAGACAATAGCTACATGACACAAGCAAGCTGGACAGTAATTTTTTTAGATTAAGTACATGTTTCTATTGAACTATGTTGAATGGAAGCCTGAAACTCAGTTTGTTGTTGGTTTTTGAAGGAGTCTCAAGGTAGGAATTTTCATTTGCTGTTAAAAATCTCAACCTGATATCTTAGCTGAACTTAAGATTTAAAAATATGCAACTGAAATGATTAATGTACATAGCGAAAGACATGTATCAAAAATTCTCAATATTAATGCATTCATTCTGTGAAAAGTTTGCTTTTATGTAAATATTACGTTAGTCCTGAGATGTCTGACTCTGCATTAAGCTATTTCCATAGTGATGGAAAGTTAAGCAAATTATATTTTGGTAACATTCTTGATTTTTTTTTACATTTCCATTTTGCAAAGCAGAAATGGAATACATTTGTAACAAATTGTTGCTATTTTTATGAAGTCAGAAAACACAATGCCAGTAATACCGGATTTTAGGTTTATTAGGTATACAAACACTATGCAGGGTTTTCTGCTGATGCAAACTAAAGCAAAAGTGCTATAGGAAAATAATCAGTAATGGAAAAAAAAATTCAATGCATAAAAATTTAACTGTAATGGAATTTAACTTTGGCAGCAAATGTAAACCATCAGTGAAATTACTTTTGGTGCGTGAACATCTGCCTATGTCTGCAAAATCTTAATAGAAAAACAGCCTTTTGCATTTTTTTTACAAACTGGTCCATCAATTAGTACAACGTGGCCTTCCAGGGTGTCATGGCAGAGAGCCATTAAGGAATTCAGCTGTTGATCTGTAGTTGTGCGTTTTAACTTTAAACTCATGTTGAAGCCTGAGTGGAAGAGGTTTAATAAATTAAGTTTATTGGTTTAATAACTTAAAGATGGCTAAATGTGGTACATCTCATATCATGCTCTTGTGTATTTTTGCCTGTGGAAAATATAGGGCTTTAAACACAGTAGCCCTGTGAGCCATTTTGGCTTAAGATGTACCTTAGATAGTTTGTTGTCTCAAGTATTTCTGCCCTGATTTGTCTGCTCACACTGCTGCTCACTGGCAGGTCTGCATTCAGGTATTAGAGTTCACTTTTTTGTATAAGTTTTCCTGGTTATGATGGTTCTGTATCACCTCTGGCACTGTTCTGTTTGAGAGGCTAAGTCTGGATTCATTGGAAATTACTGTTTATTTATTTATTTATTTTTGCGGTAGTATGTGTGTCCGTTTTCTTTATTAATGACACTCTTTCGATATATTAAATAGTTTTGACATCATTTAACATGTTTTCAGTGCTTAAACCCTCTCCAGTACATTATGCAAAAATACTGTCTTCCAGCTCCTGTGGACTGTCAGCAATGAAACCAAGCTTTCCTTTCCTTTGAGAATGCTTCATAACTGAATTACTATCCTTCTTGAACTAAGTGATTCACCTTATTTCTAGAAAGCATTCTTGTTCTTATGCCAGGAATTGAGGTTTAGTCATATTTTCCAATTAAACAAAATTAGTAATTAGCTCCTGGAAGCCATAGGCATTGTATGAATACATGCAAGTCAACACTTCATACAAGTGAATAAAATAAAATAGATATAGTGGCATTATCTGCATAATGACTGAAAGAGTCATTATCTGTTCAAAGTATTATCTGTATATCATCGAAAAACTGTACACGTAAATAAAGAATCATCCAATATTGGGCCACTGAAACTGGAAAACTGCTATTGGATTATGAATCTCAGATACAAAAATATTACACCAGAATACAAAGTCTGCTTCTATTTTCTTAACAGTGACTGAAGGGAGCAATATTTGCAGATTTCTAAGCGAGTGTGAGAACAAATGTACTGCTTTAGAGAAGCACAGAGATGATATAGGTTATTCATTCCAATAAATGTGCAGGGAAATATACTGACATCAGATCATAATTTAAAGTCCAGTTTTGAAATCTGTTCTGTGCCCAGAAACTCCCATTGTGACACTTAATGGTCAGACTAATTAAACAGCTCAGTAGATAAGGTGCTAAACTCTTTTGAAAACTTGGTTACTGTTTTTAATTTTTAATAAGAGGTGAGCTTTTGAAAATCCACATAATGAGATCTTCTTCCTCCTTGGATCTGAGTGCAATCCAAAATCAATAAAAGTCACTGAACTCAGTAATCTCTGGGTCAAAAACATTCACTTTTAATTTGCAGCTGGGTTGATATTGTTCTGAAACTCATGACTATGGGAACTTTGTAAAA
Source organism: Anseranas semipalmata (assembly GCA_013399115.1). Taxonomy (NCBI): domain Eukaryota; kingdom Metazoa; phylum Chordata; class Aves; order Anseriformes; family Anseranatidae; genus Anseranas; species Anseranas semipalmata. Next base: position 287,026 of record VXAA01005588.1, on the reverse strand, counting down.
AAAAAAAAAAAAAAGAAAGATAGATAGAAAAGTTCAGTACCCTGCTAGTCCATTGGAAAGGTTTATTGAGTAGTGTGATTTCCAGAAAAGAACAGTATGGAAGGACAATGGTGATTTTCTTCCTACGGAATGGTTCAGAAAGACAACTGCATTTCATGAAAACTTATGACAATAAAGATAAGAGTTATGAGAAACATGCTGATTGCATGTTTCAACAACTCATGCCCTCGTGTTTATTTCTTCTATTGTGTTTCAGTCATCATAAACAGTTCTCATGTTAAGCCAGTGAAAAGTAGTGCAAAATTTCTTGACTAATATTAACTCCATAATGATGCAGAGAAAAAGTTACAGGTACTGAATAAATTTTAATGACATCACCAGCTGACCTGGTGCAACCAAACACACAGTATGATGCTCTGTGAAACAACACAGAGTAATTCCAACCACAGATATCTTCCTGAGCATCTGCTAGCTGGCACTCTGGGGTGTTTCCTGGTGTTCATAGATTTTTAAGGCTGGAAGAGACATCTTCAGTCTGACATTCTCCACAGACTGCAAAATTGCTGTAGCAAAGGGAATCGCTTCTACAGAAGTTACCTTGAAGAAATGTGTTTTGATTGACGATGTTTCTCAGGCCTTTTATGAGGTCTTAGATTTGCCATTTTATGGCACTGGGAATTACAGGCTTGGCTGCTAATTTACATACGCATTATTACTATCATAACATGTAACTCTTTAGCCTCTAAGGGAAATGCCTATGTCTCTTAGTTAAATTTACTCATCTTAACAATGCTCATCAGAAGGCTGGCTCAGTCGCTCCTTTTTGAAGCTTACTAGATGCAGTAGTAGGGCTGCAGCTGTAGTAATGTTAAGTAGTAACCTGAAAAGACTTAACACAATGTTTGGTGGTTATGTTTGTTGGATTGTGGCTGGTCACTGGGATTTTGTGAAATATCTGTGTGATTTAAAGGAAGGATAAAACAAGTAATTTTCGTGTGTGAAAACCAAATGTTTCTTGGTAGTTGGCATGGTTGCATCATGTGAGAATCCATCTAAGTACTGTGTTTCACCGAGGCTACTTTCCAAAGCTGAAGTAAAGCATGAACATGAGAAAAGCAAATTCCTGGCATCAAACATCAATTACTAAATATTTTAAATAATCATTTTTCAATTCTACTATTTTTTCTTGCTGCCCAGCCTCCTTTTGAGAGGTTAAATTTTAGACTCTTTAGTTTAAATTCCTTTTCTTGTGCCATGCCAAAATTCTACTGAAATCACACAAATATCTATTTAAACAATTTGCAAAAGTGCCTGCAGTGCTCAGTATTTGTTCTGTTATGGATTAATCACTTCCATTTTAGAACAAGGTAAAGCTCTTTTCAGCAAATCTTTTTTTTTTTTTCTTTTTTTTCTGAATGTGGACTAGAATTTGAGTCTCCTGCCTCCGAGACCTCTCTGACCCTAGGAATATTTACCACTACAGGGACCAGTGTTGGAAGAAATGGAGACCCATCTATAAAGCAAGAAACTGTGTTCCAAGAAATACCATGTTCTAGTCCCTGTTCTGCATTTACCAAAGAGGAATTTGAAACAGACTGTCTCATATCACAGGTGAAAAGAGCGACATTAAAGGGAACAGATGGAATGGTAACTCTTGATTTACATCTTTCTTTGGCTTTTATTTAAACTTCCCTGATTAAATAGTTTAATTTTGCCAGGAAGAAAAGAAAGGTTCTCTTAAGCTGGAACAATTTTCATGTAAATTAAACATGTAAACAATTCTTTCCACTGAGTTTTTCAGCTTGCTAGTGAAACAAAAAGCCTTAGCTTATTCACATAGCTCGGCTAAAAATACATTTCAGATATAAATGGTCATACTTTTGGCTACTTCCCATAGAAATCTTTTACTTAATTTTCAAATGATATTTTTTTTATTATTCTTACAATTTGTTAATTTTAGCCTAAATTATATAAAATGTGCAGCTGACTTCAGTGTGCCGTTGACTGTAATATAGGGGAAGTCATTCTACACAGACTAAATTTAATCAGAAGTGTGTTACCCATCTACTCCCGTATCTATTACTCTAAGTGTTTCTAGAGCAGCGAATGTGATTTCTCACAGACACTGGAGAGTGCTGCTTAATTATTCATCCTGAAATTTAATTTCAAAGCTTGTAATCATTTAACTGTTTAAAATGGAATTTGTCATTGAAACAAGCCAAGAGGAACTAGAGCATTATTTAACGCTTACTCATTTTAGTTTCAGCTTAGCTTAAAAACTGGCTTATTTCATGCACAGTCCCAGCAGGCCCTGGGACAAGGCACCTATGAGATTGATTATTTTCATTCAGCTGGAGAAGGTACTTATGAACAGAAATGTTTTTTCCTGAGGTGTACCATCTTTATTATGCCAATTTTATTTTATTTTATTTTTATCAAGATGTTTCCTGTAAGTGAGAGGAAGGTGCATCTTGCTTCTCTGCCACTAGCCCCAGGCTTCCAAGGTGGTTGAAATACTTGCTTTGCAATACCCCTGGTTTCTGTGGCCCTAATAACACAAGACAAAAGGTCTGTGATTTGAAACAAATCTGTACACACAGAAATGCGGAAACCCCTTTTTCATTCTGTCAGATTCAATTCAGAAATTAGTACTTGGGGTGTGACAGCAAATGACCTCTGTATGCCCAAAATTTCTGCTTCAGCATAGTCAGAAAAGTGTGAGCTAATGCAGTAGGCATCGTCTGTGCACTTGAGGTATGCCAATACTCGGTGACAGCATAAACTTAGTGGCAAATAGCTGTCCTTCAAAGCATCTGAGCTGTCTTCTAGGGTGGCTTTTACAAAGATCTGCTAGGAAGTACAAGAGGATGTGATCGGACAGGTGTGGTGATGCTGCTAGAGAAGTGCATTCAAACTTTGATGGCACCAAGACTTGCTTTAGCAGATGTCTTGTCCCTCCTCCATCTGAGTATGATGCAGCAAGTGAAGGCCTATTTCACTAATTCGGTCACTGCCCTGACTGCTGCTGGTTGGGCTGGAGCAGTGCCTCCCGTGGTAAGGGAGAGCAAGCCCGAAGCAGGCGTTACTTTCTCCATGGCGCATCCTCCAAGGAGGACTGGCCCACTGAAGGCACCCCAGGTTGGGGCATTGCGCCCAACCTGTGAACATCTGAGGGAATTGGACTGCCCAGGACCCCTGTGCATTGCATATGGGCACCCTCAGGTATTCCACCTGTCTTTGCAGTACCCTGGAAAGTGCTTGTAGGCACCTTTCCCACATGCCTGTCCTGTTCATATGCACAGCCTGCACAGCCCTGCAAGGCTCCTCCAAGCTCTGGCACTAGAAAGTATTGCTTGTCAAAGGATTGGAAGAGGTAAATCTGGGAACCAGTGAGCTCCCCAGAAGACCCGAAAGACATGTGTTATGTATTCTTCCTCTGGCTTTGCAACAATGCTTTTCTGTGAGCCTTTCCCAGATGTATGTCTGTGAGAAGAAATGAATAATCACCAGTTGTTCACAGACACTTTCTCAGAGCTGCTGAGAATTTCCCAGGATGCGGAACAGAACAACAGAAGTGCAGCCTCTGTGTCCACCATCATTAAGACATTTTCATGAATTAAAGGTAACCCTACCTCACTTGAAACTTTGTTTAAAATTATCACTGTAGAAAGCAGGAAAAACACCATAAGTTGCAAAGCATCCTCATCAAAGAAGTGAGTGTGAAGCCCTCCCCTAAAATTAAAATATCGAGAAGTTTTAGTATTTCTTGACTTTTGAATGATCACATTTCTCTTAAATCTAGGCTGATCACAGACAAGAGAAAAATAATTTAAAGGAAACTTGCACAGATTTTAGTCACTAAAAAGCATTTTGACTAGAGTTCTAGCCCGTATTCAGCTTGGTCTGCTGTTACGTTTGGGGAGGATGAACAGTGGTATTTAAGAGGAGACTGTAAGTTTGGGTTAATATTCCTTTTTCTTCAGGAGAGCCAGAATCTGACCATACCTCCTGCTTTTGCATAATTCCTGACATGAAGACAAAAGCAAGTCTTGTTGTTTTGTTATTAAATCCATACATCATCTGATAGCTTTGAATTTATAAAAATGTTATTTATTTGTCATGGTATGTTAGGATTCCTTATGTGAACTCAACTGTGATATGTGAAAACATGCAATGATGAGTAAGACAGACCTTTACCCTCTGTCTTTCCTCTTCTGGCTATTTTCTTCATCTCCCTTTTCTAAATAAAAATTGGAAAAATGTGTCCTCAATCAAATGTCTAAAGAACATTCACAGATCTTTATATCAGAAATTTAAATGTACTCTTTAATGTAGACATCCTGAAAAAATAATTGAACTCTTCAATTCTGCTGTTTTGAAGATAACTGGAAGGTAAGAGCTTAAATTAGGTCTGTGTAACTGTGCACTATTTCTTAATCTGAGTGTGGAAAGTACAACAAAATGATGAAAAGTAAAATATGAAATCTTTCCAAGGCCAATCTTTGTGCATCTCTTTTGTGAAAGTGGGGATATATCTGTCAATATAGATAAAACCAATCTTTCAAGAACAAATTTGTTTAAGTAATCATATCCTGTAACATAAACACTGCATTCAGTTTAAGAAGACATAACTAGGAATAATTATTTTCATACTATATATTGAAGCTAAATAAAAGTTGTCTTGAACATCTTACCATTTTTGTAAGTGTTATTTTAGTAGTTGATATTTATTACTTTTTTTTAAGGTTGAAATTTCCTTAATAAGCCATTAAAGTTTAACTGGAAACTCAGCAGGAATAAATGATAAGAAAAGAAAAAAGAAAACTACATTGTTACTTGTCCAATTTATTTGTGAACAGAGTTCTGTATCCTTTCTTGCTATTCATATACACTGTCTCATGAATTTTCTGTATTTTCAGTGTCTATGTAAAGTTCACTGACTTACAGATCAATTAGACCAAATGGATTCCTGCTGAGAGAAAACAGTGTATCCCAATTTGGAAGTTTATTTGAGAGAATTTGAGGATAGCAACCTAATATAATTGTAGAGACAGCAAAACAAAGCAAAGAAATGCTACTAAATTCTGACTGTAGGGGATTTGTACAAGTGTATTTGTGCAATTATTTCCTTCTGGACACACACTTCTTACAGAATTATTCTTTTTGATTCAGACATATTTTATATTACACCAGTTAATCAATAAGTTTTCATGCTAGAAACAGGCAGACAGTTCTTAAAGCAAACAAAAAAACTGGAAACACTCTGCTTTTATATTTTTGGTGGTACCTATAATATCTAAAATAACATCAGAGACTTTTAGTAACTAAAATAGCATGCAAATCTATTATTTAGTCCAACCTCTTGTTATTAGAACTTCAATGGTATGAAATTCTTTTTGAGCTTAACGTGTTTGAAAAGATGTAAGCATAAACACGCTGTCTGCTTAAGCACAGTAGCATTGACACAAAATATTTTTAATGGCATTTCATTTCACATGTCTCATGATCACTTTTCATTTTCATTTTCTGAAGGCCCCGGGTATTAGATCTCTGTAAGCCAGACTAAAGAAGCAGTCACATCACTGAAATTAATACATCTTCACCTCTGCAAAACTACTGGGAAAAAATATAATTTGACATGTAAGCTCTAATTGCCAGTTACTTGGGAACTGGTTCATTTTGCATCTTTTGTAGCCATGATGTGAAAACACTTTTTCTGAAAAGGAAACAGATGTCAATAATATTTCCACTGTGAAACTGCAAGACAGACATATAATGTCAGGCTGTGTCCCCACTGCTAATTTCATCTATAAACTCATCAAGTAGTAAGCCATAGTCTCTCTGTTGTTACAGTCCTTTGAAAGAGCAGAACTGCAACTGTCAGTCAGCTCTGCCAGGTCACATCATCTGAGCAGGTTAGGTCCTCCGCTGGTGTAAACCAACGGCAAAGTGGAGAAACAAAGCTTTGTGCCCAGACGTTGCTTCTACAAGCATTTGAACAAGTACTGGGCAATTTGCCACATGTTGGCTCAGAACTGGGGAGAAGTCAGCTGAATTCTTAGGTTTATGTGCAGGATTAGCAAAATAAGACCACTTTCAAGTAACCTCATTTCTGTAAAGCCATAAGTGATTATGCCTTTCTTCTACACCTGTGATTACATATAGAAGACGTTCTAAGAACATCTAATGCTCAAAGAATGACTTCTGTTCTCCTGGTGCATCAGAGGAACAACTTCATTCTTTCTAATTCCTGAATAAAAGCTCTGCTAAAACATTGGCAGCTCTGTTTCTTCAATAAATTCTCTTCCTTTTGTCCAGTGTACCTAAGCAATGCAAAAGATGATTCGAAGTGAATTAGTAATATTTTGCAAGAGTGGAAATAACAGTAACTGGTGATTAAGATTTCACAAAGTTTTCACCTAATGGATGGTAGTTGGGAACAGTTCCCCCAGTGTGGACACCATGCTAGGAGTTTGAAAATAAAAGCAAATTATGTCAAATTAGGTTCTAAACAGCTGTGGTTTGGACTAATTGTTTTCTTAGTATGTTCTGCTCTGAGTTAATATTTGCTGTTAAATATTCTGTTAAATTCTTTCCCAGTTTGGTAGTTGTTTGTATAGGAAAAGGACCGATATTGAAGAAAGAACTGGCAGAAAGCAAAACACTGTGCAAAAAAGATCACATTCTCTTAATCCTACAAACAATATTAGTTCAATGGTGATATTTATCTTTTATACTGTGAGAACAAAGGAACACAAAAGCAGCGTATTTATTAGAGTGTATATAAATACAACACACACCCATGTGTTAAAATACACACAATTATCCTGTGAAACTCACTGCCCCCCCCCCCC
>VXAA01005588.1:233270-268206 GCA_013399115.1 Anseranas semipalmata | reverse complement strand
AAAAAAAAAGTGACTAAGATGCATGTGTCTGAAATTACTTGAGGTAATTCTACCCAATGTTTACTTTGGCTCAGTGGCATGACTTTACATTTGCTGGGAATGGGCTTTAATTGTCTATATTTGGGTCAAACTGGCAGTTTTCCTTCTTTGAAAACTACACTGATTTTCCAATTTTCTGACTGCAAATATTATCAGGAAAATGATTAAGATATTGACTGCTCTGACAGAACTCAGTCTTATGATGAAATAATCACTTTTCAGAGAATATCAGGATTTTTGGTCCATCTATTAAAATCCAAAATCCCTGATAATTTCTTTGTTTATATCATGTAGATATTGTTTGTCCACAACTTGAAAATCCTGTGGATTTGGTTAGAAATGTGGCAAAGGCTGTTTAAACCAAATGGACATCCCCCAGGTAGAGCAGTTCCATTATTTTTCCATTCTAATTTAAAACATTCCTGTATAAAATAGAATTCTCACATGTAATAGCATGGTCTTTTTTTTTTTTTCTTCCCCTGTAGAAGAGAAGTACATGCTACCACATGCATGTCGTTCTTATTATGAACATTTCTATGGATTTATGTAATGGGCAAGCTTGCTACTTCTGAAGAAGGTTTCATTCAGCTAGGTAAGCTTATTTGTTAGCTCTGACCTTCATCTGTGCTTTGTCTGATTTTTCGAATATCCTGAGTCTAATGTATTGATGCTAAAGGTTTAGACTTTGTATGTATTTGGTTTAATATTTTATATTTAGTCATTGTAAAAACTTAAGGAAAATTCAACATGTTTACAGTTGTTGCAATATTCCATCTTAGATGGCATTTCCTAAATTCTGAAAGTTTCATGTTCATGTAGCTGAGGTCCTGCTGAGAAGTCATGAAGACCTCAATAACTGAGATCATCTCACTGTCAGGCAAAAATATTTTACCAGAAATGGCAAAAAGCGATATAGGGGAATTCTGCTTTATAAGAACTCATTTTCAATGAGAAATTTTGGAAGATGCCAAAATACAAACTTAGTTGTGAATGGATGTCTTTACTTATCAATTATTCTGCCATGGTTAAGAAAACTGTTTCATAGGATTTCTTTGGTTCACCAAAACCACCTGAGTCGTACTTGGGTTCATCAGTCTTTGCCAATTGCTCTTCAACCAGAACCCAAGCTGTTCTTTAACCCAGAGTCATTTTCACTCTAATGGGATAACCACACTGGTGAGAGATTTTGAGAAGCCACCTGACACCTGCTGGCTTATTAGTCCTTCCTTACCTTGTAGCTATATAGGACTGTTGAACTAGACTTCATGGCACTCTGCAGGACCTAGATGTTGGGAGACAGGCACTCCAAGTATATGGATTCACTTCACATTATGCTTGGATGCACTCTTAGATAAAACAGCGATGTCTCATACTTACTAGTTGTCCAATGAGATTCGGGAAAATAATAATGCATTTTTCCTCTCTGTCTGTTTCTAGGACATAATCTATTGTTGCAAATAATGTGGTTTCATAAAAATGCTTTTTTACCCAAGATCTGTCCTAAATCTAAACTGAAACTGACTCAGAATATTAGTTCAGTTAGATGCAGTTATCTTTGGATATTTTTTTGGCAACTTTTTCAGGAGCAGGACATCTGCACAACTTTCTGTTATGTATTGGTAGAGCTTTTCTATTCAGTTTGTCTTTTCTTATGGAAAAAATACATATTGTTGCATTGATCTGGTCTGTGGTTAGAACAAAATGGTTTTGTTACCTCCTGTAGAATCAGATTTTAGGAACAAGTTATTTTAAGGACACTCAGTTACTTTTCTTAAAGAATAGTTTTTCCATCCAGATAAAAAAGAACTAACTTAGTTTTGCATGAATTCCAATAATGATATCTATTGCAGCATTGGCAAAGTACTGAAACAAATACTATGGGTGAACAGGATCCTAATTAACATGCTCTTGAAACATTAGGACAGCCACAAGCAGTCTTAACTACTGTTCTCCAGCTGATTGTACAGATTTGTTTGGATTTTATATAAGCTTAGGCAGAAAAATCAGAGAGACCTAAGTAAAAGCTTATATGGATTTAACCAACTTATTTGCAAAGAAATATACTGAGGAGAATGGAGTAATATTTTCAGTCACTCCAGAGGCAGGATAACATGGACATCATATATCCTCTGTGATCCCTGATGAGCTGTGCTTCCCATCAATTTGAAGTAAAGATGCATTAGACATTTACTATCTTTGCCAAAAGATATCTCATTGAAACATGTAAAGAGAATGGTGTTTTTCTTTTTTTTTTTTTTCAGAACAGAAATGAATAGTTTATATTTAATGTAATGCTAGTCTAAACTGAGAAATATCTGCCCATTTAGCACAAAGAACATCTTTTTGCTAGTGAGCTTTTTAAACCTATGGTTTTGCTTTCCCTCTAAGGTTGTTTTATATTAAAGCAGTGGGACTAAATGCTTGATGTAAAACATCTTGCTAGGAGTAACTGGACTGAGGAAAACACCCTTTTTAAGTGGTTCATTGGTTGCATATTCCATAACTTCTAGGCTAGGATTCATGGCAACTAATCTTAGCTGTCCAAAAATGAAGTATCTAGTCTACATTAGATAAAGTTTTAATCAACAGAGAGGCAAATCCATGGGCATTTCATTTAATTCTAAAATAAGTATAATGAGTGACTGGCTCACTGGGTTTCCACGGGATACCTTGCCTTTGATTACGGAGAGATCCTGAATGCCCATCTTGGACTGGAAGCTTAGGCATTAGATGGTTAAAGTCGTGTGACTGAATATCACTTTTTAGCCTTTGATAACCCTTTTTGCATATAAATTATCTGATCAGTGTGAAAGCCTTTATATTCCATAGCCAAAATTTCCAGTTGTTCAATGTCTTTATTAACAATGTATCTGCTATTAATGAAGACCCTGAAAGATAAAAAGAAAAACTTATCACAGTAAGAGTCAAGTTCTTTTTAACAACAGCTTGAAATTCTCATTGTCAGAGACATCTAAAATTTACATATGTGATTCTCTCATTTTAGCTGCAAATAGCAGGAAAAAGAAGAGAAAAATCACATATTCATATTTTCATCCTTGCAGTATCTTTGTGCCGCAATATGTGGCACCCGACACATGTTATATAATGGAACTAAACTAGGAACAAGGTTCCTACTGATTTCTTCAATGAAAGAATACTTCAAATAATGTGCAGCTTTGAAGCAGTTGGTTGTTCAAGTCATGACTCAGTGGTGGCAGAGCATCTGCAGAGAGTCATATATATCTATAGCAGCTGACTCATTTCCAGTTTTATGCAGAGATATACGTGTCACATCTTTGATTAATGGTGCTGGTGGTGAGAAAGATAGTATCCGGGAGAAACTCTGAGGAGGTCACTGAAGTCATACTTGATTTGTCAGGCAGAGCCTAGTGACGTACACAATTCTTATAATTGCTTTAAATTTCCTGACTGAAAATATCTTACTTGGGAGTTCTTTGATGCAAAGGGAAGAATTTGAGATTCAGTCTAAGTTGAGGATTTTTCAATAAGTAGTACAATTTATATTTTCCCAGTTCTGTAGAAGTGCCAAACAATATTTCCTAACAGGAACACAGTGTCAAGGATCAGTTCAGCAAGTGAGAAATAAACTCCTTGCAGACTTTCTTATGCAAGCAGCAAGATTCTGGTTAACAAAGAAGATGTTCTTCATGATATTTTCTATTTTGGAAAAATATCTATATAATGTCAAGTATATTTTCCAATATTTTTCAACAGCTCAACTCAATTTCCACTATCTATCATGAGGCTTTTTCTTCTGGATATCTTTACAATACTGAATATCTGTTTGGTATTTTCCATTCAGCATCTCTTAGCTAGGAAATATAAAAAGGCTGCTCTGGAGAGACTGGGAACGAAAGACATGGGCAGAGGCACCTTGGCAGTAGGACTACATGTGGATTTTCATTCATTACAAAGGTGAGTCCATGGCCAAATGCCAGAAGATTCCTGATGTTTGAAATATGAGAAAGCCAATTCCAGGCAGCTGCCTGAAAGCTCCTGTGCCTGCTGATGGCAGGTGCAAATCAGTGATAGATGGAAGGCATCAAACGTGCCTTCCTTAATCAAGTTTGGGGATCCACACACTGAACAACATTACCCTGAAAAGATTTTTCTTCTTAATTCAGTTATTTAAAAATGTACCCAATTATCTCTTGGCAACATATATTACTGAAAACAACATTACAGCTGAAATTAAGGCTAGCAAATCTCATTAGTTTCTTTTGTTCTGTAGTCTCGGCATGGAAATGAGGAAAAAATGTATCAGAACATCTCTTAGATTTTGCTGGCATCTACTAGCTTATGGAGCAAAACTGTGTACAGTTAATAAAGTTTAATGCTGGTGTTCTCTTGTAATTGCACTAATTTTAATAGAAATTTAAACAGATTGTAATATCTGAAGCATTAGATGGGCAAATTGCAGACTACCTAGAAAAATTTTGGTTGCAGTACAGAGAAATTAATCTTTGTAAAATATTGCTTATTGAGCATTAGTCACGTAATCAGAAAGCAATCAAAGCAAAAGAAAAAAATATTACTTGTAGTATTTCCTCTGGGAACATATTTTTAACAACACTATACTACTTAATAGACCACATCATCCATGCTGGCTCATTGACTTAAGAGTTAGTGTTGCTTCTCATGTGAAGTGGAGCAGGAAATCAGACAGTAAACACTAGAAGAATTATCGACAATCTTAGGTAGTAGCTAATGGTAACTGAATAGATAAGAATTTGTAAATATTCCAAAATATGCTTGGGGAAAATGAGTAGGAGTAATGGTTTTAATAGGGGTAGGAGTGATGGCTTTAAACTAAAAACAAAACAAAACAAAACAAAACAAAAAAACAACAACTGACAAATGGTTTTAAACTAAAAAAGGGTAGATTTAAATTAGATATTAGGAAGAAATTCTTTACTATGATGGTGGTGAGGCACTGGAACAGGTTGCCCAGAGAAGCTGTGGATGCCATTCCCAGAGGTGTTCAAGGCCAGGTTGGATGGGGCTTTGGGCAACCTGGACTAGCGGGAGAGGAGTTGGAATGACATGGTCTCTAAGGTCCCTTCCAACTCAAACCATTCTATAATTCTATGAATCTATGATTCTGTGATTCTATGAAAATGAGGGGAACAGCCTGCAGGAGGAAAAACAGGATGACAACGAAATGCAACATGCTGTGTTTGATGGGATAAACAATCTAGTTTGTTTGCAAATGAGAAATGAATGAAAGGAGTTATTTTTTAAGAAACGTCATTCCAAGGTTATGTGAGAAAGCAAAATGTTACTTTTCTATGGGAAGCTTTCATATCAACCATGCAGGCACTGAAAACAAAAACAAAAACAAAAAACTAAAAATGCAACATTCTTTTGCTTCGTGTCTTGATGTATCATTCTAGGTATGATTCTTAGACAATTTGATCTATCACCTGTAAATGCTGATGATTTTTCTGTCTTCCTCTTGTTTAGCAGGAGTACATGAGGTGAATGGGAAAAATAACAACTGATTGCTATTGCAGGTATTTTATTTTAATGCTATTCAGAACACTAAATGGTATTCATGCAAACAATTAAATGGAAAAGTCTGCAATAGAGACAAACTTATTCCTCTGTCAGTTCCTCACCTTGTCTGTGCAAGGTGCTTATTTTATGGAGGAACCAGAGCCTAATTTAAGTGCAGTCAGTTTCCTTACATTTTTGGAAGAGATACATTAGGTACTTAGAATGAAAGCTATCTTACCTACATTTATAGGAAGAGAATTTTCAATATGCTAGTATCCTTAAAGAATATATAATAAAAGATGCATCATATTGAAGATGCCTACATAAAATAAACTTGCCACAATTTATATTAGTTTGTATAGCAAAAGCTCAGTAAAAGGACAGGCTTTTTGAAAAAGAAAAACAATTCAAAACTGATTATTTGGAGGTATGCGATCAAACTGCTCTCTAAATTTTTTCCACTCCTGATATGAAGATATTATTCTCACAGATCTTATGACTTGAAAAATCATATTCTTGAGTTAATGCCAGAGTCCACCGATGCTGAAATGTAATATAATAATGAGGTCCCTCGTGCAATTAAATTTTATGAAGCTCAGACATGGTTTGGGGGCTCACATATTAAAAGGGAAAGGTCAGTGACATTCTCTTTTTTAGAAAGTTAAGTATCTAGTAAATTGCCTTGAAATTGGAGGAATACTGTTTGTTCAACATACTCTTCCATAATCTGTAGGCATTTTTTCTTTTCCTTTCCAGTGAAGAAGTATTTTGTGCATCCTCTGTTGGGGTGTGCAGGTGAGCAGCCACGGGGACATGCTGATCAGACCCATCGCTGGAGTCCAGTGCCCAAGCTGCAGTTAGGGCCAACAGGCAGTGCCTGCCAGAGGGTATTGGAGCAGAGAAACATGCAGTGCTTCTTCCACACAGTCTTCTTCTTATACCCAATTATTTGCAGCTGAGGGACTGCCTAATCCAGAGGTGCTGTCTACACATAATTTTTAGTATTAGCAACTACTTACAGAAACAAGTCATGTGTGAATACTGCAGCTCCTGCAAGACAGACTGCTTCTCTGGTTTATTTATTCTCAGTCTCTTAACCTGCAGCATAAATAGAATAGAATAGAATAGAACAGAACAGAACAGAATAGAATAGGACAGTTCAGTTGGAAGGGACTTTCAAACATCGTCTAGTCCAACATCCTGACCACTTCAGGGCTAACCAGAACTTAAAGCATATTAATGAGGAAATTATCCAAATGCCTCTTGAACGCTGACAGGCATGGGGCATCAAACACCTCTCTAGGAAGCCTGTTCCAGTGTTTGACCACCCTCACAGTAAAGACATTTTTCCTAATGTCCTGTCTGAACATCCCCTGGTGCAGTTTTGTGCCTTTCCCATACATCCTGTCATCTGTTTGCAGGGAGAGGAGACCGACACCTCCCTCTGCACTTCCCCTCCTCAGGAAGTTGTAGAGAGCACTGAGGTTGTCCCTGAGCCTTCTTTTCTCCAGACAAGACCACCCGTGTTCATCATAGGACGTGCCTTCCAGCTCTTTACGCAGATTTGTTGCCTTCCTCTGGACACTTTCAAATACCTTAACATCATTTTTGTATTGCGGAGCCCAGAATTGTACACAATATTCAAGATGAGGCCGCACCAATGCTAAATATAGCAGCAGAATCACCTCTTCTGACCAGCTGGCTAAGCTGTGTTTAATGCATCCCAAAATGTGATTTGTCCTCTTGGCTGCCAGGGCACACTACTGGCTCATGTTGAGCCAGTGGTCAATCAGCACCCCTAGATGCTGCAGAGCTGCTCTCCAGCCACTCATCTCCCAGTCTGTACCTGTGTTCAGCATTATTCCATCCTAGGTGCAGAACCCAGCATTTACCTTTGTTGAACTTCATGCTGTTGCTGATTGCCCAGTGCTCCAATCTAGATCCCTCTGCAAGGCCTCTTGTCCCTCCAGGGAGTCAGCAGCACCTCCCAGTTTAGTATCATCAGCAAACTTGTTAAGGATGCACTCCTGCATCCAGATCATTGATAAAAATTTTGAATAGGACTGGCCCTAAAATTGACCCTGGGGGCACACCGCTAGTTGCTGTCTGCTAGCCAGATGTAGCCCCATTCACTACAACCCTTTGAGCTCTACCATTGAGCCAGTTCATCATCCAGGATAACATGAACCTGTTTATCTCACAGTTGGACAATTTGTCTAGAAGGACACAATGTGAGGTGTTTACCCTGTTACATGTGATATGAACACACAATGGGAAAATTCCTATAGAGCAGGTGGTATACCCTAAGTACATGTTCTAGTTAGAGTCATGATGTGTTGGCCATAAGTATGGACACACATGCTGTGTCTTTGCTTGGTATAGCACCCAGTCAGGGTTCTGACCAAGATAAATCACTCGAGTTTATACATCAGACTTTGTCTTGTCAGAACAAACAGAGATCTTTTTGTTTTCAACATCCTTCATAATCTTGGTGTCTCATTTCTCTTTATCTCTCCCTCCCTTTCTCTTTCTGTACCTCTTGTGACCATATTTCTAAACACTATGTATTGTTGTATTGTTGCATCCCGTTGTATTATCTGGAGCAAAGACCAGTCTGGAAGGAAGGCATTAAGAGAAAGACAGGAATTTTTCAAAGACAAACTTTGAAAGTCAAACTGACTTATGCACCTAAATGTCACTTAAAGTAACAAACCTGAGCCTAAAGAGGCTACATCTATTGTCGGGGATGAGAGTGAAGCTTGATTAAAGGGCATTTCAAAGGCCAACTCTTGGTGCTTTGAAAGGCCCTCTGGAGAACTTGATTTTTCTTCAGGTACTAAGAGGAGCCCTACTGCTGCTAATACATAATACATTTTTAAGTGAAAATTCATTTCACTCAGATTTTCAACAGTCTGTGATTAATCAGTTGAGTGCCTCCAAAATATTTTACATAGTATTATCTATTGAGAGCACTCTCTGAAATAACTGAAAGCTATTACAACAACTAAAATACCCTAACAATCACCTGGGTAAATAAAGAGATGAGGTCGTATTGTTCAAGCAATATAATCATATTTAAAAGTTATTGCCATTAGAGTACCTAACACAGAATGAAACAGCGTCACTGGTTAGTGTTACTGCCTTCTCATGCGATGGCAGTAAACAGCTTGACTGTTTAGCTGAAAGAAATTTGAAATTTTTGTATTTGCCTCTGGTATTTAAAAATTATGCCTTGTTCATTTGTTCATTGATGAAATATATGAGGGAGGAAATACAGAAATGTTACATTTTACTTTAAAATCAAATCAAAGGGAAAATTCTAAATATACATTCTGAAGGACTGGGTTACAAATTAGGTTGTCTACAGGTACAGACAATAGTACACTGATTATGCTGATAGTTTTTTGGGACTCCTGGTTGAACCCAAACAAAAAGTGACTCAGTATTTTTTTAAAATGCATCTTTTTAATGTATGAAGACATCAGATGTGTGCTTCCAGTTTTCTAGGTTTTCCCTTATAATTACCAGGCTTTCAAATCTGGTAGACTCAGTGACAAATATCTGAGTATTTCAGACTTTTTCAGTGTATTACAAAAAAGAAGCAGCTGAATTTTTATTTTCCAAGTCAGGTTTAAAGAAGACTTTTATCATTATCCTCAGTGGGAGTAAACTGTAAGTGGCAGCTGCAAGCTGGGGGTCCCTAGCTGAAGGCTGACAGAGGAGTAGAATAAATCTTTCTTTTACTAGTCTCTGTTAATTGTGTTCTCACCCCCACTCCACCCCCACCCCCCATATCTGAAACACAGGGCTTTATTTATTGTGGGTATCAAGCCTGTTATTTAATAAATAATGACATCTTGCGAGAAGAAAATAGAAAGATGGACTAATTCTAGTAGAGGTAACAGATACAAAACTGTAGGAGAATCACAGGATACCATAAGGAAGACTGTGCCCAGACTGGTGTAGTAGTGAAATATGGCAGAGGAAGAGAGAGAAAAGTGACTTCAAACATCAAAGATAAAAGTGACACTTCTTTCAGTTGATAGCTCTGTCTTCATGACGTTGAAGCCCAGATCATTAACTACTCCTCTAGTTCAAATCAACTGGATAACTCACATCAGTCAGTCGAGGTGATTTACTCAAGCTGAGGCACTATCCCACAATTTCTTTCCAGAAGGCAAAGATAAGCAGACGTAATATTAAATAGGATATCTGGTGCAGTGTTTCCCAGAATGATGAAGAACTTATTAGGGAAGATAAAAAGGAAACCATATTGCTGGAACAAGAGATTTGCCTTATTTACACTTAGATAACTGTTTCATTCAGTCAGTCCTCTGTAGAGATAAAACGACAAGACTAAATGATGAGTGGGATGAAAATAACAGAAGAAGAGAATCCATGATTGCCATTGACTTCAACATATGAAAATGTCACGTGTGAGTCTGCAGTGAAAGGATGGGCTTTGTTCCAAAGTTCCAGTGCATGTAATTAGTCATATATAACATCTTGAGGATCTTTCTAAGCAGTCAGACATAAGTCCATTGATACTTTCTCTAAAAGCTACCCAAGATGATTGTGATGCATGGGTCAGTGTTTTTCAATGGGCAAAATCTAAATATATACTTTAACAAGTTTCAGAAGCTTTAAAAAAATGTAACATAAGTAAAAAGTAATGAAAAGTATTACCAGCACTGCAAGGAAAGTTTGCTTATCTTTCTTAACCAAAACACGGACCTTCCTATTCAAAATAAAGCTCAGTTTTCTCAACATTTCCTGACATGGATTGTACTGACCACTGACAGCAGAATAAAAGGATGATGAAACATCAGGCTAAGTGAAACACTATAAAAAACATCTACACTATGTCCATGAATTACAAAAATTTGCAGATTGGGCTTGTTCCAAAAAAGAGGAATTTAAGGAATGTTATGGTAAACAAAATAAAGCTAAAACGGTAAAACAACAACAACAACAATAAGAAACCTTAAATAACCTAACTAGACCATGGGAAGGTGGCGTTAGAGGTAGCTGAATCCTGTGGAGTGTAGGGTCCAGCCCAGTGTCAGCCACACATGCATGCATGTGCACGCACACACAAGCCCTGTAGAGACACACCCCATAAAACTTGATCCTGGTTCCATGGATCAAACCCCTTTTACAGGTCTCTGTCCCACTTTCCATCCACTTTGACATTTACTAGCAGTGAACACATTCAGACATGGACATGCACACACACACACTCCCCACTGGTCTCCTCAGAAGCTGGCCCAGACCCCAGCTTCTCCAGAAGCTGGCACCAGACTGCACTCAGAATAGGTGCATGCACACAGACTATGCCCCATCACTGTCTGTGTTCAAGAGGCATTTAGATAATGCCCTTAATAATATGCTTTAACTTCTGGTTAGCCCTGAAGTTGTCAGGTAGTGGGACCTGATGATCTTCGTCGGTCCCTTACTACTGAATTATTCTATTCTAATAGTTAGGAAATAGCATTTAATAAAAATACAGGTTCAACTGCAATGATCATGCACTTAGTCCACATGGCATTCTGGAGAGGGTTTCTTTCTTTGACTTTTTTTTTTTAAAAAACAAAAACAAAAACAAAAACAAGAACATGCACCACAGTCTGATCCTTCTCTTCTGGTGCTGATTGGGTGTGCTCCCTGCTCATGTTACTTGCGTTCGTCAGCCTGTCACCGTTCTTCTGGTCATCACCTAGCCTCTGTGGTTAATCTCATTAGCTTTTAATAAGAAAACATAGTGCATGGAACTGGAAAACATCTCTAAGGTCCAAAGTCTACTCTCCTTCCTATCACAAGCAATAGCATCAGATAATTGTCTCCATAAATTCTTTAAGATCCATCTTAAAAGGCTTTTGTTTGTTTGTTTGTTTGTTTGTTACTGCAGTGGTTGGAAAGTTGGTTGTTTNTTGTCTCCATAAATTCTTTAAGATCCATCTTAAAAGGCTTTTGTTTGTTTGTTTGTTTGTTTGTTTGTTACTGCAGTGGTTGGAAAGTTGTTTCAAACTCCTGTTGCTTTGAATTTAGAAATTGTATTCTGATTTCCATCCTAGCTGTAATAATGGCCCGTCTATGTTCATTTGTTTTTCTGCCAACATCGTCCATTAGATTAAATTGTTTTCTTTTTGTGGTCTGCACTTGCCTCATATAAACAGTGATGATATCCCACTGCAGCCTTCTATTTACTGACCTAAATAATCCAAGTTCTATTAGTCTCCTCTCATATGAAACACATTCTGTTCCCCTGATCAATTTCAGGGCTTTATGTTTAAACAAAAGGAATAAAAATTACATTGATTCCCCCAAACACAGAATTAGACTGAAAGAGCCTAATGATAGTGTCTCCATCCTAACAAAATAATGACGTAGAGCCTCTTCAGCATTTTGATTTTATAAGATATTTGGATTTACAATGTCTTAGCTATTTTGTAGACAGTTATAAATAATAATGTTTCTGAGATATAATTGGACTTGACAACTTTAATGAAAAGGGAGATGATAGTTCATATGGATCTTTGTTAAGCAGCTTTCATATAATTAACACAGAAATTAATCATTTTTGAGCACTGCCTTATGGATCAGTTGCATCTTAATACAGTGATGTAATTGATAGTAATGAAATATATTTTGTAAGATACTTTGTCTCTAATTAGCTAATCAAGATGGTATTGGAGCCTGACTTAAATGGACACTTCACAAATAAGTCTTGACCTGTAAAAACATCTACTACATTTTGAGCGCCATCTCAACATCAGCTTCAAAAATTACAATCAAAGGTAAAGAAAATCTGAAAATGAGGAAACATGAATTAATCTAAAAAATTGATGCATCTTGATGACAGAATCAGATGCAGAAATAACCTTTGATTAGGAGATACCAGGCAAAAGCCTAGCCAAGTTAAGGCTGGGGCTTGTCACCTTAATGCTAACAAGCTATCATGTGTTCGTATAAAACACTGGAGGACTTGAGGCCATCACATCAGCTGGACCCCACATCTAAAAGTCAGCTTTCGTCCACCTGTGTGTGAGACCAGCTGCTGTCAGCTGTGGGCTCTGGGCTGGGAATAGACAGCATGCCAGAACAGGGTCTTCTTATTCAAATGGACTTGTTCTTGATCAGTGTGAGATCAATCTTGAGCATGGTGACAACTTGGCATGCTACAAATCACTTTTAAATTACTTCCTTGAACACTAGATGCAGAGGAACATAATTTGAGCCATTTACTGGGGCTGACTCCAATTCCCTTTTTAATGGGTGCAAATCCAAGTAAGCTTGGGTACACAGTGAGATGCAAAATTTCACCATGGGGTTTCTTTAAAAAGCAACCTATAAAATATTGACAAATTGGCCCTCTCCTGCTTTACCTCTGTGCTGGGTGGAGGTATCCGAATATAGACTTTTCAGAAAATGAAATAACTAACTTTTTTTTTTTTATTAGAACAATAATTTTTTACAGTTTCAGTGGTAACTTGCTTTGCTGTCCAAAGCAATACCTTCACAAGTAGGCAGCATGCACATAAATGCAATGTATCCATAGAACAGGCAAAGTCTTGGAGCATCACACTCCTACAGCCCCCTGGGAGAAAGGTGTACCTCCAGCAGAGGTGCAGGAGAAATGGCAGATGCAACCTAAGATTAAGGGTGGCCCAAAAGTTATTTCTGCAATAGGTTCTACCACTTGGTCAGCGCAGCAGAAATCTTGAAAGGCAGTTATAATCAGGTGCCTTTCTTGGGTGACACACACACAGCACCAACATGAGCAGCGTGGCAATGCAGTGAAACAAAAGTCATTGAGTTTTGTACCTGACATCCAACATAAGTGAGTTTTCACAAATGCTGCTAGAGTCAAAAGGTACAGCTGATAAGCACACGATCTGTAGCGCAAGGGAAAATGGCAGGCATAGCAGCCAAGAACCAACGTGACTGGATGTCAGTAAGAAAATCAGAGACCTTCATGTAGTAGCAGCAGTGCTGAGCTTACAAAACCGGGCTTATGCCTAACCAATGAGCTATGATATTTTTCCACAAGTATGCTACCTGGCAGAGGGCTGCTGTAAATGTTCACACTCTGCTCATAAGGAGACACAAAGGCCAGACTACAGCTCTGCTTGTACATTACTTAACTGAACACACGCACAGCTTCAGCCACTCTTGGGTTCTCCACAGCACTTTTCTGCATGATCCTGTGCACTGTGTAGACAATGTAGGAAAAACCTCTGATGCTGTCTGCTGAATTGGGTTTTGCAAACTCAAACATGAAGTGCTGCATCCTGATTATCTGATTCTGCTGGAAGCCCTCCAGATTGCTTGCTTAATCCCTCTCATAACATCGGTGTTACATCGGTCTTATCAATGCCACACTTCATTTGTGCACGGAGACAGGACTACAATATATAAATAGGAAAGGAGTAGAATGCTCTTTCTTTTTTTTTTTTTTTTCCCCCCATCAATAATATTTAAATAGCTACTACAGGATCAAGTAGCAAAATTAATCCCAGTGTATACATTTTGCTCATTCCCCTATTCCTCAACACAATATTATCAAAGAATAGATAAAAGGAATGTCCAAGCAAATGTGAAGTTGTATAGATTTCATGGGTCCTGTGTCTGGTTCACAACTGGGAAACCTCTCTTAGGCTTTCAAGTTTATTTGAACTTTACTAATTACTATTTATTATTTACTATTTATGATCTTGTGATGCAGATAGTAAAAAGCATACTAGAGTCTTTCCCTGTAAAAATAGGTGATACAGATGAAAGATACCTTTTATAAGATAAGTTGACACTTTTCAGGATTTATATGTTCGTTTTAGAAAATAAGTGATCTTCAAATCTGGTTTTATTTTAACTTTCAAACAACTCATTACATAGAAAGGCTCATTTGCTCAGTAAGTTAAATATGTATGAATCCTACTTTCCCTCAGGGCATGGGATCTGATACTCAGAAATAACCTCATTTGGTGGGAATTGCTTCTCAAGTAACCATTCTGGGAACACAATCCTGATTTGAGTGATAATTAAAAAGATACAATTCCATACAGGTGGGGAGGTAAGAGACTATGAGAGCCAAAAATCAACATAGTCTGAACAGGTACTGTAGTACTTCATAAATTATAAGGTTGCTGAGATTTGGTAATTTAGTATCAAATTTGTCTTCTAACAACTAGAGAATCCTAATGCTACAACCGCATAATACAGTCAATATTCCAAAGATCTGAAGGGCTTTCCACCTTCATATTTCCCCCTGGGTTCCCCGCGACCTTTTAGCCCACTGATCAGCTTCTAGCTATGAGTTCCACAGAGAGATGCAAATCCCACTCTGACACACTGATTGAATTAAATTCTAGCTCCGAGTGAATTAAATTCCAGCCCCGAGTGAATTAAATTCCAGACATATTTTAGTAAGAGAGTTTTCCCACTGCCTACACTGCAATCCCATCATTCCTATCTTTCAATATGCTATCGTCCAGGTTTTTTTCAGATATGTTTGTTCAGGTGCATATCAGGCAAACTATTTCTTACCAAAAATGAATGTCAGCAAGGCCTCTGGCTAACACAATTCTTTTTTTTCTTTTTTATGCTGATTCTTTGTGAGAAATGACATTTTTGCCACTTGCTCTGCTCTTCTCCTGCAGTAGTTAAGATGATAGCATGGCCAACTCTTGTTTTCTTCCCTGTTTCTACATTTTTCAGGGAAGCATGAAGTTGGTACAATCAGCATTTTACTATTTGTGTGAAACTTTTATTGTCTATACAGTACCACAGCATTCCAGATATACTGCTGGGGGCACAGAAAAAACATGAGAGACCTGGAAGAGACTGGTAAAATGAATTGCTCTACAGACAAAAGAAGCAGCCTCCTAAACCTAGTGTTGGTTTTCCTACATTTTCTTGATAGAAAATGGGTCTGAAGAGCTGACTTGTCTAGCAGAAACAAGGAAAAAGAGATGTTGCATCAGCAGGCATTTAGGACAGAGTTTAAACTAAGCCTCTGATTCTGGGACTGAGGTAAGAGTCCAAGTTATGGCATTCTGGGTAGTTAGATATGCGTTTAGGTTCAGGGCTAGGTCTATAGATAACTGCTGAAATAGTTGCTCTGTTGAGAAGGTCTGTGCTGCTTACTTAGACAAGCTGAAAATGCTGCAGGCAGTCTCTTCCATTAGTTATTTTTGTATTTTCCTAGACAGTTGTAAACCAAAGCAGAACTGATTCTGAAAAGTCACTTAATATTGCTGCAGTTGTTTAGCTTTCATTTCCCTCAAACATTAAAAAAAAAAAAAAAAACTCAATTGAGATAGACAAGGTTCTTAAACATTCTTGTTCATGGATTATATTATTTAGTTTTTAAAAGGATGTTTTCCTCAATGGCATTCTTGGTAGTTTATTTGTGCTTTTATTGGATTATGTTGGTTGATTTGGAGAGCATCTTGGGTAAAGTACTTCCTAGTTTTAAAACATTAAGTTTTATTTTTTGTAGATGTCTGAAATATACCAGTCTGTCAGCTACTATTTGTTGCCACTTCGGCAAATAGTCCAGAAAGCAGCAGATCCTAATTTGATAAAACAATCAATTCCCTGAATCCAAATATGACAGCATGTAATTATGAGTAGCATCCTTTCAGTTGTATTTAGACCTCTTACTTTTACTGGAGAATAGCTTTGATTTATTCGCAGTGGGGAGCCTTGATAAAACTCAGTCTGGCAGACAGAAGGAGCAATGTTTTTACAGTACTATAACTCTTCCTCTGTACACTCTTAAAGAGAGATCAGCAAACTGAGTATTTTAGACAGCACTTTTAACTCTTGAGTGCAGCACGAATTTCTACCTTAGCAAGGTTGTAACAAAACAGTGGGACTTCCCCACTGCATGCTGTGAATTTTTCTCTATTGCAATTTCTGTGATATTTCAAGTAGTTATGAGGAAATTTATGAGTACAGTGTTAGTCAGGCTGTAGGTTCAAAGAATAAACTCTTTATGTACAACGACTGTGCGGAAAGCAAGGCCAAAGACGAGGAGCTCTGCTATTGTCTGTCATATGCATAGAAGAAATGGATGAAGAACTAGGGAAGATACTGAATTTTAAACTTTTGAATTGTAAGGGAAAAACAGCTCTGCACATCATATGCAGATTCATAGCTAATGTACAGGGATTTAAAGTTGCTTAGGTCAATGGATTTGCAGAAATTTCCATAATTATGAATTTTGGAGCCAGGTTATCTAGGTCATCATAACATTTTCTTGGGAAAAGGACTTCAGAAGAATTATTCTTAACATTAGTGCCTCCCAGCCCCTCTAAGGACTCCACTTTGGGCGATGGAGTAAATAAGTAAGAACTTTCTTCATTCCCTTCAATTACTCTCTACTACTAACCTAAAATGTGTGGACTCAGTATCTTAGCATATGCTTTTCATGGAAAGGTATGTCTCCATTTAAGTGTGCATTGAGAGGGAAAGTAAAAATAGCCACAACATGTGGAAGGGATTATTATTATTGATGGGCAGCCAATACAGATCTTCAACTCAAGCAAGAGCCATTGCTTACATGTGTAAGACTAACTCATAGAGTATGGGGCACTTTCCACAACATAATCATGACTATGATGGAAAGCCAGTTTTTTTCATCTTTGTCACCTACTAAATTTAGTGGATTTCTAGTGCATCATTCTTCTCAAGACATTCTGGAAAAGTCAAAACAAATGCTGTGTAGCAACTCTCATGGTGACTTTGTAAATATATCCATCACTTCTGTGCTTGAGGCAAATGTTCTGTGAGACAAAACACATACAACTGACAGATAAGGTCATTTTATTCCCTTTGGACAGCAGGTTACCTAAAATCGAAGAGGTCTTTCACATAATGTCCATTACAGGATGAGAAACATGTCTTAGCCATCCTTCCAGATCCATGATTCAAAGACACCAGCCAAGCAAGTAGACTCTTAGAGATAAATCTGACAGCCACGAGTCAGAAATGATTAGTAAAAAACAGGATAACTTTGGCCGGTGATATTAGGGGACAGGTGAAGGAGAATGTAAGGAAAGTGCTACTATTTTGTTAAGATTTGAGCCAGGAGTTGCTGCTGCGCACCAGTAAAGTTATCGTAATCACAGTTTCTTGTATTTGTTTCAGGAATATGATAGTCTCCCACAGAACCTGAACATATATTTATGATCTCTAAAAGAATGTCACTCAATCTGACAGAACAGGGTACTGACAGGGGAGTGAGGCATGTCTTCCCTTCAAAATGATAAATGTATAGATGAAAAGGCAAGGATATTTCATATAAATTGATGTATTGCTATATATACAGGCAAAGAATGAGCTGAGCTGGAACTGCACATACTTCTTTCAGTCTCACCTACTTTGCACACATTTCTTCTAAAGGCCTTCGGTGCATGAGGACCCTTGCCACGATGAAAGGATCACTTCATACAAAGGCTGGATAGCATGTTTGTGAATTACACAGGGTGCCGTCCTGTGCTCAGAGCATGATTTTGTAAGTCAGAAAATGAAATTTTAAGAAGAACTTGTATGGAATAAGGTGAACATTTTCTCATTGTATGATAACTCTGCCCAAGTATTATGAACAGTACTTACAGATGTATTATTTAGTAACACTAGTACGTTAGTATGTACTAATTAGTACATAATAATATTAATTATACATTAATACATTTAGTACATTAGTACGTACTTACAGATTACCAGGAGAGGACCATCTCCAGATACTGCCTGAAGACCAACAGCTTACCTAGAGGTTTTATATTCTTATAAAATTTCTTCCCTTCCAACTTCAGTTTATAAGCCTCCCTACCTTTTAGTAGGGTAAGTGTCTTGACCTCCTGGATACCTGGTCTGCCTTCTCTGCTTTTAAAAAGTAGAAAAGGCTAGGAAGGTAATTGAACTCAGGGAAAAAAAATATTATGGTTCAGACTGAATCATCTAGGTATTTGTGTTCTGTTTTACCACAAATGTTGATTCTTCTCAGGTTATGATCAATAATATCTAGTAATACCTCAAATTCTACCACTTCTGTACATCAATGTTTAAGCCTGTAAATAATCAAGAACGAACAATACAGAAAGCTATGCTTACTCCAAACACAAGTGCCAAGCCGAGAGCCTCTTAAGTGTATGCTCTTTACAGGTTAAATAAGCTGTTGCAGTTCTATACAAAAATAATGCTAATTCATATTCCTGGTGATAAGTCAGGCATTCTGATCTCTCAGCTTCTGCAAATGGGGACATTGGATAATACATGAAGGCACAATTTCTTCTGCATATAGCGTCAAAATGGTGAAAAACAGAATGCCTTACCTGCCCTGGGTTCATAATTGCCTCCAAGGCCCATTTTCTAGACAAGAGAAGGCAGGGAGGTTATAAATGTTGCTTTATACCTTTTTAAGGATACAGAGAATAAATTGACTTAGCCATATAGTTCAGTGATGTGTTTTCCTCAACTGGTACAATGAATATGAATGTCACTATCAAGTACACATGGACTCACAGCTTCTGAATGACAAAACCAAGATGAGCAACACCCAGAGATTAATGGGAGACTGAGAAGATTTGAAAATGTCTGTTTCTGGGAAAAGAACACAATAACAAAGCAGTTATTTTCATATTAAAAGCAGAGCTACATAGTACTGAAGGGAATTCAGTAGTTTTTTCTCAAGTCTAAGCTAGCTTTAAATATTTACCGTATTATTTTAAAGCAGGTTAAATCAGGAGTGCAAGGTTTTTTTTTTTGTTGTTGTTGTTGTTGGTTTTTTTTGAATAGAAAGTATAAACGAAGAGATGACGCAGCTGCAATAAAGCAGCACTTAAAATACTGACGGTGGCAGGTGTGGGGGCGGCTGGAAGGAAAGGATTCAAAAATTACAAGAGAAGAAGTATGCCAGGAAAACTAACTCTTCTTTAACCTCAGTGACCCTTTCTCTTTATATTTCCAAGCTGCATATACTCTTGAAGACCAGACTCTAAAATGGAAGCCATCTCATTTTTAACAGCTAGCAGGATCACTGCCACAGGACTGAGCATAAACACAACCCTGGATTTTATCTGTGCTTTTCAGGTACAAAAGGCTGGCTGAGATCCTGAAAGAAGTAACTGAATAAACCTCAGATAATCTTCCACCTGTATTTAGAGTAATCTTTTTGAGATATTAACATGATTAATAATAACTGATTCCTTTCAGTTTTATTTGTCTCTCCCATTAATAGCTCCCAGTCTGTAACTTGCCTCTTCTGTGACAGAATGATAACGCAGAGAGATCTGCAGCCAGTTTCTAATCCACTGCTAGCTCCACATCTTTTTCTGCCATTTTAATGTCTAGCCATTTAGTATTTATTCCTTTCCTTTCTCTTCTTTAAATGTAGATCTTTGCTCTTGCCACATGTTCTCTCCCTCTCTCTGGTGCATCAAAATCATTTTGAATTCAGATCCTGTCCCACATACCACTTGCCATCCATCCTGGCTTGGAGCTGTCAGCAAATTTCATAAGCTCACTTTCTCTTCCGTCATCCAGGTGGCTAATGAAAATATCAAATAGAACCAGCTCTGGACGTATTCCCCTGGGACCTCACTTGAGGTGTCTTTTTGAGAGCAAACCTCTGAGAGCAGCTTTCCAACTGACTGCGTGTCCAGCTGGCTGTGCTTCCAGCCAGACCATGCTCTGCTTCAAGGTAGGACTGTCAAGTGGGACAGTGAAGGAAGTTTTATTGAAGTCAAATTCTGCTCTCCACATTATCCCTTAGAACACTCCCTGACACATAAGGAAATACATCTGTTTTAAAATTGCTTTTTCTTGATTACTTTTTCCATGTTATCTTTTAAGACCTTATAAGTAGATTGTGTAGTATTTTCTTCTGGAACTAGAATTTAGCTGTGTTTGCTAGTAGATGGCCACTTTGGTGGGATTTTTGTCCTTTATCTGTTTGTTCGTTTGTTGTGGACAAAGAGACAGGGCAAATCCAGCAGATTAGATACATGTTCTCCACGTGTTCTTCAACCTATTAAATGTACTGCAGTCTAGTCACAGTAACTATCAGTTTTGCATGCCAGTAAGATCTAAAGGCACTGTTAACCTTTACTGTGAATCAGTACTTTGCTTTTTTACATGTAAATCAATACACGTTGACATGGTTCACTAATGGAATACAGAGGAAGCATACGATTAAAATCAAAATCAGAATCAAACATTGTCAATATTTTTAGAGCTTGAACATGGCTTATAAATTGGGCTTTCTTCAGAACCCAGTCTTTTTAAATAATCTTTCATCAAGAAAAAATCCCAGCTGAAGGATAAAATTTATACTCAGGACAAACATGAGAATGAAGAAAATGTCTGTTTCAGCTCTGAGATTTAAACATCATAAGCAAAAGTTTCATTTCCAATAGGGGATTTTGCAATCATTTAATGTTTCATACAAAATTAATTTTTGGATTTGCTTTCCACTTAGTTTGAAATTAAGACTGCTGGGCCACAGACAGAATACAAGCCCAACCCTGACAAAGTATAAAAGCCATCATAAGGTTGAAATAAGGGAAGCTATGAGAACTGGGTTTGTTCAATGCTGTCTGTACTTTTTCATTCAGCTCAAGATGAAATCACATGGACCAGAAGAATCCGTTTCAAAACCCATCCATCTGGATGAGAGTCAAAGAGACCAGAAATATCTGGTGCAATCCATATGCAGAAAATTAATAAATCCCTGAACTAATAGCTACTTTTGCAGCTAAGCAGTGAGAAGGCATGTCAGACAAAGCACTATTAGGCACATCTCTTTCCTGTGAAAGATCTCACAAAGCTGCAATCATATCGCCTTTGAACTTTGCATTTTGATTGAGCCTGTGCTTTAATTAGTACTGTGATGGGACACTCAGTGAAGACCTGGCTGCAGTTCTTTACTGACTTTGTATTGCCCAGTGTCATTTCACCATTCAGCTGGCAAAACGTATGCAAGGTGGTCTACCTTCATGTCAGTGCCAAGTTAGCCAAGTTAGATTGCTGTTGCAATCAACAGATTGCATTGGTGCTGCTGGTGACTCAGGAAGTGTTGATCTCCTACTTTTCACCTGCTGATCACCATTTTGAGAGCTTTACTAATGTTTGAAAAAGACACTTCCTCTTGCAGGCACTACATTAGCATGACCAACTTCATAACTGTATGTCCTCTTCAGAGGTTCAGTCTTGCTGAGGGCAGAGAGGGGAGAAATGATGTCATTCCTCCCTTAGCTTCATCTCCACAATGGAGAATACTCAGCAGGCACTATTGCTCGGAAGGCGAGCACAGCCCTCCTGATCCTGAATCCCCAGACATGAGCAAGAGCTCTTTGCATTTCCTGGACATCTCTGTCCCCTGAGGCCATGCTTGCCTTATCTGGAGGAGAGCTGCATGGAGAAAGAAAGAATCCAGAATTTTTAGTAGGAACAGTTCCTTTGAAAAACTGGGAAAAAATAACATTCGCAGAAGTATGTCTCTTTTGTGATTTAGTGAGAAAGCCACAGGCTCTGTTTTAATCCATTTCCAATAGAGTAGAGCTTATATGACACTTCACTTTTTCATTCAACTAATGCAGTTTGCTGTCTGCTTACTGCTGAGCTCTTATGAGAAGTTGCTGCTCACTGCAGATTGATAAATCTTGCTTTAGCTGGGGGTCTTAAATAAAGTAATGAAATTTTAGAACTGATTTAAAACTGCAGTCAAAATACTGGTTGCACCTATTTTTATCTGGCAGTCTCCTTGGAGTAGTTCTCTTTTAGGGCTTTAGGATATCCAGCAACTTTGTAATTGGAAAATGTTTTGCCAAAACAGAATCTCAACATCACAGATTTTGAGACCAGCCTCTGTGACTTCGTGGGGTACCATGACGTTTTAGTGGAAGTCAGCAGCCAACACTAGCTCCCTGGAAAGAACAAAGTGTTGTTCAATGCGGTTATGCTCCACAATGACACTTCTTCAGTGTATATCCAGTTTAAAGTGTGAAACTTCAATTTATCCAAACCAAGGCAATCATTAGTGCCTTATACCTGTTCTCTCTCAAAACACATCTCCCACCAGAGTATGCATCTCTCCAGGGTAAAATCACATTGCAGTAGCTGTTGGAACCCCATCATCATAAGCAAGCACTCACCTGTGAAGAAAGATAATGTGGCAATAGTGTGGCAGAAGGGGACAGAGACATCCAGCCTTTGTTACAGCCCTTCAGATAACTGGCTGTGAGGTAAAAATCTCTTTTCACTTTGGTGACATAAGCAGGCCTGAGGCTATTCAGTTTATCCTGTTACAGAGGAATGGAGAAATTAGATCAGACCAGATCCAACCCAATCTCCTTTCTTCAGCAATAAGGACATGTGGAATAATTTGCACTATAGTATGAGGTCTTCTCAACCTCTGTATTGGAGATATCACCCTGATACACAATGACCTTTCACCTTTAATTAACCTTTACTGTATTCAGCACAGTGTGATTAGCCATGCCAAAAATCCAGTCCTTTCTGAACCCATATGACCACCTTGTCACTTCACTGCCTGTCCCTATGATTAGCTGTTGTACATATGAGTAATTGAAGAGGTGGGAACATCTGGAGCACATACATGCAAGAGGGCTGAAAAGTACTCGTTAGTGACAAGGTAAAGGTTGCCCTGTCCAGCCCAGAAACAAGTAGGCATAAAGCGCATGCCAGATGGTCCCAGTTCAGAACACAGCACTCAAATATGCAGTGAGACTGTTGCAGTTCACCTCACTTGCTGGATGGACCCAGAGCTTTCCCACATGCAAAGTCTTCTTTACAGATACAAGATACAGGTCCAGATTAAAGCACAGGCTGAATATGGGCTTAACTGACCAATTTACATAATAGGAAACAGAAAGTTTCACAGAACTGCATGAGGAATTTCCCTTCAGGCCACCATTGTGGCTCCTGCGGTCTTTGCTTTTTGGAAACATCACCTTGCTTAAGAGAAGTATAGGAAAACTTGGGTTCCATTGACACTAGAGAATATATTACTTAGAATCATACAAGATCATAAAGCATGGGGCAAAATGAACATGCAAATGCATCACCACTCAAAAATAGAACAGCAAGTTCAGATTGGATCTAAAATGCAATATTTCTATCAGAAAGATGCTAATGGTCCAAGCTGCAACAGAAAACTGGAAAGGCCATAGAGACCACATGAACTGTCAAAATATATGCAACACAGGCTATAAATAAAGACTGTGATTAAAGCTAATTGAAAGGCAATTTTCAACAGACAGAGGAATCAAGAGATTCACTCTCTGATAACAGTACAGCTTTTCCTTTCCACTGAATTCATCCTTTCCAGGCTATTTTTCATTAGGTTGTCTTAGTTTACAGCCCCTCCTCCCAGCGAAGATTTCACTTTAGACATCAGATGGGATGAGTTTCAGTCATGGTCTTCAGAGCTGTTACACCCAGAGGCCAACTATCTTACAATTTTTTCCATCATTTCACCCAGTTGTCAGCCTACCTCCATGGGTCTGCCTTTAAAGACATCCAAATCAAGGAATATATGCAAAGATAATTCTTTTTCTTCTATTTTGAAATTATGCCTCTTCAAAGACAATTCAAGATTTTTTTTTTTTTTTCCAGTACATGGTATTTATATTACCCAGTTATGCCAGGGTAGTTTTGAGGAGTTTCTTTCCAGTTTCTTCTCCTTCTGGGATATGTGCATTTTTGCATGCTTTATTATTCCTACCTAGCTATGCTCTACCAAGACTAATATATTTTTTGTAATTTGCCATAAATCAGTCTAAGCTCCAGAGGTTTTCATACATATATTTGCTTTACAGCATTTCCCAGTTAGTTCACCTGTGAACTTGATTAATATGTAATCCTGTGCTCCATGCATTCAGTTTGTTCACCTGGTAAGAAGGGAGTGAAAGATAGGACTTAGACCGAAAGCTATGGTCTCAGCAGTTTTGCCTTATAAATACAGTCCTTAATCTAAGCGTACCAGGAGACAAAAAAAACACTAACAACAAAAACCTCTTCAACAAAACCTACCTAATGAGCATGTTGATAAACTTAACGTGCATCATCACTGATCAACAGAACAGCATTTAATTAAAGATAATTACATTTCACTTGCTTCCAGAGATATTTTAACTGTTGTGTTTCAAAAAGGTTAACTATTAGTTAATTCAGTGAGTTGGATTTTTCCTGTAGCCTCATGCATTAGAGAATTAACATTTTCTCTTTCAGCCTTTAATAACACATAACCTAGTGTTTGTCTAATAATGAAAAAAAGTATTGGGATTTTGCCAGCTGAATATGGCAAAGTCCTATCCTACTAGTGAACTTTAGGACAGGATTCTTACACTCTTTTACTACTGAAGTATGACATTTTTTTCCAGAAAGCCAAGACCATTGTCAATTTATGTGTCAGCTTTGAGAAACCTGGCATTGGAAGGCAAAAATTATGGATTTGTAGAGTGGGCTAGAGGTGCTTCTCACTGAAATTACCTGCTTAATGACATTTTAATAGGAGGAGACTCCTTGGGCCAGATCAAGCTGGTGAAAAACTACTGGTCTCACTGTGATGATCCTCATTAATATAATTCTCTGTACTCTCTGTAGAAATGGGATACCAGAAAATGTTTTGGCCTAGTTTCAATGTGTAACAACTCTGTGAAACCAGGAATTTCAGAGGATTTTATGTACCTAAAGTAGAATTTAAGTGGAAGGCAAAGACTGAATCTAAAACTGCAACTCAGCTATATCCCTGCAAATATATTGGTCTGCCCACTTCTTCTTCACTAGCACCCTTACCAACATCTGCATGAAGGTGGCTTTCAGTTAATACATATTTAACTTAGTGTAGTTTTAAAGTTTTATTGCTTGCAACAAGTTACTGAGGATATTTAAATTTTGTGCAGTGATGAACATGGCATAAGGTTTACTAATAATCTCAGTTGCTTCAGAAATATGGCTTCTAACATATGGCTTCTTCATGTGATTACAGTCTTCACTACATCTTACCTTCTTTTCAGAGTTTCAGTTGCTAAAATATTGCTCATTTTAACAAGTTTGACTGCATAGGGCCAAGATTTAAATACCAATGAAAAATGAAAGAGAAACACTAAAATATTCTGAGAATATTATATGATTAATCATTTTTGTCTCAATTTTTATTAATTCTATTTAGTCCTATGGTACCTTAGGCATGAAATGTATTATCTCTTTGACCCAGCAACTCATCTAATTTGCTTGACATTATAAAGAATCAGAGAATTTACAGTGGAAAAGTATACCTTATTATCAGGCCCCAGTTGGTTCATGGTACCGTCTTCCAATCTAGAAAACCTTAAATATAGTAGTGATACTTACTTGAGTTTAGCCAAAGAAATGTAATTTATTTACCAGCGCAAGTAATACAAAAGTGAAACAAACTGAGCTGTCAAACTTGCTAGAATATGGCTACAGAAGAAATAGTCTTTTCATGTGTTTTGACCTCTACTTCTTGATTGTCTGTGATCAACTGTAGATAAAAACAGAAGAATCACCTAATTCTGAACCACAATGAAATTATTCAGCAACAAAAAAATGCCATTATATTCTTCTTTTTTGTTGCTTCGGTGTTGTTTTTCTTCTGTTTTGGCATTTTAGGCCATGTCTCTAGTCAATGTAGGAGATGATGCAGAGAAGTTAAATGATAATGAACTTAAGGCTCTAATTAAAAAGTTATCATCTGTGTCTGTCTTGTCTCCTGCAAAATGGTGACCAAGCTATAACTACATCTGTGTGTTGCCCGACACTTCATATGCTTGCTGAATAGAAGTCATCCTCTGAAGATTTTGCAAAGGACAGTTAACACACCCACTGCACTTTGCTAGTTCGATTTTTAATTTCTTGCATTGAAGCTAACGTTGATGGAAAGGTGTCAGTCCTGGAAAGCAGCATGCCCTGGGGACATGCACAGCCTGGGGTGGGATCCTTTACTCCCATCCCTGCTGTAGATTGCCTGTGGTCCTGGAGGAGCACTCACACCTTGCCAGCCTTTTGGCCCCAAAATACAATTTATGAATTTGCAGCATAGCACAGAGCCAATTTCACATGCTGGGATGCCATTTGTCTATGCATTCGGTTGGCAAATCTGTGATGTCCTCAACAGAGGAAAGACGGTGAAGCTGCATTTGCAACTCAGGTGTTAAAGGTAATTCTGTGTCATGGAAACACATGCTTTCCCTCACATCCTTCCCTGGCATGGTGCTGGGGTGTTGGCCTTATTGCGAGTGGGCAGCCCTCATTTATAAGCCATGCTGCTGCTGACAGTGGCCCAACAAACAAGCATTGCATATCCAGCAGTTTGGGAAGCTGAGGAAGAGCAAGGCTGAGTCAGATGTACCTGTTGGCCCGCAGATTCACAGGCTACAACTTCCACCCACTTAAAAAGGAACTGAAATCTCAAATTCATTTCATGCAGACTAATGAACACTGGAGCACTGAGTTCAGCTCTGGGTCCCCCAGCGTAAGAAAGACATGGACCTGTTGGAGCGAGTCCAGAGGAGCTCCTGTCCTATGAAGACAGGCTGAGGGAGTTGGGGTTGTTCAGCCTGGAGAAGAGAAGGCTCTGGGGAGACCTTATAGCGGCCTTCCAGTATCTAAAGGGGGCCTGCAAGAAAGCAGGAGAGGGACTCTTTGTCAGGGAGTGTAGTGATAGGACAAGGGGGAATGGCTTTAAACTAAAAGAGAGTAGATTTAGATTAGATATTAGGAAGAAATTCTTTACTCAGAGGGTGGTGAGGCACTGGCACAGGTTGCCCAGAGAAGTTGTGGATGCTCCCTCCCTGGAAGTGTTCAAGGTCAGGTTGGATGGGGCTTTGGGCAACCTGGTCTAGTGGGAGGTATCCCTGCCCATGGCAGGGGGTTGGAACCAGATGGGATTTAAGGTCACTTCCAACCAAAACCATTCTATGATGCTATGATTCTATGAAAGAGAAAACAGTACTTAAAGCCATATGAAAGGAGAACTATCCGTTCTGTGGGCATCATTACATACATTTACCTAATAGCAAGTTGGAGAGTTATTGCATTATTCTCAGTGAAAGTCTCTTCCATGAGTAGGCAGGCACACAGAACCAGATGCATGACAAACTCTTGTAAACATAGAATAGCTCCACCAAAATCAGTGAGTTCACACTGGCCTCTGAATCTCAGCAGCACAGAACAGCATTCACAAAGACCATGTGTGTCATAGTTTGGTAGTATCAACAGGAGCAAAACAGGAATTCTTCCATTATTAGGAACTGGAAGTTTACAATCCTTGCCCTCATTCCTGAGGGGAAAAAAAGCTGTGGTAAGACATAAAAGTCAAAGTGCGTTTAAATTGCTGTCAGTACAAAGGCTCTCATAAGAATGCTCCTGGGAAAGCACAGATTCTGTTTTCTGAAAAATTCCCAAGACTCATAATCTGTTTTCAATCCATCATATAACAACACCAAGGCCTTTCAACATTTTTAGCAAATGAATAAGCAAAAGAAAAACAAAAGTGTATGAGTTACTCTCCTGCTTAACTAACACTGCAGTGGTTAGAAAACATGCCTGGAAGGAAGAAATTCTAGTTCAACCACATACCTTGCATGATTTATTGCTGGGAGCAGACCCCAGGACTCCGAAGTCCCAAGAACTCTGCTCAGCTGGCTCTAGGACAAAGGCAGCTAGGAACAAAGGCTTAGGTGCCCACAGGCTGCCTGGGTGCAGGTACCTTGACCTTGAAGTTAGGCATATGAAGCTCCTACCCAGAAGGGGCACCCAAAGCCATCAGTGCTGAACAGAGATACTAGTCAAAAGCAATAATCACAAGGTAGGATTGAAATTTTCTCTCTTCTCAGACTAAGCCTTTGTCAAACAAAGATACAGGCAGAAACCTCTAACCACAACAGACACCAAAGCTGAAGTGCTCACACAGCGATAACGTGATTAAGTCTAGTTACTCAAAGAAGCAAGTCTAGTTACTCAAAGAAGCAAGCAGGGTTTGCTCTCCTGTTTTCAGGCTTTGTTTGAAGAAGAGAATTGTCCATATAATATTACCAGGCTAGTGTTTACAGTACTTACCCCATAAATTAGGAGAGCCAAATTCTGTGCTCTGCCTGAGGAACCAGCTCCTCAATTTTAGATGGCTTTGGTATGGGGAGTACATTGCTCTTCCTTTAAGACTCTGACTGTGTGGAGGAAATGTAAGAGTCACAAGGGGAAAAAGAAAAGAAAGGAAAAGAAGGAGCTTTAGAAAGTTTCTGTCTGTCTGCATCTCTACCAAATGGTTACCTGAGGCTCAGCACTTGACATGCCTAGCAGCATCTCATTGGGTCTGGAGCAGCAGGCTCTACTGACTGCAGGGTGGCCTGGCAGCTCTACAGGACAGGAGGGTCTACCCCTGCCCAAGACCCTCAGTGTGAAATGCTTTTCCCTATAACCAGTCTTCAAGGAGGGATGTGTAACTTTTAATTTGTGTGATGATGTGCAAGATCATTCCCAATGTTCTGCTGAAAACTCCACAGAAGTTAAAAGACTTCACTGGTACCTCAAAATCTTTCCTTCCCTATGATTCAGGCAGCCCCAGATCAGCTGTCTGCAGGTGGGTTAACTGACTTTTTAGTGTGAAAGGCCTGACAGACATCCTAATGAAGGGGTTTTCACTGGGTTTGAATGTGGGTAAACATATGCAAGTTTTGTACTGAAGCTCAGGATGACTTTCAGAAAAATAAAAAGCCAAACTGGCAACTGACTATAGCATTGAAACCTTGAGGTTGTCCATTCTTGTTAAGAAGCATAAAAGAAGCAATGTAATTACTTTGTGAAATATACTGGGAAAATATCAACCTGAATTTACCCACCCTTTTGCACTGGGGAAGAAGATATTCTAGAAATTCAAACTCTACGCAGTACCACACTGGCTAATGGCTAGAGTACAGAGAAACAGATAAACCTACAGGGAAGAATTATTGTTGAGAAAATAACCTAGTAAAAGTCAGAGTTAATGACCTAGGGAAGAATTTTAAAAAGCACTAACGTTAGGTCGTGCTACTACTGCTGTTATACAAGCATCACTGCAGCAGTAAGTAGCAGTAAAGCTGGTCTAGCACTGAGAGTTTTCGAGATCCTCAACCCGCATGCAGTAAAGGTAGCACTACTGACTTTCTCCTGAACCATGTCCTCAGGTTCTTCTGTCCCACAAAGTCCATCTCAGGAGGCAGGAGGGAAAAGAAGCTGTGTACCTCAGCCACATCAGGCAAGGTGAGGATGCAGATATGCTCTGCAGAAGGCCCTGATGATGCAGTGCTCTCACCTGGTAGCAGCTATACATGAAACAAATCGCACAGCTATCAGAATGTCTTCACCACTTCGAGAGAAATGGCACCAGCTTTGTACCAGGTGAGTTACAGGTCAAGAGGAGTGATTCAGGAGCACAGTCAGCTCACTGAGAATCCTCTAAGCACCACAGATGTATCAACAAAAGACCCTTACCTGATTTCAACAAAATTAGCCACACTGAGATGAATTGTATTTTTACTCATTTTCTTCTGGAGTTTGTTACCCCAGGCTATTGACTGAAGATTTTCCTAATCAAGAAAAAGTCTGTCCAAATAGGCTGGAATTGACTTTGTGTAGCTGATGTACTAAGATAAATTTTACTTTACTTGCATTATTTTAATTACTAGGAATATTATGCATTGAGAAGAAAACAACAACAACAAAAACAAAACAATTCCCCCAAAAACCCCCCCCCCCAAAAAAAAAAAAAAAGCAGTAGCTAAGCTACAAGACCAGAAAACAAATAAATTACTTCTAGTAAGATATATAAAGGTTATGAAGAAATTTTTACATGGCTCCATTCGGACGTTTTAAGCTTCTGTAAGTTCCTCAGGACTTAAACAATCAGGACATTGTATTGAAATAACAAAAAACAAATACACAATTTCAGTCATTCCCATATGAGCATTTGCACATTACACTGTAAGTTTGCTCACCAGATAAGTGTACAAGGAACCCAAGATCCGCCTTAGCCCACAGTATCAGAGCGCGATGCCTCAGTGCCGTTCTGACAGGACAAAGTTCACACGGGAGAAGGGTTCTTTAGGCTTTGCATCTATTTGATTCTTGGAGTCTAGATGAAGTATACTTTCTGGCACCAGATATCTTTTTACTTCTCTGGTTGCCTGTGGAAAAATTTTATATAAACTAGATCATGAAGTAAATGATCTCGATATTTGCAGCTCTCTAGATACTGACCAAGATGAGTGTTGCTTTTAAGGGTAAGGAATTTTGTCAGGAACTAAACCCCCTGGTGTTCCAGCTTGTCCTCAGATATCAGAGGGGCTGGGGTGGCTGGGCTTAGGTTCTGAGTGATGCCCAATTCGGCACTATAAGTCCAGTTGCATTCAGTAAATTGAACTACCACAATCACGGATGCACAAACAGTGCTATATGCCTTCAGTCTAGTAGATTAATGACTGGTGCAGTTCATTGAAGCAACAGGAGTACCGGTTCTTCTGGATTGCCAGTGATAAATACACAGCAGAGGGTTTGAATCTCACCCAATAGGCGTCCCTATGGGGAGGAAGAGAGGTTCAGCCTGTCAACTGATCCCAGAAGTCAGCGATGTCCTCCTGACTTGTCTGTGATGATATCTTCTCTAACATTCTTCCTCTCTTGAGCCATTTTTATACTACTTTCTTACTTTTAGGTGGAGCTTGAGTGACTCTAGTTATACATACCTTTGTTATGACTGGTATAAAATTGTCTCGCTTTTGCCTTAAAGGTATAGGCTTAGAGAAATTCAGAGCACATGCTCAGTGAGGGGTGGTCATACCTTGGAGGTGGGTAGCCTTTGGGATGGAGGTGTGTT
This sequence comes from Anseranas semipalmata, assembly GCA_013399115.1. Taxonomy (NCBI): domain Eukaryota; kingdom Metazoa; phylum Chordata; class Aves; order Anseriformes; family Anseranatidae; genus Anseranas; species Anseranas semipalmata. The sequence continues at coordinate 236,753 of VXAA01005588.1, read as the reverse complement.
CTTGCATTATAATGAGATTATAATGAGCAAAGTTCACCCTGGAGACATGATTTTGTATCAGTTCAGCCCAGGGCTGGCTATGCAGATTCTCTGTTCTGTAGTACCACCAAGCTGCCATCCCTGCAGTGGTATCACAGAGCCTGGCCGCGATGTCTCCATCCTGCTACACCTTCCATGCTATTTCTCTTAGAGTCAGCACACCAAGCTCCCCTGGTGTAGCCAATATCTAAGGTTGCAGGTTATGCTGCCAAGGGGACTATCATAGAACAGATTCCTTCCATATCTGTCACATCTTGCCCTGGAAATCTCCTCAACGCCGTACCTTCTCTTAAGATGTGGTCATACCTTTAGTCTCAATAAGTCACCTCCAGAAATTATTCCACAATGACTAGGAAATGAACTCGCAACACTGCAAATAGTGAGGTTACCTTAACCTATTTATCCAGGGTACACTGGGAAGATTTTAGGGTTAATTTCTGTAGGCTAAAGCCAACATATGCAAAAAATTTTCTGGCACTACTCACCTCATGAGGCAGTGTATGGCTCATAGACCACTAGCATGTCTAATACTTGCCTTCATCTATAAGTGCAGAAAGAAAACCAAATGAGTGTTCCTCTCCATTTCTTTATAACAGATTGTCCAGAGGACTGACGTGGGATTTGTATCTACTTCATAGCATGGTGACCCTCATGCAGCAGTTGTGAATTCATCCACCTCACTGAGTAGATAAAAGATTTTTGTTGTTTGGGCTGTTGTAGTTTATGTCATTGTTTGTTTTACGTTCCTTTATTAATTTAAATAGTAAAGACAATTCTTACTACAGGAATTACAGAAGTGTCCCCATTCTGTTCCTTTTCTTCATAGCTGAGGTTCTGTCTTTTCCATACTGAGATCAATCATCCTGCCAAATCTCCTCTGCCTTGATAAGTCTGGGAGGAGCAGGATGGCAACCATTCCTTGCCTAAGGCACAAGCTCATTTCTCCCCCTTCTGAGAGCTTCCAGGAGGTGCTTAATACCAAGTCACAAGCTGTGATATTACTATCTCCCTTGCTTCCCTAGGTCAGAGGCACAACTTGCTGACCCATGTCAACTGCCAGCATGAAGAGACTCTGGGTAAGAGATTGAAACAGGGGTGCAGGAGCTGGCAGGCTTCAGCAGCTCTGCTGGGTATTAAAGCACACTGGTGACATTGCCCACATATCCCTTGCCCAGGTTAATCTCTTCCTGTTTAGTTCAAGTGCTTTCTGCTGCATTAGGTAATTTTTTGCTGCATTGCATGAAGAGACCAGTGACCTCAAAGCTTCACATACGGAAGACAGAAAGAGAGTGTTTTATTATTTTTTTTATCTTCTTGAACACCAGTGGATCATTAGTTTCTGTATAAACAAAAGGAATGGCTTAATCTTTCCTCCTGATCCTTGGCAAACAAGCAACAAAAAAAGATATATCCTCTCATTGTAATAGTAGTATTGCTTTATTGCTGAATCCGCAATTGACAGCTTTAATCTAGGTGAGATTTGGTTAGAAGGGAATCTTTTGTTAAACTGAAAGGTTGAATTTGATATTTAAAAATTGCTATTAGGCTTCCACTGTAGATGTGTTAGATACTGATGCTGGTCTATTGTACTCTATTGTCCTCCACTATGATATTTTTATGAAGGTTTTGTTCACTGCAATTAAGCTCCATCTATACTTGTCAAAAAATATGGCACCTGTGCAATGTGACCATATTCAACATCTCTTGACATATTCAAGCGCTCCCTTTTTCTCTTTGCAGTTTCCAGCCTCGCTGCAAGGCTCAACTGACTCACCCGAAGTATAGCAGCACCATCTCGTGGGTACCTCTAATAATTACAGTAGTAAAGCCATCGAAGTAAAACGTCTAGCAGGCTGCTTTCTCATTTCAAGCACTGCCTGGGCACTGCCTGCTCAGGACAGCAATCCCAATGATGGGCAAAAGTGCGTGAGGAAGTGAGGCTTCCTGAGGTGGACTTCTTCAAAAATTATCCAAAACCTAACTTAGCAATTAAAAAAAAAAAAAAAAGCAGAGACTAGAGATCCAAGCTACAGGTGGAGCCCCAGACTGAGCATCAAGGAGTGCATCCTGCCCTGTTCCCTGCTTCTGTAAGCAAGGCAAACATAACCACCCTTTTGCTGTGAAGACTTCTTTTTAGTATTTTTGTCTTAAAAAGTTCTGCTATTTATTTCAGTAAGATTTGTAGTACTGTATAGACCAGGAAAAGCAATGTTTAAACAGATATAAATTGCTGCATGTCTTTCATTAACACCACAGGAATCATTGGAAATGAATTTAATAGTAGTGCTAAATGAATGCTGACAGAGTACATCCACAGTACTGTGTATCTGTTACATATGACTTGCTCCAAGAAAGAGAAAAAAAAAAAAAAAAAGTGAGGTTGACATTAATCTATAGATGATTTGAGAAACAACAGAGAAAAAAAAAAAAGTTCATCTGCAACTTCTCTAAAAATAATGTTATTGTACATTCAGAGCACCCCACCACAGCAACTGACTCTGCCTAAGAAGAGGGAGTAAGGCCAGTTATTGCGGCTGGTATTGCCAACATAACTTTTTCTGCTGCTTTCATCGCATTTTGCTACAGCAGAGGCTGGTTTCAGCGCAGTGCGTTTAACTGCTGCCCTCCTGTGGCTGAAGGTTCACTCTAGCTGAAGCTGAGACGCTCCGGTCGCATGTGGTTTGCCACAGGAGCTGACAGAGGTCACCTGTGCATAGATATTTTATAAACTTCAAGAAAATGCATGATTTAAGCCCGAAGCAACAAAAACGGCTTACTTTCATTGACTTCGGAGCATGTGAAGAAGATGCTAGGTGCTTGCTTGACCAGATGAGCTTCAGGCAGCAATTCTTGATGTGCTCGTTCAGCGTTTGTTGTTCACAGTGCAATGTAATCTTCACCAAGAAACAGCTTACCCAAAACCAAAAGGGAGAGCTCACATTCAGTGAAGGAGATGCTCAACCAGTCTGGGAAGTGGAAATAGATACTGCCTGGCTCAAACTGTGCATGGTTCAGAAAAGTCCTATGAGCCAGCAACAAGGCCTGGGGTCTTTAGACAATAATGACACTGTTGGGGACCCTTCTATAAATATAGAATAAAATACCCCCTGTATAAATCAGTCCTTCCTGAAGGTGTGGCAATATGGTTCATTAGAAATTGGAGAATGCACCAGAAATGCAAATACAATCAGCATTATTTTTGCTTCTAACCCCTTTAGGACGGTGTTTATTTCATAATTCTTTCTTCCCACTTCCTGGAGAAGTGGGCCCAAGAGAACCTAATGAGGTTCAACAAGGCCAAGTGCAAGGTGATGCACTTGGGCTGGGGCAATCCCAGGTACTTACACAGACTGGGAGAAGAAGAACTCGAGAGCAGCCCTGCGGAGAAGGACTTGGGGGTCCTGCTGGACGAGAAGCTGGACATGAGCCGGCAGTGCGCGCTTG
>VXAA01005588.1:140000-229683 GCA_013399115.1 Anseranas semipalmata | reverse complement strand
GGCACTTAGCCTTGTTGATCCTCTTACAGTTGGCCTCTGTAGAGCCTTCCTACCCTCAAGCAGATCAACACTCCCACCAAATTTGGTGTCGTCTGCAAATGAGGGTGCGCTCGATCCCCTCATCCAGATCATTGATAAAGATATAGAAGAGAACTGGCCCTAATACTGAGCCCTGGGGGAAACCACTCGTGACCGGCCTCCAACAGGATTTAACTCCATTCACCACGACTCTTTGGGCCTGGCCACCCAGCCAGTTTTTTTACCCAGAGACGTGTACTCCCGTCCAAGCCATAAGCAGTCCTTTTTTCCAGGATAATGTTGTGGGAAACAATGTCAAAAGCTTTACTGAAGTCTAGGTAAACAACATCTACAGCCTTTCCTCCATCCACTAAGCATGTCCCTTTGCCATAGAAGGAGATCAGGTTTGTCAAGCAGGACCTGCCTTTCATAAACCCGTGCTGACTGGGCCTGATCACCTGGTTGTCCTGTATGTGCTGCATGATGGCCCTCAAGAGGATCTGCTCCATAACCTTCCCTGTCACCGAAGTCAGACTGACAGGTTTGTAGTTCCCCAGGTCCTCCTTTCAGCCTTTCTTGTAGATGGACATCACATTTGCTAGCCGCTGATTTGCTCCCCGATAGCCAGGACTGCTGATAAGTAATGGAAAGCAGCTTGGTGAGCTCTTCTACCAGCTCCTTCATTTTGATGGCAAAGGAGCCGCTGGGACAAGAGCCTTCTTCCATTCAGGCTGGGGCAGCACCTTCCACAAATACCACATATTGTCCTTTCCAGGCAGTTGCTGGGAAATGTTGAGCCAGGAGGAAAAATAATAATAATAATAAATGAATGATTCTGTTTACAATCGGTGCTCCAAATGGAAAATAACTTCTAGGAATTCTCTGTCATCTTTCTCTGAAAAAAAGACAAAGTCATACTTATGAAGTCAGGCTGGAAAGCAGCATCAAAGGCTGTTGGTAACTGACAAAAGCTACCAATGAACACACAAGGCACTTGTGCAATTTCCATGCCACATCTATGCCTCTGAAACTGGAAGGAAGAAAATCAGGAAATTGGTACGTCCGGGCAATAAAACACCTATGTTGGCACTCCCTCTTCTAACACAAAAGGTAGACTTGAAGCAGGAAATGTAATCAGGTGATAGATTTTCCTCTCTAGAAAGCTACTCTTAAATGCTCACAGTCTTTCACATAGAGGATCTCTGCAAAATTCCAGTAAGAGTGCTATGATAGTGTTTGAATTTTGGCAGGATTTGGCAGGCCTTCAGTCAACTCATGAGTCCATACGGTGCTGGGAAGACAACCCATGAAGGGCTCATGAAAGCGATCAAACCAGCTCCTCTGCCTCTGCCTCCACCATGTCCAGTTCCCATCTCAAAAGGCACTAATGTCATTTACATCAACAAAAAGCATTCAAATTAAATATTTTTATTTCTTCAATAATAAAATAATCTCTAATAAAAACTGCATCTCCCTAACATTTTTCCAAACAAATACATTATCCATTGCTATACACGACTGGAAAACAAACAAAAAAAATATCTCCCATTCCTGTAAGAATATGCTAATCCAGTCCTGAATTTGCTATTATCAAGATGCTAATAGGCAAAAGAAAAATAAGAAATGGAAAGACAATGTAGTACTCACATAGATCATTCTGTAATCAGCCTTCCATTAGATCAACACTTTTTTCCTGGGAAAAAGTAAACTAACTTTCAGATTGTCTCATATACCAAGTCACCTTGGGTCATGAAGAGTTCTTTGCAGTTCTGATAAGTGATTACAAAAGAGATCTAATATGCTAATGCAAATACTAGCCCCATGAAGACTCCTTTTTCTGCTCTACACTTCCCCCTTATCCTGTTTTCAGTTTCCTGAAAAAGCATTTGCAACTTTATTTCCTGGGTGTTCAACACAAGTGTGAGAATGATTAACAATTTATTTTTCTTTCTACGCATGCATATGAAAAGTGATTAAAATTGTGCATATCATTGCTTCAGTTCTCAGAATGTCAAATGTGCACCATTCTACACAGCAGTTTTTTGCAAACTTAGCTTATTTTGAGTGAAAAGGGTTAGAGAGCACTTGTACAATCAGTTCCACTAGCAGGTCTGAGGACATGATAACTTCAGTCTTATGGCTGATAATGAACAGCCAGGAAAGTTGGGCTGATGACTAGTTCCATCAGTTAAATCCAGAAGATACCTTTTTACAGCCTGAAACATGAGAAAAACTATTAAAAATGATTTTTCAGATTTATATAGAATTAACACAGCTTAGATAAAACATGAATGTTTACTAAAAAAAAAAATGCTAATCCAACAAAATATTAAATGATTTTACTTTGACAGGAGATGAACATACATCCTCTTCCATTATATCTCTTACTCCATAATATGTAAATGGAGAGGAGGTATTAACAGTAATGTTCTTGATAGGATCCTGCAGATTGTGAACTGTAACTGCCTTTGTTTATTCTTTATGTACTTGCATTTAATTAAATAACATCTTGACTTGTCAAGCAGTCAGTAAAATGCCTGCTGACCACATTGCTGGATTACTGAACCTGTTTCTTAAGTACCCAAATGAAGTTTTCTATACAGTGCAGTAACAAATTGCCATTATTATTCCCCTGAAAGGACAAGAAAAAGCTTGGAAAAAAAAAAGTTTTGTTTATTGATATGTGTTATTTGTTGATTGTTATGTTGTAAAGCCATAGAGAACAAGTTGCTGAAAGAAATTTCTGTGTAAATTGTTTTCATCCTAATGAAAATACGTTGCAAGAGCTTTTGTCCCTGTGTTGTCTGTAGTAAATGAGCAACAAATGTATTTCTTGGATAGTAATAGCATGTTATGTAATGGGTTTGAACAATAGATCCTTCCTATAAAATCTGATTAATTCTCTTCTTATCTTCTAACTCAGCTCAAAAATATCTCTGAGTGACAGAACCCTACTGTGAACTATTCTTTTAAAGCCATCTCTCAGACATTCTATTTCCTGCAATGTATACTGCATGAGCCAACGTCTACTGTGTGGGTACATATCACATACACATACGGAAAAAAAATACCTCAGTCTATTTCTTTCTTCTTTTCCTGTTTTTAAACAATTAAAGAAATTTGCATTCCAATAACTTGAAAGCTTAAAAAGTGCATGCACAGAAAATGGAATAGGTGAAGTTAGGTTCATATATGCAAGTGGAAAACCTCCTGAAGGGAGGACTTACAATAGCAGAAAATGTGCAGAGGTTTGGTTTGTACACCCAAACATTTCATTGTTTGATATGGAGGGAAAGGTATTCTGCATTAGGACTAGAGTGGGGATGAGAAATAGGAGGCAAAGAGGGCATGTGAATGTCTGTAGTAAAAGTTTATTGGCAAGGCCTGCCCAACAAAAATGTTTCAAAACCTGCACCGCACTACAAACTGCCGGACTCTCCTCTGCGTGGAGACAAATACCTGATTCTCAAAAACTTTTTTCAGTGTGTTTTCTTATATTGCTATCTGTACTTACTCTGTACTTTTGTTTCTGTATTTATTAAAACAAAAATAAGTGATTCATTTCTGTTTTATTAGGCATTTTTGCTGTTGTGTGTTTTCTTTCCCAGGGTATATTTCAAAACTTGCAATACCTCATATGGAAGTGAAGCAAGATGTCTAGCTAGGTGGCTGAGATATGTATTAAAAGAATAGCAATGTGATTGAGAAGGAGAAAGCAATGTTTCTTATGAGGCAGCCATCCATCCCAACATGCACTTTTTCTGGTACATTTTCATTCCAGTCACAGTGGGGAATCTATTCAAAATCCCTTTCTCAAGGGTTTACAACTTTGGATTGAAAAATGACTTTTTTCCCAAAAGTAGATAAAAAAAATTCCCAGCATCACAGCAAGTAAATTCAGGAGTCTGTTGATAATATGCTCTCAAAAGTAGCAAGCAGGTGAGTATAGTGCACTTGAATCCAAGCAGTCATGTTAATACAATTTTCCATGTCTCAGTCCTTCCATTGAAGGCACATTACAGCAAAGCTCTGAGACGAGTGCTTAACTTAAGCATATGGGCAACAATTATCTTCCTGGACTTACTTAAGTACTGCCCAACCTATATTTTTTTTCTGATAGGTGGCTGACTTTGACTGAAACAACATTTAACATTTGTACAAATTATAGAGAACCGTTGTAAAAATGTGCAGCTTCCACAGTGCTGGTCCTGACAGTCCAAAGGACAGTGGGATTGGTGTGCTGACCCTCAGTCTTTTCCATGCAGGGGAAAACGCTGCCTTTCCCTGCTGGGGATTTCATTGCAAGAAGAGCCTCGCAGGCTAAGTGTGTATTAGCAGTCCTGAGATAGCTTCCCAACTTCCAGGACTGCTCTCGCATCCTGTGTTCATGTTGCTGCAGGTATTCACATACCCACTGTGTGTCCCAAGAGAGAGCTGAAGCATATCCCAAGCAGATATCAGTCTGGACTAGCCCGGCAAGAAGGCATGAATTTTCCTATTGGGCACCTGAAAAGGCAAGTGTACCTGCTACTGTAAGGATTTCTTCACCATTGGCATTTTTCCATTAGTTTTTCACAAAAAGTGGTGACTGTGTGTTTGCACATGTGCTGCAGAGAGAGAAAACCTACATGAGTTGTATTTAAAAGAAATCTTACAAATCTTACAAACTATGTATCCACCCTCTGTAGTTCCCAAAGGAGAAATGCTGTTGTTGAACAGAGGTATTTTTGTCATCTTTACGTCCCTTCTGTGCAACTTTACTAGTATAAAAGAATAAGGAAAAAAAAATGGCAACAGATTGGAAATCAGCTTAGACTAGATCTTCAGGCTTTGCTGAGTCCTTCAATCTCCAACAAGATACACACTCTGCCATGCTCTTTCATGTACCGGTGCTTTCCAGTGGTGTGTCGAGTTAGCACATCACCCCACAGCAGTGCGAGGCCGGAAACTGGTCAGGGCAGGACCCCAGAGCTTGTTACTCAACCCTGGTCTCCAACAGAGGCACAGAGCGTGCTGCCAGCAGGCTGCAAGGCCAGCTATAGTTAGATTTTTCATTTAAATTTTGGCACCCTCTGAAGTCATTCCTGTTACTTCCAAAGACTGTTGCCATTGTATTAAAAAGAGTAAATTTGCTGCTGAGTTACTTACTGCCCAGAAAATCCAGCTGAAACCTGCTACTGCCAAATCTCGGTATTCGATATTGGGCCAGGGACCTTAAATAGCTTCTGCTACTGAGGATTTTCTGCTGTCTATGCTGTCTAGAAAAAAAAAAAAAAAAAAAAAAAAAAAAAAAAAAAAAAAAAAAGGAAAGAAAGAAAGAAAAAAGGATTGATAAAGCCTCAGTTTGAGGGATTGGACATGGACTGTTAGAAACTGAAAATTGCCACTTCTGGTGTGGTTACTACCTATCCAGCTTTTTTGATTGAATCATCTGTTTTATTAAGCCTAGGTTTGGTTGCCTGGGGTCTAGGATAAAAAGCACACAAACAAACAAAACCCCTAATGCTGATCTTTTACATGAAGCAGAGGGAAGCCCTGTTTATATAGGCTGCCTTTTGTAACATATAACACCATACCTTACTGAGGCTCCCATCATCACTGCCCGCAGTCCTTCCCTGCTCCTACTCACCAGTGTATTTTGCACTTTCACAAGGATGCAGTTACACTTACTCCCCTCTTGTATCTAACTATGACCTTTAATTGCAGTCTGAAGTCTTTAAACTAGGGGATAAAGCTCTGGTGTGCTACATTTCCTATAGGACACCAGAACATGCACCTACCTATGTAAAGCAAACCTGCCACTATCCATCTACCTTCTTTCTCCTTTGTCTTTCCCATACACCTATGTAAAAGAGAGTTCAGGAGGCCCCCAAGGCAAAAGGCAGCCTTTTATCTTTCCTGCAGTGTTTTTTCTTAATCACCTCCACCGTGTAGACAGGCACATCAACAGCAACAGTGCATTGGAATCCATGAACAAGCCAGGAACCGCTTGCTGTGATCACACTTGCACACTGTGGATACACTGGCAGGATCTCAACATGAGCACTCCTGCACGCTACAGTCTATGAATTCATTATGCATTCTGCTGTGTGGATATAGCCTTAGCAACAGCAACCACTGTACAATGAGCACGAGCTGGATTGCTGCTGACTGTTTAAAGGAGCCCTCCCCTATGGGTAATTTGTGTAGGAAATGATGAGAACTGTAATGATTTTGCCTGAAAACATAGCAGAGCCTGCAATATTTTCTCATCTAACTCGGTGATCCTAGCAATGCAATGAACTGGCAACAAAAGTACTTGCTAGCTTTATATAAGGATGCTGCTTGGAAACTCTCTCTTTTTTTTTTTTTTTTCCTTCCCCAAGAGAATTTTCTTTTATTAGATCTTTGTGGATCTGTGTAATCTCTTTCATATGCTACTTTATTTCTTCAGGACTAAGCTGAGAGTTTATCTCCAACTCATAGCCTGGAGCATCTGGAAGTTGTGGTTTCTCAGGAACACACCAGAGAAGGAACAGAAGCTAGAAATGCTTACTGTATCCCATGGGTGCATTAGACCTCTTCCCCCTCAATGCAGGACTGCAGGAGAATCTGTCATCTTGGGGCAGCTACTATGGACTTTCATATATTGGAGGTTATTACTGAAAGGAGTGAATCAATGAAAAGATTGCAACAGGTTTTGTGAGCTGCCACCAGAATGGAAGCTCTCTTCCTTCTTAATATTCATAAAATCATAGAATATCCTGAGTTGGATATTAAACATCTTTTTTATTATTTCTACACTAACATCTGTGTTAGAAAACATGTAGTTTGCAAAGAGGTTCAAGGCAAGTGTTGTGCATATTCATGCAAATAAGTAGTCATTCTGCAGATTTCCTTGAAGACATACTGAAAGTTCCTTCTTGCAGCAGTTCACCATTGCCTTTGTGGCATTTGCAATTCAGAACATTTTCAATCTGGAAAATGCTCAGTAGATTCTAGTTTTAAGTATTATGTGTGCTAAAATAGTAAAATCTAAAATGAACATTTATATACATGATGGAGAGGCTAACAAATGATAAATGATTGAAATGAGTAATAGAAGATAATTACCCTTCATGATATGCTATGGTAGAAAGATCTGACTGTCAGTGTAGAAGGAAAGGAGGTTATCGTGGCCCCACTGAGTTTGACCAAAAGTTAAATTACATCATGCAAATTAGATACACAGAAAGGCACACACACACTTGCATATTGAAAATAATTGTAATCATTGATTTCAGTTTTCATCAGCTACCAATCTGATCAATTGTACTTTCAGAACAAACTTCCATAAAAAGAAATAACAACGTTAAATGCAAAAATTATTTATTTCTCTTTTTTTTTTTTTCCAGAAGGTTTTCTTCACTATCTATAATGGCAAAAATCCTTTTATCTGCTGTTTATAGATGTTATTGGGTTGTTTCTTAAACTGTATTCACTACCAGCATCTTGCGTCCCAATGGCATTACTTAAAAACAATGCAAACTTTGCATTTTAATTACTATGTGTATCCTATTGACCTCCTATCTACTTTATGCCAGCTTTATTAATAACTCATGCCCAAGTTGCTCATCAAATTCAGCTTCGAGCTCTTTCAGAGTTTCTAAAAGGCACTTTTATTTATTTATTTATTTATTTGGTGCAATAGGTATGATGCCTTCCTAATTTCCAGGGTACAAGATAGAGCAAATGTGGAGAACTGTACCTTCTTGAAGGACAAATCTCTTTGTCAGGGTGTGACTACAGGTAAATTGGGCCATTGTAATCTATGTTTGCCATATAAACTTTGACTGCTCTATCCGTGCTGACTTTTACATTTTGTATGATGTGTCACTGCAGGTGAAACTTCATACTTGAGTCTAAGCCCTGGAGTCAGCTAGTGTCAGAGCCCTGAATAAGGAATTGTTTGTGTACCTGTCAGACTGATCTCGGTTTCTCCTATACCACAGCTGTCATTAGTTTGAAGAACTCCTTTAAGATCCCATGGGCTGTACTTCACATGCGTATCTGACAGGTGGCTCCCAGAGTCATCAGAATCCAGGACTGCTCCAGAGACCCAGTGCATCCCACGCTTTGTTGCTATCCCATTTCCAGCCTCAGCCCAGGCTGCTGACACAACTCACCTCCCCCAAAAATCCAGGAACTCCAGGGAGTGGTCCCTGTTTGCTCTGTCTATCTGATGTTGTCTTTGAAAGGGACTGGCATACACAACGGGTGTGCAGACAGCCAAGCTAATCTTGAGACCAGAGGGAAAGTTTGGAGCATGGAAGACTTAACCTTGCTAGACGAAGATCAGGTCAGGGAACACTGGAACAAACTGGACATACTGGACACATCCCTGCGACCTAATGGGAGGCACCCACGGCTGCTGAGGGAGCTCTTGGTGTCACTGGGAAGCCGCTCACGATTATTGTTGAAAGGTCATGGTGACTGAGGGGGGCTCCTCAGGACTGAGAGAAAGCAAATTTCACTCCTATATGCCAGAAGACTTGAGATGGGGGATCCAGAGAACTACAGGCTGGTCAGCTTCACCTCGACCCCTGGGTAAGTAATGCGGCAAATTATCCTGGAAACCATTTCTGAACATATGAAAGATAAGAAGCAGATTGGGATTAGTCAGCATGGATTTACAAAAGGGGAAATCATGCCTGAACAATCTGAAAGCCTTCTACAATGAGGTGACTGCCTCAGTGGATGAGGGGAGAGGGGCTGACATTGTTTATCTCAACTTCAGCAAGGCTTGCAACACTGTCTCCTTTAATGTCCTCATAGGCATACTGATATGTACAGGCTAGATAAATGGACAGGGAGGTGGATTGAAAACCAGCTGAATTGCTGGGGGCCAAGCCATTGTGACCAGCAACATGAAGCCCAGCTGGTGATCAGTCATTAATGGTGTACTCCAGGGGTCAGTATTGGAACCAATATCATTTATCATCTTCATTAATGACCTGGATGCTGGAACAGCATGCACCTTCAGCAAGTTTGCAAAAACTGGGAGGAGTGGTTGATGGACCAGATGTCTGTGCTGCTGTTCAGAGGGACCTGGACAAGCCGGAGAAATGGACCAAGAGGAACCTCATGAACTTCAGCAAAGGGAAGTACAAAGTCCTGCTCCTGGGGAGGAACAACTCCATGCACATGCTGGGGGCCAACCAGCAAGAAATCAGCTTGGCAGACAAAGACCTGGGTGTCCTGGTGGAGAAGTTGACACCAGCGAGCCTTTGCAGCCAAGAAGGCTGATCTGTCACCTCTGTTCAGCCATGATGGGACACATACGGGTGCTGTGTCTACTGCTCATCTCCCCAGTGTAAGAGACATGGACATACTGGAGTGAATTCAGCAAAGGGCCACAAAGAGGCCACAAAGGGACAGGAGCATTGGACATATGAAGAGAGGCTGAGAGCTTGGGCTGTTCAGAGACAGAACAAAAGGCAATGGGCACAAACTGAAACACGGGAAATTCCATCCAAACACTTGAAAGCACGTTTTTACTGCGAGTATATTTTATGAACTTCTAAATCTTGAGTATAAACGTGTGCTAGAGTTAATATTTTCAGTTTAATTTGTGGTTTTATGTAGACATATAATTCTTCATTAATCTATCCAGTTAGTGAAAAAAACACCATTTTGTTTATGAACTGTTGAACTCCTGAGACAAGATGTATTAATATTATCAACAAGGAAGGAGAAAAAAGTATCAATTGATAGACACCTGGAGTTAAGAAAATACCCACCAGCCAGGTAATCAGCTCATTTTTGGCAACAGGCTGGAAACCAGTTCTATCAAGGTGCTTGAGGACACAAAAGCGTTTATTGCAACAGACCAAGGAGGTGTGCCATTACAGACCTAATTTGTAAAGGATGTAGTCATTAAATATGCAGCCACCTAGAGATGTTACCATATATGACCAGACAGAACTGAAGAAATGCAATTCTCTTCCTCCTGCCAAATCTTTCATAGTTTTATGTATCGTGCTGTTACAATCAGGCATAGCTGCTTCATTTATCTGTAATTTAAGAAAGATAAGTGTATTGTCAACACATAAGGATTTGAGTATGAGATTCTGTGTATGTTAGTTCTCATCTGATGGAGAGGGAGAAAAGTTCTCAAAACAAACATGCAACACCCTCCCCCTTATCATTTTGCAACACAAATATAGGGTTTTAGATCTCAGTCTCAGAGGACTTCCATAAACATTTTTATTTGTATTTCTAGTATTCTCTTATTTTAGGATCCATTAGGGCCCTGTACTTTGTGGGAGGCTGATCATTCTACTTGCTCAGTAAATGTCATTAATACCAAATTATGCTCAGGTTTGTCTGTGAGAAAGCTAGTTAGCATGGGCTAAAATTACCAAAAATATGCTGGTAGCTGAGTAGAATGTGCAGTCATGTGACATGGCTCAACCTTAAACTGGTTCTGCTTAGTTTAGAAGTAAAGCAGTAAGCTGTGACTGTGGGGTAATTTTGCATATATTTAAAATTATTAGTACTTGGTGTGGTGTTTATATTTACTATATAAATAATTTTGATAATACAGTACGCACAGACTTACTCAAAATGTTCTGCTTTATAGAAAAAAAAAACATGTAAACACAGAATTTGACATTATTAAATACATATATAAAAATACAAATGTATAAATAGTTCTTTACACTATTTTTAATGTTCCTGACAGTCATTAGCAATAAATAAAGTAAAAATGCATTTGGAGCAATTCTGAATAACAATACTGTATGATTGATATTTCTCTAGAAATTTAAAACACATTTAATCTTTTCAGTCTGTAACTTCAACTATCAGAGTTTCTGCTTTACTGATGTGTTAATGCTTAGTTGCACCTTAAACTTTCAATCTTTTCAATTCAGTCCTGAATTCAGCTTTGACAGAACAATTTATCAGTACAGTAAATATCCACTAATATGGATAATATTAATGGGCATCTCTTTTTAATACCTTTAAAGCCGGTGTACCAATCTAAGCCTTTATTTGCCTTTCTGCAATATTTTATTGATAACTTGGTTGCCTTTAAATGCAAGTCAGGGATGGCTAATGAGAAGAAGAGAAGAGTTTGCAGTTTCTTATACAGTTCTACAAATGAGACACAGAACTGCTAGAAAGTTGATTTTCCTTTAGCTCAAGTCCATGTAACTTATGGAGTTAATCAAAATATATACAACACCAAAGGTATGATTTTATTGTTACTGCTCTATGTAGCTCTGGTGTTTTCATGTTCTTCTCATTAAATCCAATCTTTTAAATGTATCAATGTCTTTCAGTAGGAAATACATACATTTTGTACTTAAATGGAGAGGTGAAATTGGTAGGAACAGATGGTGGACCTGTTTTAGTTTGTATGTACAGTTATTCTGTTTTTGAGGTGTTTAGATTCCCTTGATGATACTAGTTCCTGGTAAGATAGAAATGCTTTCCAATGGCAGCAGAAAAGTCACTATCAACTACAGAGTCTGTACTTCCCTTTACAGATTCCATCAGAGGTACTGTACTTACAGTAATCATGTGGAAGATATTACAGCAGTAGTAATAGGTTAGGTGTGATTCCAGTTACAATGCCTGCACAGGATAAGAATTTTTAAAGCTTCAATTTGAGACAGCACGAGGCTGAAAACTGAAGACATGAAGATGATGATCGATAGACATGATAGCATTCTAAATGACAAGAGCAGAAAAACTCGTAAGGCAAGAAGAAAGGAACGGATGACCTTGTAAAAAGGCACAGATAATAATCTGTAATCTATAATGCCAGCTGCAGCTGGGAGTGTGGGTCTGCAATGAGTAGGCACAAGTATCGTGTATTTTCTGTATAAGGGAGTAAAAAAGTTATTTGAACTGTAATTTCAAATTTCATACACAGTGAGTTATTGTAAATAATTTTAGGGCCCAGTTCTTGAATAAACTTGAGAAAGAGGTTAAAATAGTTTTGAAAGGTGAGGAATAAGGCAGTCTTAAAATGTAATCGAGGGTCTTTTCACAGAGAGGTCTTATCAATGCATTTTTACCTTGAAAAAATGTAACAAAGATGTATAAATTACCTGACAATCCAGAAGGAAGGATTTTGGTCTACTTTACATTTCTGATCCTTTTTTCATGAGTGAGGCAGAAAAGAGCACCCAGAATACTTTGGTTCAACTGTTGCTAAACTTTGAACAGAATATAACATTGTCAGAAGATCCATTTGAAGATCATATTTGCATTTCTCTATTGTTCTTCCTTTGTGCAGTTCCATGCACGAGAGTTTAGGAACTTACTTTTTCACTTGAATGTGCATTGCCCTTTCCCCCACATTACAAAAGATATATTTGAATCTCTTTCATTGTCAAAAGTATTGCTGAAAGAGCTGGAGCAAAAGTAATGTTATGCATTAGTAACCAAGTTAAGCAGAGGCAGTTAACGTCTATTTTAGGAGCCAGCCAAACTCTGTGAACTCTTTTGAGAATGATTTGATTTTTTTTAATGACAGAACTAGTTGTGATAGACTAGGAGTTGCCTGTAATAACATTATGAATACCATTTCTCGATTGTGTCAGTATACCACTCATGTTCTCTTACAATGAGCTGGGTCAATAGCAGCAGTGTCAGGAAATATATCCCAAAGAGAATGAAGTATCTTGATGTGTCCCTCTGAAAACACTTGGCAAAAGATACAGAGCATTTCACTCCAAAAGTCTTTCTTGGCTCCTGGCACGCCAGATTTTTCCAAGAGTACCTGAATGAGATGAGGCGGTAAGGAGGATTAGGGGAGACAAGATCTTTTTGGAAAGCAACTGGAGAGCAGTCTGGCATGCAAAAATCCATAGGTTGGGCAAGGGCTGGGTTGGGAAGATCATAAGGCAAAATACAATTGCATAATGCCTGGTTTTAAATGTTTCCAGTTATTATGCTGACTTCTCCAGGTTAGGGGTGTGGATTGACCCTGTGACTCACTTCAATGAGGAAATTCTCCACTAGGACAACCACAGAAGTTTCCAACTAAATCTTGGAATTGCTCACAACCTTGGAAGTGCTGCACCCCCTGGAGAGAAAATTCAGGACATAAACACGCAGGTATCGGGGACCTCAGCAGGGAATGCAGAGGCACATTGAGCTCTGAATCAGGCCAGAATTCTGTTGGCCCTCAAACAGCTTTGGTTTGAGAAGGCAAAATGTTTCCTCTCTGCATGCTTGAAATTCAAATTGATATTTGATTTGGAGAGGTTCACAAGCAGACTCAGCTGGCTAGCACAGTAAGAGGTAGAGAGACCTGTTATAAAAATACACCATGCTTCTGCGGTTTTATGTGAACAATAAATAATATATAATAAAGACTAATTAAATATGAGGGTTCTGAGCAACAACAAAATGTAACAGTCTTTTCTTTGAACTATATGAATGTTTTACACAATGCACTACTTTCTCATTTGACCATGCACAACGTTAGCACTCCAGCCCTTGAATTTTGTAGATCAGCTTCTGAGCCATAACAGCAAAGGTTTTCAACATGAACTGGTATGTTGTTTATATTTGGTTACGAAAAACAAACAGGATCCGGAGCTGCCGTCTGCCAAACCATGACATTGCCACCTGACTATTGGCCATGCGTGATTAACAGGCAAATGTGGACACTGGGAGCCATAAAAGGAGAGCAGCAAATACCAGGAAAGAACATTTGCTGCATAAATGCCCATCAAAATCTGCCTTTTTAACAGACTGAATGCAAACTGCTCTTAACCTGTAAAATCATCTCCTCAAGCCACCACCCAGCAGTGGAAATACAAATGTGAAGATCTTTTGCCTTTGCTTTTAGCTACTTGCTCAAAATAAGGATTTTCTTCCTATCTCTTGGGAAGCACACATTGATCAGATTGAATCACTCATGCAAAGCAAAGCTGGTCCATGTGGGATGTTGCAGTGCAGCCTTTCACAAGCAAGTCCATGGCAGATTGCAATCACACAATCGGTAAATTCTCACAATATATTGGTTGTCCAATTTGGATCTAACCCTAAAGAAATATGTCCAAAATCACAGAAATACCGGGCACCTGTTTATCCACCCTGAGCATCCCTGCCGCTGCTCACAAAGCTCACAACACTTGCCTTGGTTTACTGTTTTGCATCAATAAATTAGAGACAGAATTGTCCATGGATCGCAAAACACAGGTTGAACCCTGCCAGACTCCTAATGGACAGACACTCAATTCCATTTTGGCTATAAAAATAAATCATGGAAAAAAATTAAAAAAAAAAAAAAAAAAGGAAAACAAAGGAGTAACTACCAAACAACTCTTGGAAGCTACTAGATGGCCCTCACTTTTACAGTAAACATGTTCCCAAATATTACTTATAAATAACTGTCAAACCACGTCACATTTTAGCATGCATTCCACCATTTTGCAGGCTTTTTTTCTGGGGGAACAGAGTGTGTATTTTCAAGGTATGTGAGAATTATTGAGAGAGCTTTGCAATTTCTGACCTGTAACAACATTTTTGCAGCACTCCTTGGGGACACAACTGCTGTTGATCAAGCACGCTCACTCTGCACACTTGTTTTTATCATGCTAAAGCAAATCAGTACCAATTCCTGCAACAAGACCCTGCAAATCCAGCAGCACTCCTTCTGCAGTCAAAACAAGAGGAGCAGCTGTTTTCAGATGTTCACATAACAAATTACACTCTTGGTTTCAGTCACAAAATCTGTAGCTTTTCATGGTTTCCTCCCAGAGAGACCTACTTAAATAAGTTTTCTTAAATACTATACTATACTATCTGGTGATACTATACCAAGAAAAAAGGGAATCTTTTCTACATAATCCTCATGAAAGTAGCAGAAAAGTTACAGCTCCTCTGTAGATGTAAGTTGATATGTCTATTTTTAAACATTACAGATGTATGTTTACATATTTGCTTAAGCACACAAGTCCAGTCCTTGTTGTTCCATGGCAACAAAAAAAAAAAAAAAAAGAAAGAAATCCAGGCCTAATGGCGCTATAGATATTCACTCCAGTAAACCCGAAGCTGCATGATTTGTCACTCATGCATTTATCTATATATGGTGAAGTGGGTAAACACTGCATAAAATATATTTTGTGCTTCCCCGGTCTTGGACAGATTAGCACAAATTAAATTTCACACTAATCTGCCCATGGTCAGGAGTGCTACATTAGGAGTGAGGAGGATACAGCTAATTGTAAAAAAACATTTTGCTCTATTACAATGATCTGTGAATATAACAAATAATTCTGGAGAGCTACCTGTATCTTTATCGATAGTGAATCAATAACAGATAATGAAAAATATCCACGCACAGGAAAATGTTGTGTTTCTTGATATTATTTTAATTTGTTCACCAAATTTGAAGAAAGTTTTCTTTTTTCCACTTTAGGTTTTTGTAATGAGTGTTCAATATTCATTTAGATTACACTGCTTAGTTTTGTTTGACCACCCAAGTCACATGGCATTTGAGTCACGTAAGTCAAGACTGAAGAATATACTGAACTGCCAGAAGAGGGAAGTCCAGGATCAGAAGTTTCTTCTTCAGAGAAAACATGAAATGACATCAGGAATGTGAAAACCCTACAGAATACTACATTTTTTAAACAAGCTTTGCTGAAGCAGGACCATGCTAGTCATTTTGGACAAAATAGCACAGATATAATACATACAGCTTGCTCCATCTCCAATGTTCACACTGATTTACTATTATTATTATTATCTTTTTTTTTTTTTTTTTAATCTGGGTTATTGCTGAAGAAAAATGTTATATCTCCTCAAATTAACCAACAAAGTTTTGGTCTGATCTGTATTTGGCAGAAGCAGGGATAAAAATGTCTGTGTAGCAGCACTGGCCATGCAGGAGGCAAGGCTCTTTCTTACAGCCGAGTCAAGGAAGATCCACCAGCAGCAGCATTGTACACATCCACAGGGAACCGGCATGCCCACTCACCCTGCTCTGGGAAAGAACCACTGACACCTCAAAGCTAGACCGCCTGCCCCTGGAAGTAAGAGAAACAATCAGGTCTCTCACCATGTGGCTGAAGTTCTGACTAATTTAAAAAACAGTATTTAGAGCACCCCAAATATATTTCTTTTGGTTTGAGACTAAATACTTGGAAGTATTTGTGATACACAGTAGAGGAACTGAGATAATATTATACTTTGTTTTGTAGATCTAACTTTCCTGCAACAAAACTGAACTCTGTGTTCAATTATAAGCCAGGCTTTTTCATGACTTTCCAGAAAATATCACACAGTTAAAAATCATGAATTGTGGTATGTAAAACACTGATAAATAAATGTTAATGACTCCCCATCTTCTTCAAAGAGAAAATTCTATACAGTTTCTGAGTAAGCAAACACTAAATACACAGAGAAAACATCATAAATAATAAAAGACATTCTGAAACGTACTTACAATACTCTGAATAGCTTTAAACAAAAGATGTTAGACATTAAATAGCCAGGCTTTCCTCATACAGACTTCCCTGCATTTGTAGCTATTGAATATTTAAATTTAAATGCAACACTTCAGCATAACATTAACACTTCTACTTTAACACATTTATAGAAGCACATCCTGCTCTGATCCTTGCTCAGAGATGATTTTTCCATCTTTTCAGTGCAGTGTAGCCCATGAGTTCTCTCCAAGCCCTGCAGAAGACTGCCACGGCCAGCACTGAGCCCTCCCAGCACCCAGCAAGAAACGTCTGTGAATTGGCTGCAGGATCCATGGAGAGCAGAAAAGGTGCTCGGGTGTGACTCCTTCAGCCCTCGGTCAAGTCTCAGCTAGACGGGATGTACAGGCTTTTTTTGACATCTACAACTCTTCCACGTTGCACTCTGGCTGGTCTTAGAGAGGATGACTGGATGCAAACTGCAAGGAAACAGCACACTGGGAAACACAGCTCTGCACCTTCAGGAACTGCTTCGGGTTAGCACAACCATTACCAGCCTCATCACACCCATTTTGGATTGGTGCTGGGTCCTTCTGTGTGATTTCCTCTCTTCCATACTTTGTACAGAAATACAGGGTCTCACCGTTGAAAAACATGCCTTCTCCTCACTGATTTTGATCCTTTCTTTGCATCCAAGAAAGTCCCCACAGTAACCCCAGTAACCCCACATAGGGTATAGTCACACTTTGATGATGTCTTCATTCCTTTTCATGCAATAAGGGATTTCTTCCGTTGTTTTGGTAAGCATTCCATGTCTGTTCCAGAAAATATAATAGAGGTCCAAAATAGCAGTAACTCAGCTTAACTGATTATCAGAACATTTGCAGAAATCTGACTGGGATTCTCCTTGGGAAATGTCCTGTTTGAACTACGAACAAACATAACTGTGTTATCACTCATATTTTGGCCAACAGAAGTAAAGCATAAGTTTCCAAGCCAAGATCCATTCATTTCAGTTTTCTGCCTCACTCCTCATGAACATACACCATTGCTTGCCAGTGTCCAGTATTTATCCTTTAAAACTTTGTCCCTTCCCTTTTATGGACTGGTATAGCATTATGCTGATGTGTTAGACGAAGAGATTGCATGAGCCAGTCACATTTTTCAGCAACAAGTTCTACCGAATTCACTAGATCATGGTGAGATGTAGCCTGGAATGCACATTAAGGTATTAATGGAGTGTGTATGCTTGATATCAGGTTTTCATGCTGAGCTGCACTGGTGTTAATCTAGTTTGATTACAAAGCCTAATGTAAATTCTTAGACAGATATTCTATTTTAGCTGAGAAACGAATGCTGACAGTTTACTGCGAGATGACAAATGAATGCTGACATTTTATTCTTACATGTTTATAAATCAGTTTAAAGGTTAAGAGTCATTAAAGTGGGCAATCTGAAGAATCCATATACATAAACAAAATATTCATTTTGGATAACTATATATGTCCAATGTCATTCACAAAAGATAAAAGTCAGATTAAAGAATGAGGGAAAAAATGCAAATTTATCAGTATTAGTTTATCTCTTAACTGGAAACTGAATTACCTGATTGATAGGCCTTCTGATCAAACCCACAGTATACAACGTGGGCTTTTTTTTTTGTCATTTACTTTAAAAATAAAATATCTTCATGACAATTTGTAAAGAATAAAGATTAACCCCTCCCTTCCCACACGACACACACTGATTAGAAGCATTTGCCTGTAACTGAACCAATTTCACAGTCACTCTAGATATGACAGCAAAAAAACTAATCAGTATGGTCTATGCTAGGACACATTATAGGAATAATTTACGTTTTTATTTTCATTCCAAATCTCTCTGATATTACCAGAGCTAAGAAATAGTCATGGCTTCCTCATATATTTCCAAGAAAAGGTCTAAACCATGCTCTGAGAAGAGCTCAAATTCCAGTGGCAGTTTTTAATGACTGATGAAGGTGGCCTCCAGATGAGAAAGGGATTGTAGAAAGTAAAAATTATGTGTGGGTTTTACTGAAACTCTGGTGGAGACAGGCAGTCTAGATGAGCATATCCTATGCACCATGATAGAAACAATTATGGAGGGCACAACCACTTACCTCATCATACAAAGTAATATAAAGTGGTTTCTTTGTAACGGGAAATTGAGGCAAATATCAATCATTAAAACTGTGAAAAGAAATTGGCTTTGTGAAATACAAGGCCAAAACTCTGGAATGATTTCCATACTTGAGAATATAATGTACAGCAATGCACCCTTACTTGTCTCTGCATAGCTTTTCCTGGGTAGATTACCTACACAGCATGCTTCACCACATACAAAGATCCCAATAATTTTCCACATGTTTATGAAATTTTGCCAATACAAATATGGCATTTCGTATCTTCTGTTACCCATTAACTAATGAATGAGACTTACAGAGAAAAAATACATGACCAGAACTGTTCAGATTAAACAATTTCTATGTTCTTTGTTTCACATATGAATAAGGAACTACAGCATCCAATTACTTGGAAGTTATAGTTGCATTTCCTATGTTATTAAACCATATTTTAAATGCACCCAGGATACCCCTAAAAGTAGTCATGGAAAGCTGTGAGCAGAACTTTGGGTATTTTTTAAATGACTTGTTCAATTAAGTTTGCCTTTGTTTCTCAACAGTCATGAATCACCTTCTTAAACAAAATTACTTAAACATTATTTTGTGAATGCTTTTTACTCTTTAAATGTTTTATAAACAACTGACCTGACTGAAGCTTTAAAGGGGAGGTATTGCAAATATACACTCCCTCTACGAAATACCCAGAAAGGATACTCTTGCTTCCCATAAGTATTTTTCCATAATTTCTCCAGCTTCTTTTTTTCCCATAGAGATGTATACTAACACTGAGGAGGAGGCACTGATCTCTCCTCTCTGATGACAACAATAGGACTCAAGGGAATGGCATGAAGCTACATCAGGGGAGGGTCAGACTGGATGTTAAGATAAAGTTCTTCACTGAGTGAGAGGGTGGTCGGGCACTGGAACAGGTTCCCCAGGGAACAACAGGGAAGTGGTTACTGCACCGAGCCTGCTGGAGTTCAAGAAGCGTTTGGACAATGCTCTCAGACATAGCGTTTGATTTGGGGGTGGTTCTGTGTGGAGCCAGGAGTTGGACTCGATAATCCTTCCAACTCAGGATATTCTATGATTCTATGACTGTATGAGGAGTGGCTGAGGGACTTAGGGTTGTTTAGTCTGAAGAGGAGGCTGAGGGCAGATTTCATTGCTCTCTACAACTATCTGGTTGTAGTGAGGAGGGTGTCAGTCTCTTTTCTCAGGTGACAAGTATAGGACATGAAGAAACAGTCTTAAGTTGGACTAGGGGAGGTTGAGATTGAACATTAGGAAGAATTTATTCACGGAGAGGATAGTCAAGCATTAGAATGAGCTGCCTGGGCAAGTGGTGGAGTCCCCATCCCTGGAGGTAGTTAAGACATGGTACTAAGAGACATAGTTTAGTGATGGGACTCAGTAGGTCAGTTTAATGGTTGGACTTAGTGATCTTGAGGGTCTTTTCCAACCTAGATGATTCTATGACTAGGGAAATAAATACCATTCAAACCCAGAAATTTGCTTTACGTTGCTTAAGTAGGTCATGGGCTGCTTGGTGTTCACAAGTAGAAATATCTCCTGAGCTCACCAGTGTGGGAGCAGCTTCCCTTCTCCAGAGGGAAGTTAGAAAATGGATTCTGCAGCTCAGGTCTAGAAAATGTTAAAACTGAACATTAGTGTTACACATAAACTTTATGTTCCACTGTAAAACATTTAGGGGTCTGCCAACAACAGCAAAACAAAACAAAACAAAACAAAACAAACAAACAAACAAAAAAACAGGAGCATTACTAAACTGAAATTCACTTTCAAATTCAAGGCAGTCCTCACTGTTTTCTTCACAACTCATTTACCCCTGCTCAAGATTCCAGCTGGCATTCAGACTGTCATTAGGAAAAGTTTAGGAGATGAGCTATTGAGAAACAGTCAATCTTGGTAAGTAAGGCCTTTCATTTCACCTCTACAAGAACATTATTGCTTTTTCTTAAGCAATCACATGCAAGCAATTCAAATGTAATCCTTTCTCTGAACCCCAACAATAAAGTATATATCCTACTCTATGCAGAGCTGTTCTTTGCCTGACCACTACATAAGCACCTGCCAAACATAATAAACACTTGCAGTGCAGGTATATCATTACATTTGTCTGCCACAATGGCTTGATTAAATTGACCTCTTGTTATTCAAAAGGCTGAATAGACATCTGGAATAGCATGGTGGTATGACATACTTGTGCTTTTTATATTGAAAATATTTCAACCTTCTGAAAATTGTTATAAGAAGATAGAATTGTCATCTATACAAGCTTGAAGTTTGTGTGTTGGTTTTTAATGATTATCTTTAAATACTTTGCACTGAAATAAAATGAAAATATTATTCATCAGAGACAAAGAACATCTATGATTCATGTTTAAACTAGATTATTTGCTTAGGAAGAAAACATTAATCACCACTAAATTTGGAAATTAACAATACTTTGCATTTATATATTGCTCTATGCCAGAGGAAGAATATATATTTTTTAAAACATGTCCACTGCTCAGGATCTGAACTGCTCATGGCTGAACCAGTAAGATTTCATCAGTGTGTCAGTGATTACATCTCCTAAAGCCAAGTTTCTGTATTTTCTCCAATTTTTTTCTCCATATTTTTTCCATATCTACATCTGCACAGCAGAATCACAGAATCACAGAATCACTTAGGTTGGAAAAGACTTCTAAGATCATCAAGTCCAACCGTTAGCCTAGCACTGCCAAGTCTACCACTAAACCACGTCCCTAAGCACCACATCTACACCACTTTTGAAGACCTCCAGGGATGGTGACTCAACCACTTCCCTGGGCAGCCTGTTCCAGTGCCTCACAACCCTTTCAGTGAAGAAATTTTTCCTAATATATAACCTAAACCTCCCCTGGTGCAACTTGAGGCCAAATCCTCTTGTCCTACCACTTGTTGCTTGGGAGAAGAGACCGACCTCCACCCTGCCACAACCTCCTTTAAGGTAGTTTTAGAGAGCAAGAAAGTCTTTTCTCTAGGATAAATAATCCCAGTTCCCTCAACTGCTGCTCATAAGACTTTGTTGCCCTTCTTTGGACACGCTCCAGCACCTCAATGTCCTTCCTGTAGTGAGGGGCCCAAAACTGAGCACAGTACTCAAAGTGCGGCCTCACCAGAGCCAAGTACAGAAGGACAATCACTTCCCTAGTCCTGCTGGCCACACTGTTCCTGACACAAGCCAGGATGCCGTTGGCCTTCTTGGCCACCTGAGCACACTGCTGGCTCATATTCAGCCGACTATCGACCAATACTCCCAGGTCCCTTTCCACCGGGCAGCTTTCCAGCCAGTCATCTCCCAGCCTGTAGCACTGCTTGGGGTTGTTGTGCCCCAAGTGCAGGACCCAGCATTTGGCCTTGTTGAACGTCATACAGTTGGCCTCGGCCCACCAGTCCAGCCTATCCAGGTCTTCCTGCAGATGCTTCCTGCCCTCAAGCAGATCAACACATGCACCCAACTTGGTGTCATCTGCAAACTTGCTGAGGGTGCACTCGATCCCCTCATTCAGATCATTGATTAAGATATTGAAGAGAACTGGCCCTAATACTGAGCCCTGGGGGACACCACTCGTGACCGGCCTCCAACAGGATTTAACTCCATTCACCACGACTCTTTGGGCCTGGCCACCCAGCCAGTTTTTTACCCAGCGAAGCGAACGCCAGTCCAAGCCATGAGCAGCCAGTTTCTCCAGGAGAATGCTGTGGGAAACTGTGTCAAAAGCCTTACTGAAGTCTAGGTAAACAACATCTACAGCCTTTCCTTCATCCACTAAGCTCATCACCTTGTCATAGAAGAAGATCAGGTTCGTCAAGCAGGACCTGCCTTTCATAAATCCATGCTGACTGGGCCTGATCACCTGGTTGTGTTGTACGTGCTGTGTGATGGCCCTCTAGAGGATCTGCTCCATGAGCTTCCCCAGCACCAAAGTCAGACTGACAGGCCTGTAGCTCCCCGGGTCCTCCTTTCAGACTTTCCTGCAGATGGGCATCACATTTGCTAGCTGTCAGTCAACGGCGACCTCCCCTGACAGCCAGTACATCATGTACTTATGCTGACCCACTGAATCTGAACTTAAATTTCCTGAATGAACTGCTTTTGTGAGAAGACACACAAAGGCTCTTAGGAAATCTTTGTTATATCCCATAGTACCGCAGAAATGGACTAGTTTTTCTTATGAGTTCCCACAATTTACAGGGGCATTACTCAGGAATTTTTTTGTGCATTATTTCTTAGGTCTTCTTCTAAACAGATGCCAAGATAAGTATTACATCTCACTTTTCCCACAATGACATGTTTTCTTCATTGGTGCTTCAGAAAAGAGGTTGTAAAAATACTTAAGATAGCTCTTAAGAGACAATAGAAAGTTTCCAAATGTGCCTTCAGAGAACCAGAGACCTGCAGCTGACAAAAATTGTATATGAATGTTCACATGCCTATTAAACTAGAAAGCAGCCCCATACTTTCCTAGAGCACATTTTTTACTCAGAAGAGCACAATTATGGATGTATAAAAACTGGTTCATCCACCCTTCAAACAGGGAAGGCAATGTTCCTGAAACTTGAGGAAGCCATTACTGTATCTTTGCAGCTGAATCAGCAGTGACATTCAAATCCCCTAAAGATGTTGCTACGAATGAGCAGTTGCCCTCAGAAAACATAAACAGGGGCACATCTTACATTGTCTGAGGGGGATTTAAACCATTGGAAGTTGCAGACTGTTGATGCAGGGATGGGAGATGTCACTTTTCTGTGTCTACTCTCTGCTTATCTAAAAGTCCATTAGACAGAGGGGGCATAACCAGCTGTGGATACAGGCCTGAGCAGACAACTGAGATAAGTTTCTGTAGGTGCACAGGTTCTCAGTGAATTTTTAAGATGTGTCATGAAAAGTGCTGTCACGTATGTCAGTACTAGTGTCAAGACACACATTGTCCCTTTGCTGTGGGTAATCCTGTGCCTCCACTGGCAACAGCATAGGGAAAACTTAAGTCCTATGTAGAGCAAACACTGGTCGTGCTCTTATACACAACTCAATAGAGTCATTCTCCTGACAGAGGACACTAACTATTGTCTGGATGGGAATTTCAGCTATCTTATATGTTTCAGAGAAGAAAGGAGTCAGAGCATAGCATGGGTGAACAACGTTCAAACAGGCTATAAAGATGCCCAAGAGCAGGAAGACATGCAAAATAAAAGTGAAATGTATGTCATAGGATAAAGTGATAAACAAATCCATCTGGATTTGACTAAGATGAGGGCCATGAAGGCCCCCAACAAGCAGGGCTTCTGCAGGTCTATAAGCAACAAAGACTAGGAAAATGTGAGCCTGCTGCTGAATGCCACAGATGACAATGAACTTGGTGATGAAGGATGTGAAAAAAGGTGGAGGTTCTCAGTACCTTATTTGTCTCAGACTTTACTGGTAAGCCAGGGATCACAGGCCCCTGAGACCAGTGGAAAAGTCTGAAGCAAAGAATACTTACCTTTGGTGGACAAGGATCAGGTCAGGGAACATTGAAACAAACTGGACATACAAAAGTCCTTGTGACCTGACAGGATGTACCCACAAGTACTGAGGGAGCTGGGATACTCGAAGACTGGGCAGACAGCCAAGCTAATCCTGAGACCAGAGGGAAAGTTTGGAGCATGGAAGACTTAACCTTGGTGGAGGAGGATCGGGTCAGAGAACATTAGAACAAACTGGACGTACACATGCCCATAAGACCTGAAGAGAGGTACCCCTGGGTGCTGAGGGAGCTGGCTAGTGTCACCGGACTGGTAAGTCCACTCTTAATTATCTTTGAAAGGTCATGGTAACTGGGGGAGACTCCAGAGGACTGAGAGAAAGCAAGTTTCACTGCTATCTTCAAGAAGACCAAGAAGAGGGATCCAGAAAACTATAGGCTGGTCAGCTTCATCTTTATCCCCAGGAAACTGATACAACAAATAATTGTGGAAACCATTTCCAAACAAATAAAGGACAAGAAGGTGACTGGGATTAGTCAGCACGGATTTACAAAGGGGAAATCATGCCTGATCTGATATCCTTCTATGATGGGATGACAAGGGGAAAGCAGTGAATGCTGTTTATCTTGACTTTAGCAAGACTCTCAACACTGTCTCCCTTAACATCCTCATCAAGAAATTAACAGAGTACAGGCTAGATAAATGGACAGAGAAGTAGACTGAAAACCAGCTGAACTGCTGGGGGTCGAGCCATTGTGATCAGCAGCATGAAGCCCAGATGGTGGCCAGTCTCTAATGGTATACTCCAAGAGTCAGGACTGGAGCCAATATTGTCTATCATCTTCATTAATGACCTGGATGTACCTTCAGCAAGTTTGTAAATGCTAGAAAACTAGGAGGAGTGGTTGACAGAGCAGGTGTCTGTGCTGCCATTCAGAGGGACCTGAACAAGCTGGAGAAGTGGGCTGACGGGAATCTCAGGGACTACAGCAAAAGGAAGTGCAAAGTCCTGCCCTTGGAGAGGAATAACCCCAGGCACTGGAATAAGTTGCCCAGAGAGGCCATGGAGTCTCCATTCTGGGAGATATTAAAAACCTGACTGGACACAGCCCTGAGTAAGCTGTTGTAGCTGCCCCTGCTTGAGCAGTGGGGGTTGGACTAGGTGCCTGCCAGCCTCAGTCCTTCAATGACATTAACTTTGCTGGGACATGGCTCCACCCCTTGATGTTTCCTTTGCAATTTTGAGGAGCTAGTGGCTCCTACTCTGCAGCTGCTGGTATCACATAGAGCAGAAACTGTTTGTATAGTGTATACATGCAGCAGAACCTGTATAAAGGTCACAAAGACATATTCTCTTTTATCTACTCCTAGACACTGCAACTGGAGTGAGCGATTCCATAATTCATTTCAATGGGACTTTTGTTAG
Organism: Anseranas semipalmata; assembly: GCA_013399115.1. Lineage (NCBI taxonomy): Eukaryota > Metazoa > Chordata > Aves > Anseriformes > Anseranatidae > Anseranas > Anseranas semipalmata. The sequence goes on along the minus strand of VXAA01005588.1, from coordinate 204,170 downwards.
TATTAGATGTAGGTTCCAAATGCCTGACCTGCATTTTTATGAGTGATTTGTTAGCGGCAGTAGGTAATCCTCCAGAGAGAAGAGGTTTTGGTACTCAGCAGAGTACTAACTTTACCTCACCTCCATTTCTAGAAGAACTTTAGATAGCAGGATAATTCATGTTTTCGGAATGCTGCATTTTGCATCAAACTGTTTACTGTAATGAAACAAGTCATTTATTTTATCTGAAACTGCATCATATCTCTCATTCCACTGCTGCTTCTGAACATCGATAGAAGGTGCTTGAACTGTGCTCCTCCACACTGGCAATGAATTCACAACAGGATCTTCCAGAGCTCAGACTAATGGCTCATGAATGTCACTGGACAAACTTGCAAAACATTTCATTTTTTTTCTTTTTAGTCTTATCCGGTGATAAGGAAAGTTTGGAATTCTTTGCTTGGGAAAGAAAACTGGCACTTTTATCATCTAAGAATGAATCCTATTTTAACTTTGCTGGTTATAGGTCTTTATGTTTTTTATGATCTTCAAGCAAATGCAAAAACTAATGTTATCACTTTACTTAATAAGTGGCTGGCAAGTATACACAGCAGTTTTGTATCAGAAAGGTATAATGGATATCTGCAAGCTGAATGTTTTATATTAATATTATTTTTGTATTGTGAATGTCACGATCAGATCTAATATAGCAGATATAATCTATGATATAGTTTGATGTTTGAGGAAAAAGGAACACAATGTTATTTGAGTGGGAGGTTCCTGCAGAGCACAGCCAGTTTCTTCCATTTGTGAAGTGGCTGTCACAAACAGACACTGGCAACCTCTAGCACAATGAAGTTCAAAAAAATGACATCATGTCAACATCTGTCAGATAGTTATAACATTTAGTTCCACAAGATGAGAGCTTTGATTGTATTTTAGTGATACTACGCATTTCAATAACATTATAGTATGCTAATATATTAAAAACTTTAAACATTGCCAACTGTTTCTTTTTTTACCTACTATAAAAATTACCCACCCAGAAAAGACACTTCTCATAAAAGAATAGGGTTTTCTGAAATAATTTATGAAAGCATACTGCATGTCAAGTTTTGTAATACATAAGCCTCAGTTGCTGTTAGACCAACATTTTCCCAATGTCTGCTCAATGTAAAAAAACAGAAACCACCATGAGGACAAAATCCCCAAATCCCTTCTCCACATATTGCAAATCTTGAAGTCCCTAGTCTCTTTCTCTCTTTGTGGTCCAATGACTTTCATTCTGTTTTGCAGGGTAACAGGGGCTGGAGGGGAGAAGCAGTGAATGCTGACTGCTCTCCATCCCCACAGCTGCCCTCACATAAGGCTTGGGATTGTCCCGACGGCCATGGGAGCTGGTTAAATCTCAGCTGCTGAGGGGCACAATGAATCCACCACCCCCACTTCGTGGATGAATACTAGATTATTTATAAAAAGTGAGCATTACAATTATCAATAGTGTAATTCAAAGTGTGTGTCCAACCCATTCTTTCGTGGAGTTCTCCCACAAGGAAATCTTTCTATGCAAGGACAGACAACTGACCGAGGTTCCAAGTAAGGTGCCTAGGATTTAGAGAGGAGTGAGTTTCAAGATGTGAGGAGGGATATAAGAGCCCTACAAAGGGACTTAACTGGAGGAGATGAGAACCAACTGCGTGAATTTGTCTAATCACCTCATTCATCTGCTTGATCTAACTTTTAATGTAGTTTAGCTTCTTTACCTCTTTTGGACATGTTGATCTCTTTGTATACGTTTTATACATACATATATGTGCATCTGTGGCTGGAGTAGGAGAAAGATGTCTTTAGAAGCTACAAACATCAGAATTAAGGTTTTCTGTTTGCCTCAGCACAAAAGTTCTTGTCCTATGCTTGCAGTCATAATTCATTCATCTTGTGCTTTCATATTATGAAAAAGCCTTAATTACGTGAGTGTAGATTTTCTGCCCACCTCCCTGCCCTGTGCTCTGTTTCACTCCATACACAAATGCCACCGTTATTATTTTAGTTGACTTTGCTATGGCTCTAAGGGGTCTGGATTCAAAGCACCGTCAGTGACCTATATGGATGACTTCAGATGAGAGGACCAGGCATGCTCATAGGCTAACACAGCTGAAACTTGGGTATCTGACTTCTCTCTTATTGCAATAGGGTTGCACTCATCTGTTCTGTGCTGTGTCTTTCCTGACAGTTCCTGGCAGCCCAGTGCCCCACCTGTGGAGATGATCTGGCAAGTGGGAAGAATTGTCATTCCCTTCCTTATCGTCATCCTTGGGGAAAGGAGGCAACAAATGCCAGAATCTTTGCACTGTCAGTATTCAGCATTTGCGAATGATCTTCCAACGATTTTGTCTCATCAGTATTTTTGCCGTTCTCAGTAGGCCTCGTGGGGTGCACAGGATCTTTGTAGTGTCGGCGCCTTGTAACTGCTGCCTTCTGCAGCCATCAGAGTACCCATACTACACTCTTCAGACTAACAAAGTTCTGATTACCTTTCTCTCTATCTTCTTTGCCCCTCAGTGAGATTATCCCCCATCACTGTTCTTCCATTGTACTCACCACATGATTTTCTTTAAGCCAGGTTTTCCAAGCTGTTCAGAGCTCCACCTCAGCCCAGTTTTTAGAGTGGATTCTCATTCACAGTCTATGTCCACTCAGAAGGATAAATTAGCCCTCCTTTACCTCATCTTGATAATGGTTCTGGCTTTGATGTTCATTTTTTTTCCTTTCTACATCATTTTTTCCCTTTTTTTTTTTTTTTTTCTCCCTCTGCTTATCATATACCCATGGACAGTGTCAGGCAATGAATGTAGTACTATTTGTAGCAGTGAGAAAATGTCACCAGAACCCTAATGTTATTACAGTTAATTCAAGAGAAATAGACATCAGTTTTTACCCTTTTCTGCCTGTATTAGGCATGTCCACCTCATTTATGGTTACAATGAAAAATATCACTATAGTGTGAAGCACTCAAAGAGAGACATGAGACACCACATGACAAATGTGTGAAAATTGTGATATTAATGGGGATTCATCGGAGTCTTCAAAGCATGAATTTGAGGATACAGGCAAATACATGAGGCAGACAAGAATGGGTCCAGAACATTAGTTCTTAGAACTGCAAGTAGATGGGATGTTTTGTGAATAAGGAGCTCTTCCTTAAAAAGTCAAAAAGTTTAACTTAAAACCCACTAGGCATTCAGTGCATCAGGAGTCAGGCAGGAGTCAGCTCTTCTAAATATTAGGCCTTCATATATAGCAAATTTATTTTTTATATCATAAAAACAGGAAAATGTTAATGCCTTTTGCTGAGCTATTCATTTCTACTTGCTAGCCCCAAAGATTTATTCACTGATTCCAGCTGGCAGGGATTAAGAAATCCAAATCATTCAATGGAGGTGATCTACTTCCTGCTCTTCACATAGGTGATTTGATACATAATTAAGAAACCTACAAAAACTCAGAAGCAAAACCAGGGAAGAGTTTATGTTCAACAGGAGCTTTTAGTAACAGACAGTTCAACTGTTCTAGTATCACTTTGAACTAATGCATAAATATAATCTGAAGAGACTATAAATAATCACTTGGTCAGAAAACAGAATTAACTATTTAATTGTTGTAAATAATATTTATGCCTTAAAACATAGATGTGTTTAAAGCCCTCAGCTGGGATTAGGAGAGAATTGTGCAAGGTGGTTTTAAAGACATGAGAGAGAGATCTGTCTGACCAAAGAATTTATGTTCTTATTTCAGATAAGCAAATAAAAAAAAAATGGGTGCAATAAAGAAAGTGAAAAAAAAGGGAAATAGTATGAAAAGTTATAGGAAAATATGGTTCCTGAGATAGGTGAGCAGATGCCTGCTATTTTTAACATATGTATAAGAAATCAAATGTCAGTAACCTGTATTTGCTGCTCACCTAGCTAATGTAAAGTTTTACTTTCAGAGAGTGTGAGAATGTAACTTTGGGTTTAGCATACATCAGAGTTGTTAGATGCTCCAGTGAAGTGAGCAAAATGTGTAAAATGTGTGTAAAATTCAGTAACACTGTAACCAGAGATGATCAGGCTGTGCTTGTTTTGAACTTGTAAAATGGGACCAGTCAACCAAATAGGTTAGTTATAGAGAGAAAATGCCACCAGGTATTTTCTGTGGTGTGAAAGCAATTGGACTAGCCAGTACGAAGAACATAATACAGCATGCCAGGCTTTAAATTATTTCTGAAATATATCAAGTACCCTCAGCGCTTCCAGATCAGAAATGTTCTGTGATAAAGCTTTTCCCTTTTGGCAGGACTTTTCAGCTAGGTACTCCCTTTAACCCTGATATCCTCCTTTACTTTCTCATGGCATAAACACATTCCTGGAACTTAGCAATTGTCAATTACACTACCTGTGGCTTTCTGACCAACTTCACCTAAAAGTTTCATCCATACATGTAGATCTTTCAGAATCACCTTAATTCAATCCAGATGTAATCACTTGGTTCTTTAAACTAATTTTGTATGATGGATGATGTTCAAAATAATGTTTGCCACCAAAAAGGTCAAAACATACCATCTACCTTAAATATTGTGAAGGTATGATATTTTCTAATAAATGTTTAATTGATAATCATAAATGATTTGTCTGTTTTACCCTCCCTGTGTGTGTAACACTTTTCCTCCTTCATAAGACTTATTACCCAAAGTATTTGCTATGGCACTAATATTGGTCCTACTGAAATTAATGTATATACTTGTCTTTGTTGAGAGTGAGAACTGGCACAATTTTAAGCATCTGCGTTTTACATATAAAGCCCAGCTAATCACCAGAGCCACAAATAAATAAGATCATAAATAAGATCGCAAACAATAGAATCATAGAATCATCATGTACCTGTTCATCCGCACTTGCAAATACAAAAAGGACAAATTTGGTTTCAAAGTATACAGGGGCAAGGTTGCTGAAGGTCAGTGGTATTGCATATTCTTCTGCTAGACTCTAGCTGCTTGGTTGAAATATCATCCTTTTATGTTTTTGATTCTGCATTGTTTCTTTGGCTGATACAGGAACTAAATTAACTACAGCTGTTTATGTGACATATTTGGGTTATGGTTTTGCTTTCAAATTCATAGGATGAAAAATGCATCAATAGTTCACTTTTATAATATCAATTTTTTAATGAAAACTGTACAGGAGACTGAACAATTGCAAGTGAAGGGTATTAATTGTGCATTTGTTCAGACTTCAATATAAATTATTGAATAGTAATTTATATATTGAATTAGTGGAGCAAACTGCTGTTCAATTTAAACAAACGTTATTAGTTGTTTTTCTTAAGACTACTGAAAACATAAAGAATCATACCAGAGGTATTATGAGGCAGATTGTTTCACTGATTTTGACACATGGAAGTACTGCCAGGGAAATATGTTTTCCTAAGCTCCAATAAAGGGAACAGACTTCTTGTTTTCAGACCTTCACATTTTAAATTTTAGTTCACTAGGTTGTCTTAGATTTGGTTGTGCTAGTGACCTGTCAGCAAGGACTCCCTCAAAACGGAGGCATCCTTTATATTCATCTTCTCTTTGATCACTTTGCTTCCATTGAAGAGGGGGCAATGTTAACCTGTTCCTAAGAGATTCTTTACAGTTTGTGAGTGTTAAATCCTCTACGAAAAACAAAATAAAACAAATTTAAAGAAATTACTGCCAAACATGTCCAATGATCTGGAATTTTATTCCATCCATATACATGCATAGTAACAACATTTGTTGAGAAATTATTTCTATCAGAAGTAGAACATTATCTTTGTGATCACCAGTTGCAGTATTGCTACTCTTATATTTAAATATATCTTATATATGAATTAGATTCATAATTGCAGCATTGAGTTTAGGGTTTTGTTTTAGACTGTGCCTTTCAAAAGATAAAACTGATTGATATGACCTCATTACTTACAATACTGCTTCCAGTAATTTTGTTCATTCTTTATAAAGTATTGCATTTAACAGCAAAGGTTTAAAAATTGAGACAGAGATGCATCAGCGAAAGAAAATACAAGTACTATACAAGAAAAAAATTGCCATCTTCATTTAACGTACGTTTCAGGTTAAGAAAGTGGACAGAAACATACTGCTACATACAAATGCAAAGCCTAATGACTAAGGTATTGTATCTGCTAAAATATAAAGTGCAAACTGAGCCCAATTGTTCAAAAAATTGAAATTTTAAGGCGAACTTTACAGCATAGTTGAAACTTCTTTGCAAGTTATATTTTAGCATATACATATATTTGCAACAGCATATAAGAAAAAAAATCAGGATACACAAGTGCTTTTGAAGCTATTTCTAAAATGCTTTTCTGTATTGTTTGTGACTATTTTCTTTAAAATCTACTATACAGTGCAAACCATATGTGCTACACAATAACTATACAATAACATTACAAATGACTTTAATATAAAGTTTTTAAATAAAAAATAACATAACTACAGCTATGAATACTGCTGGTAAAATAAATTAATATTTTTGAAAATGGCACCAATAATACACTTTACTAATGGACTGTAATGAAATTACACCTTTAAGTCTTCAACTCAGCAATAGTGAAATCTCCTGATTGTCCAGATGTAATTCAAACAGCTTTCTTTAGACTGTATGGAACAATATGCTAAACACAGGTACCAAAGGTGACCAATTGTTTCATTTGACATGTTCTGCTGCATGTGACGAGCAATAAAACTTCTTATGAGTTATAAAGTTTGAAAGATTGTTGAACTGGATGTCACACAGTCGGCAATACTTTCCACTTGTTGGGGCCTGGGTAGAACCATTCACTCCTTTAGCTATACTAGACAACTGTTCCTCTGCTGTAGGAATTGCTGGAGAGACATTTTCATTTGCAGTTAACGGATTCTCGGAGATCCAAGACGGAGACTTGTGCCCATCTTCATGCGGAGGATTCTGGGAAATGTTCTCCTGTTGTGGGTTTGCTGCAGGTCTTTCCTCCTGTTTTAGTCCCCCATTAACTATTACCATGCCTCGATTTTTTGGCAATAGCGGAAGAGACTCTTTCTTCTGCACAGCACATCCATTTGAAGGAGCCTGGCCTTTAGGAGATTCACTTTCTGTATTTGTGCTTTGATCTAAATCAGTATTATGAATGACGAGAGAACCAGAAATGTAATCACTTGGCTTTATTCCATAATATGGAGAAAGCTGATCTGCTCCTTTAGCTTTCTTTATTGCTCCAGGGTAAAGGCATTGTGGAAGAAACAAATGTTTGTTTTCTTCTTTTGTAGCAATAAGCTGGGCTGCTTCACTAAAGACTTTTAGTCCTTGAAGTGTTGCTAAGTGTGTGGAAAATAAGTTTCCATTAGGAGAGGACTGTTTCGAGTTTCCATTTTTCTCACATTTGATTATGCTTCTTTCATAACTGACATCTGGGCTGTTTCTTTCACTTTCTGGGTTTTGAAACACCTTACTGTCAAGCTGTCCCAGGTCATTACGCTGATGGGCAGTGACAGGGCAAAAATTCTGCTTATGAGCCAGGTAGTTCTCTACCTTGTTAAAACTTATCTTGCATACTGTGCACTCATGGTAGTCCAGCAGCCTTTTGGGAGAGGTGGACGTCCTCTCTGACTGGGGTAAGCATTTTTTACTGAGATCTATTGGCACATCCATCTCCAAGCAAGACACAGTGGAGTGGGGAGTATCACACTTTGAAACTGGAACACACTTGTTAATGGACAGTGATGTTTCCAGATGCTTCGACACTATTCCTGGAAATATATCACATCGTGGATGGTAACATTCTCCAAGGCTCTCTGTTGACTCTTGAGTAGATGTACATGGATTGCCAAGATTAGCCACCTCCAGAAATCGCTGTTGAACTAGTGGTGGCCTTTGCTCTTGCTCTGGTAGGCACATCTCGTACATCTTTCTCCGCTTCCGTGTACGCATCGTTCTCTGCATGGCAGGCACTTTGTTGGAAGCAGACCTCTTCAGTGGAGGATCATGGCGAGTGGCACAGTAATACTGCTTGTGGACCATGTACGTTTCATGTCTGCTGAAAGTAATATTACAAGCTTCACATGTGGTCTTATTAGGATCGCTCTCCCCTTCTACTAAAGGAGCACTGGGATTCTTCACATCAGGAGGTTTTCCATTTATCTTCTCATCACTGTTGCTTGCAGTTGATAACTTCTTCGCTTGTGCTGTAAAGTCCTTTTCATGACCTTTATTGTTTGGCCCAATCAAATCTAAAACATTGGAAGAGTTTATGCAAGATGTCTGCAGAAGCTGATTCTCTGGATCTGATGTGTGAGGAGCTGTATTCAGGATGCTTAAAGAGCTTTGACCATTACTGGGACTTACAGCTTCTGGCATTTTCTCTGGAACACTGGAAAAATCTGGTGACTTTGCCATCTGCTGCCATCGGCTGCTGCAGTAGTGCTTTTTGTGTACCAAGTAGTTGTCCAAATTATTGAATGTTATGTTACACTCAAAACACGTCGCCCCTTTCGGCATCAAGGGACTGTAAATTACTGGAGGATAATTGCTACTTCCATGCCTAAGCCGCCGGTGGACCAGTTCAGACATTTTGGCTAATATCTCTGAAGCCTGAGGAACGACAGTAATGTCCTGGGGAAAAGCAAACTGGGAAAGAAAAGGTCCCATTGGGAAAGAAGGACCAATATTAGGCTGAACTGGCGATGAGGCAAGTCTTGGACTAGATGGTTCGGATTTTATTTTAGTGTATGATAAACTTTGCTTGTTTGTTGCAGGCTGTGTTTCTGGCCTCTGGTTTGGAAGAAAAAGCGGAGCCTTTTTTTCACATTTATCAAGCTCTGTATCAGAACTTGCATCTTTAGTCTGCATGGTCTTTTGGCCCTGGGGAACATCATTTCTGCTCAACAGGTCTGTTGCTGGCTGTAAACCTTCTTCATTTACACTTGGAGAGTGTTCAATGTCACTTTCTCTCTGAATCTTGTTGCCAGAGACATGTAACTCTTGGTGCTGCATTAGCTCCCTCTGAGTTTGGAAGCCAAAATGGCAGTGATTGCATCTAAAGGCAGCTTGAGTAAGATGCGAGAACAGGTGCTGATGAAAGTTAATCACCGAGTCTGCAGTGTAAGTACAAACTGTGCATTTCAGACTAGCACCAGGCGGAAGAAATTCTTCCATTTTCACTCCTGTAGAAAAGATAAGTAAAATACAAGTTAAAGTGACCATTTTCCCCTTCAGGAAGTATACAGGAAAATCAGTTGCACAGAAGGTACAAACACAGTAACAACAACTAATTTTCTTCTGATGGGAATCTTGCATATTTATTAGTCACTCTGAAAATACTTGAATTGGTTCAGAATTTCTTTCCTCAAATTGCTAGAGGAGATTCCCAGACTTCTGCTCTGCCGTGGAGAGCCTTAGCATCTGTGTGCACTCAGCAGAGATGAAGGGAAAGAAAGAACAAGGGAAAGGATAAAAATAGACTGGACTTATTCTAAACAGAAAGGCCTTAGAAATTACAGTTTTAACTGAGGAGACATAATGTTCCCCCCACACAATCACTGGATATTTTGAATGCACACAAAGCACATCAAGGTCAAGAAATACAAGATTAATATGTGGCTTCTTCAAGGTACAGCCCTCAAACTTAGAGTGCCTGAAAACCACAGAGTAGAAGTAGCACTTTCAGCATTACTGATGATCAACTTTTTGCTTGCACAAGTTGGCTGTAGTGTGGGAACAGGATACAGAACTATCCTCATCAGAAAGAACTGATGAGTTGTATTAACTGTGAAGGTAGGATGAGGAATAAGACATGGTTTCACCAACACTTTATCTCCCACATATAATCGCTGTAGGCAGCTACTGCTGTAATACAACACCTCATGAACTCATTACAGCTTTTCCTATCAAGAACACTATATTCAAAGCCATCTTACAATCATTTTTGAAACACAAAAACATTTCACAATATTTTGAAAGTGGAAATGCTTAAATAGAGGTAAGACCAAATTTCTCTCTTGCAACAACACAGAAACAACATAGATTCTGAATACTTGTTAGACAATAAAAGCTGAAAAATAATTGGTAGGGACTGTATTTGAAATCTAAATGAAACATGGATATTGGTTCTGTGTACAGACACATGCACATGCCTTGGTCAGATAAACTACATTTGTGGTAGTGGAACAGTATAAAGCTGTAAGAATATTGTGGCTCAACATGCATGAAGTCATTCTGTTGGACCTGGAGGTTCTCACTTCACTCTTAGCATCAGTGATTCTCACATTTGTGAGATACATTTAGAATTTGAACTACTCTGGGCCCCAGAGGACAGAACTGAGCAGAGGAGATACCCAGAAGTTTAATTAGTGTTTGTTTCCTGTTAGGCACTTTTTCACCAGAAGGACACGAGAAGCTTTAGCTCCTCCACTGCCATGCGATGGTGTTTCATGTGCTTCTACATTACGTAATGCAGTCATAGTGAAGTATCTCTACAGAATTTCCATTTCAGTCAGGGCTCCATGCTCCAGTGGCATGGGCCTGCTACAGCCCCCAGTGGGACCTGTCACAGAAGCTGAAGCAAAGCCAGCATTAGGTTACAGGGTATTTGGAAGAGGAATGTCTCATTCGTACTGCAGAAGCAGCAGTATAACTTGTGATAATCTGTATAGAAGAATTAAAGATTGGCGGGATCTGAAGGAGAGAAAGACTGATTGAACTGACTATTTTGTGACTAAAATGGAGAGGAAGGCATGAGTTTTAGTCTCTGATCTAATAAATACCCAAAAATTCATACTGGAAGTTCAGCTAGATCTCAGGCCTATGTCTTTCAAGAAACACAGATGCTTATCTCTAGGTTGCAAGACATGGTCACTCAGAGCTCACAGCTACAAACCCTCTCTACACCTAAGTCAATGATATGTCACCAAATGCAAAGAGTTGAAGCAACTGTTTCATATAATGGCTACAATGTCATAATTTGTCACTGAGGAGAAATGAATTTGTTGTCTTCCAAGCCTATGTGGTTTTAATTACAAGGCTATAAGACACTCTGGGCTGCATTCACTCGCTCTTGTTGAAGCTGTTCCACTGTTTACTGAACACTGAAATCTTTGCTAGGCAAGAAAGACAGAAAATGGCAATAGCCTGATATTCATAGCTAAGATCTTGAAGCACAAAAATATCTGATCTCTAAATGAATGGCTAAGTGTTACCTGTGCTGTCTCCACTAGGAAGTTTCCCACTCTTCTAGTCCTATTCTAGGAGGTACCAAACTCCTCCAAGGCACTGAAGAAAAAGCCAAATGATCTGAGACTGTGACTTCTATGAGATAATGCACTGATTAGCAATGCCTGAAGATCTTTTTTGTATCCTGTGCTAAACCTTTCAGATTAGATACTAATGTAATATTGGGACAGAGTTGAGGTGGTATGGAAACTTGTCTAACTTTTGTGTACTTAAAAATGTCTTCCAACATCCTCTATAAGGCAGCTTCTATACTGCCTTTCTTTTCAGATAAGGACAATATAATTTGAAAAGCATCACAAGAAACGTTGTGACACCTGCACAGTTTAGCAGAGAAAAAAAGAAAAAAAGGCAACATGATGTTTCCTAGATTTGTAATTGCTGCCCAAGTATCAGAGGAACATTTTTCACTTCACTAAGTCCACGCAGCAGACTTCCTCTTCCCCATGAGTTTTACCACTGAAGCCAAATCAAGCTTTCTTCTGTGAGTAAAGCGCACATTAGCATCCTTTACACTTCATCCATTTAACAGGAGAATCAGGAACCTCTGTGGGGCCCTTGTCTCTGTCCAGACACACCTCTGTACACAAACAACCAACACACCCATACCTGACACTGCTGTCTTTCTTATTTGAAGATTTTGTGTGCTAATGGAAACTCTGAGGCAGAATGTTCTGCAAATTCAAAACCTAAAATCCCAGACCTAATTCAAAACAAATTCAAACAGCACACTCGAAGGACCTTCAGGGAGGGAGATAAGATTCCTGCTGAGTTCTAGATTTTTAATCTCAGGAATCCCACTTTCTAGAAATCCAGTATTATCATTTTAATGACATGGACAAAGAAAATACTATCCCCATTTTATATTTATAAGAAGGAAAAGAATATTTTTATGAAACAAGAAAAGAAGTTTTTATGAAACAAGAAGTTTTTATGAAACAAGTGCCCTGGAAAAGCACACAAAGAGTTCCTAACCCTGCTCCTTAAAGCCTTCTGCCTTAAAATCAGAAACCTACTCTAGGACCCCAAGATCTTATTTCAGAAGGACTAGGTCTCTGGTGGTATGTGTCTCTCCACTGAGTGTCAAAGGAGGGCAGGTATAGATTACGAACTAGGAGACTCACATTTAGCGAAAGGAATCCTGAAGTAAACTCGCAGAAAGTAAGTAAATCTCTCAGAAACCAAGCAGCAGCAGCAGTCTAATTGTGTTTGGATTCCTGAACTTACCTTCACCGGTAAAGAAATGCTGCCTGTATGTGTGTATAGACACATTAAGAGACAGACAGCATTTAAATGAAGTTTAGTAGATCAGAGAAATGACACTGGTTACCTGAGAGAAGTGCTTGGTGTAGAATATAGGTGGAGACACATTATTCCAGTGAATGTTTATAGCAAATAATTCTTTAAATAGGTAAATCTAGAAGGGGATACAGGGAAACATATGGCACTTACCACTGTGAGAATTCAGGTGCATTTCCAGAGCTCTTGCATTAGAAAAACTTTTGGTGCACTGCGGAAAGGGGCAGACGCTGGATATCTGTTGAGCGCTGTCTTCATTCTCCTCTGACAGCTGAGGCCCCTCTCTTTGCCTCCCGCTGCAGTAGTACATGAGGTGGGCCTGCAGATTCCTCTCACTTCGATACCAAATGCCACAGGATTTGCAAGGGAATATGTCCTCTATAAGCAAATATAACCAGGTGCAGGTTAGCCACAGTGCATTCAGTGCCAACCAATTAACACAGCAGGATTAATTCCCTTCACTCCCCCATTAAAAACATGCTTATTTAATAAAATATTGAAAACAGAGCCACAGGTTTATTAAAATGTCACTTGCTGAACATGGGAGACAGCAGTTTCTTTTAAAATGAAATTTTAAAAATAGTTAATATAAAAATAGATGGAAGTTTTTGGCATGTAAATACTTAAAAATGAAATAAACCGTTTGATGTGAGTATGCAGTACCCATTCAAAAATTAACCTGTATTTCCAATACTTCATCACTCAATAGGTGACACCTTTCAATCATGCTTTTTTTGTGTGTGCACGCACAAGTCTTTTCAGCATTAGGCCTTGCAATTTTTGAGTGCTAATTGCAGATCATTCTGAAGAATGAATGTTTCCAGAATGTTTATGCAGTTATCATTGTAAAATCCCGTTGCTCTGATATCCTGGAGGCCAGACTAGATCATGTTTCTTTTAGATCGTGTAGCATTGAATGTAGTATTACACTAAGCAGCATGTTTATTTCTTGGGTTCTTGTTATTAATACTAGAAGTTAAAATTTCCCATGTATTTTGTACTGTTATTGCTGATAAATTGTTACTGTTCCGCTTTTCACAATTCAAAAGGGATATTTGCTAAGAATAATATAATTTCTCATTGTCTTTTATCCCTAAGCGTCAGCATCCTCTCTGAGGGGAAGACAATGGAGAGGTTGCACAGAGTGCTTCCCAGCAGCAGAGGGAGTAGATATGTTGATCATGTACTGGAGGCTACATACTTCACTCACATGAAGAGTAATAATGAATACTGTATATTTACACAAAGCAGATAGATATATGGTTGTTAATATCCTGTCAGAAGGATACCTACACAGTGCATTTTGCGTATCTGCCTCAGAAGGATAAAAGACCTGTTTGATCTTTCTAAAAGCTGAACTTGTTATCCTATCAGTAAGAACAAGGAAGAAATCCTAGCCCTTTAGGGAACATCTGTACTAGTAAACTAAAGCAGTGACAGGGTCCAGACCAGAGCACTGGAACTTGTTTTTTATATTGTTAAAACATGAGGCTTCATGCTTTTGGCTTAAGTCAATTAACATTTTCCCCATTCCTGAATATGGTTTGGGAGTTATCATAGGCCATGTATCAGTCACTGCTTTGGATGCTTTTCTCTTGTTTTGAGACTAGGAGAGGATAAAAGTACGAGTGCGAGACTGTGCCAGCTGACCGCAGGATCAGAGAACAGGCAATTGTAGTCAATGCTAAAATACAGCCATCTTGGTCAACATCAAAATTCCCACTGACTTCAGAACAAAAAAAAGCTACTTGGGATTGTGATTTAGTCATAAAGACTGGCTGGCTGCTCTGAAAATTCCTATTTTTCTTGATGCTTCCACCTTTGAAAGTCTTGGCCTTGATCTATTAAAGCACATGTAGCTAATGATGTAATTCACTATCATTATGCTTAGTTCAAGTATTGATGTGTATAGGACAACTGCTCTGTTCCAATTCCTTTGGGCAAAGTTGAAGGCACCAACCCACTGAAATGTATGAGTCTTTCATTTGTTAAAATAAAGCCAAAATTTACAGTTTGCTTCTCTGATTGCATTGCTAATGCTTGTCTATTTTTCTGCTCATGAATTTACATAAAATATTTTTACCACTACCAGTGTCTATTTTTCCCTTTGCCACTGAATAATTGTGTATGACTTTAAGACACAAACACTTAATGGAGCAGTTAGTATTCAATATATCACTATTAAATCATTACTGATACAGCTCACAGCATTTGAAATGTCCATCTCACATGAAAGCTGACATTTCAGCATTTGTTTTTGGCTTCAAATTATTTCAAAAAGTTGAACCACTGAGGTTTCCTTAGAAGAGAAAGTCCAAAAGTCAGTAATAGGAAATTTTGATTATGGGCAAGCATGTCCCATTTGAATTCATTTGACTACATTCCATCACAGAATTGAACTTTCTGATTATCTTAATGAATTTGACTCCAACGATCTTTATTTCCTACAGGCTACATAGCCTGGACAGACTGCATCTCTGGTTATGCACAATGAATATATGACTCCCATTACGTGCCATGCAGAAGAAATGCACTTGAAAAGTTTTACATGGTGGGAGGATGGAATTCCAGGGAGAACAGTGTATAGGAATAGGATCTGAAACTATTACTCCCCTAAAGCAATGCAAAATAGATAAAGGTCACTCTGAGTTAATGTTTAAATTATTTGAAAACAAAATATTTCAATTTGTTTCAACAGATAGTTTCAAAATATTTGAGTAGATTACTTTGGAAAACAAAACATTGAAGTTCAAGCTGAATAAGCCAAAGGTGATATTCTAATTTTGATTTTTTGAACAGGAAACATTAAAAAACAAAACAAAACAAAACACAAAACCCTAAAACATTTACTTTTTCTAGAAATCAAAATTTTTTTAGAGATTTGAAAATAGAGTGGCTAAGATGTCTCACTACAGAACTAGATGTGCATTCAACATATTATTGGACTGATATCTGCCTCAAGACTTTACTGAAGAAACTGAATTTCACCAACTCAGTAATGAAATGTGGAGACTTCCCAGTCTGGTCAGAGGCAGAGGTGGAAAGTTCTGGACAGTGAGACTTGCTGCTTTAGCAGTCTCTGGGAGTTAAGACTACTGAGGTTACTATGAGCTGCTGTTAAGCCTGTATAGTAAGAGCTGATACACTATAAACTTAGATTACTCTTAGCAGCAGAATTAGCAATGATCAGTGCGGCTTGCTCTACAAAAGGCAGGAAGGACAACAAAGGTGCTTGCAGCAATTTGATTCTGTAAAATCTGGCTACTTTGCCAAAGCCCAGAGTTGGCCTTGCATGAATTTGCACAAAAATATATCCTCAAGCTGAAACAAGTTGCATATGAGTCTTTGCCCTTTACACTAGGTAACTCTTTCCCTGGTGGCTTCCCTGCAGCTGTTGGCTATAAACAATGGCCTGCCTTAACTGGTAATTTGCTGGTCCATTTAAGGGGCTTCCAGCACCACCTTTTGGAATGATCCTGTATGATGCTAATTGTTGGTTCTGTGAACAGAGATATCACCTCACAGCAGCCTTTTACTAGGGTAAAAATGAGTCATTAGCTAAAGTGCTTGAGATTGCTGTCAACTCTCTGAGAGGAAGGACTCAGATGACTTGGACATTTTAAGGTTTATCTTTTAAAACAGGCTAACAATAAATGTATGGCTATTACAATTGTTTACCCAGAAAATCAGCAATGACAAAAAAAAAAAAAAGTCTGAATGAAAGGTGTTACCACAGATATTTTAATTAGTCCTGTCTGAAAAGCTTGAAGGTGTGACTGTTCAAGACAGCATTATTCAGTGTGAACCTGAGTGGCAGATCGTGAGTCTGTGTGGTTCAGGTGCATTCACACCTGAAATACTGTGTTCAGTAGTTCACTGTATCTAATTACAGTACTTACAAACCACAGGAAGCATGGGAGGTGTTAGGATGCACAGTCTGAATGGACTGTCTTACAAAAAAAATAGTGAAAGAGCTAACTATGTGCAGTAGGTCTAAATGCTGACTGGTGAGGACTACTTTTGTAACAACAAACATTTGAAAAGTACTTGGTGAAGAGAGTGAGAAACTAGGGCTTAAAAGCAGTAACAAGAAAAAGTTGAAGAAATGAAATAACAATAAGCAAAACATTTAACCTGAACTGTCCCAGCTAAGGAACTCCCTTATGTGCTAATGTCCCTCCTCTCTAAGGACAACACTTAATTAGATGCTATATTTTGTCCATGATAGGGTCTATTGATGTCCAGAGGACTTTAAAACATTCTTGGATAGCAACACCGAACAGAGATACTACAATAAATCAGGGATGCTATAAGTAATGATCACTGCTGCATTTTGAAACAGCCACTGAAGAGATATGTTCTATCTTTCCACTGACTATTGTGAATTATTACCAGAAGCTGTAACTATAAGCAACAAGCTGACTTGAGCAGCAGAGGCTGGACTTTCTGAGTTAACAGGCCTATCTCATCTGCTTGTTTAACAGTTTCTGATTCCATCGCCTCTGGGAGCAGATGACAGGACTGCCACAGGAGGGCAGGTCTGATGCTCTGGGTGAGCTCAGCTGCCAGAGCTCTTTTCTTCCTCCTCTTATGTCTGTGAGTTCATCTGAGATGATGGGGGAACCAACGCAGGCTTTGAGCTGTATGTTTTAAGTCATGCCGTTTCTGTGGCCTTGAGTTCACTGTTACTGTATTAGATCTTCATATGTTCTTTAAAATACTGCTGTTTTAAAACAAAGCCAGAGAATAGCATTCATCACTTACTGTTCACAATAGCTGTAGGCAAAATAGATGCCATTGCAGCTTGTTGAGGGAGCAGTTGTATCGAGTCCAGCAGGCGTGCAGGATACATCCCTTCTGTAAGAGTCATCTGACTAGCAGCTTGCAGCCTTGAGTCAAAATCCACAACAAAGGCAATCAGCTCTTCGCCCTCTGAGATGGCCTTGGTCGTGGTACACCAAAGCTGCCCTCCTACGAGAAACATAAAGCAGAAAGATTTAATTGACGATATCAAATTCCAGAACTTAAAACATCAGTGCCATATCTTTACACTCTTTTTTTAATTTTGAACTTTTGTTCAAGGGAAAGAGGCAAATAAATTTCACTTTTACCACCTTTCTTCTATCAACATAAAAAGTTTCAATGTATAAGAAAAACAATTTGGGGATACTTTTCCTGATTATTTGCAGCATTAGTATGCATTTTAGTTTTTCATTTTCTATCCTAAAAGGTCAGCATTATAAAAATCAAGGTGAAAATATTTTATATGGCACTTTTCTAATCACTACTTTCCACCAAACTTCCAGTATATTTTTTTGTAACTCTCAGTTTGTTTTATTTTGAATACCAAATCACAGCACAATAAAACCAAACAGCTGCAAAAAAAGACATCAGATTTCCTCTTAAGGGCGTTCTTCCCCTCCCTTATGTTTGCCACCATCTTTCTCTAAAAAATCTTCCCTTATGTAATATTCTTCGTAACATGACTGCTTTATCTCTGCTTACACTGACTGAACTTCCTGAAAAGAAGATACGCCAAAGATCTGTTTCATAAAGGCTTATTCAAATAAAGGTTTGTTTAAAAGGTGGGGGGAGGTGGAAGAACTTTCATCAAACAGTAAGATACACTATAGCTCTGTGCTGCAAATGTCACGTGTAGTGCATTAAAAAGAAAATTAACTATGCGAGTACATCTACTAATGTATTTGAATGCGATAGTGAATGCTCATTTATTTAACATGTTTAGACAGGCAAAGCACTTATATTGTGTTATCTACACTCTCAGGCCTAGATACATATCCAATACAGTTATGCCTGAAATAATGTTGCATACTTTATATGTTATAAAGCTTTTTTTTCCTCAGGTTTTGTATATATAGAAAAAGCTATATGTTGTATTCATTAGGCAAGCAAAAACTGTACTCATTTTGATAAGTAATATTGCTGTGTTTATCTTTCGGCATAACTGCCTTTTCAACTGCACTTCATTTTTTTCCCTCAAAGAGATTATAGTTTTAAAACAACTTGTTGCAAAAATCTGGTAGAGGAGATAACAACAGTGTATGATATGCCACAGCTAAATGGAAGAATTAGGACATTGTTTTAGAGAAATCTTGGACAATTAATTAAACCAGTCTATTAGCTTTCAAAGATGAGCAAACAAAACAGCATCAGTGACAATGTGTTTCAGTGGAAAAATAAAGCTAAGCTTCCAGACCTCAAAGTGGTGTAAAACTTTCAAAGCAGTAAAGTGTCTTTGTATTCACCCTTTGGTAATACAACAGTTGAAGGTGGCTCCACAGCTTATATGAAATTTACTGTAATGGGACCAAAGCATGCTGTTTACTACCGTCCAAAAATTACGGCATTAAATGGTGCAAATCTGAGTAATTTCCTCTGCAGAATAAGAAGATGAAATGTGAAGATAAATGTTTACAAATGCAGAATTCTAATGACCAAACAGGAAATCAAACATTTGAAGAGCACAGTTGGACTTATTGTCTCATATAAGTCAAGAGTAAATATACAGAAGCCTTCGGAGTTGAACTGGTATAAAACCTGTTCAAGAGAGAAGCAGGCTAAATTCCTAAAGCATAGTTAATTAGTCTTGTAGATAAAATACATGATACACACACTGCAATTTCAGAACCTGAAACTGGGTACTCTCACTGTAAACAACAAACAGTTTATTTTCTGGGAGGAAATATGATTTCCATTATTAAAATGCACTTCTATTTTATTTATATATGGAAGATGTAATAATCAAAATGTTTTAGTATATTTAATGTAGAATAAAAGCCCTTCCTACACTGTATTATTCACTGAATTCCTTAATAAAATAAAAATGAGTCAATGCAGAAGAACCAACTGAGACTTCCTCTATCCCAGCAAACATCTTGACATGTCGTACCCTTGGGGGAGAAAAAAAAAAAAAAAAAAAGCAAGTGAAGTTGATTACTGGGTCTCCAGCTGTAATCAGGCTAAAAGGCTGACTCAGTCTCCTCGTGTTAGAGCTCCTTAGGGTGTTGACTCATGTCCAGCAGCAGATTAAACTAGGACAGCTGAGGCGGGTAGTGACCTCGGCTGCCTGCTCCACCCAGCTCCTGGAGGCTGTCACACCTACAGCAGGCACAGCTGAACGGGATGTGCAACAGCTTTGAAAGCAAAGCAGTTTCTAGCTTGGCTTATTAAAGTAAACCACAACTACAGAAGTTTGACCCACTCCTGCATTTGAATACAAACCTTTGGCCAAGCATCATTCAGACCCAAGAATTACATTGTGATTTTCACGTTTTCTACTCTAGAGAAAATGAGGCATTTAAGTGATCATGGCATATATGTCTATGCTTTCAACAGTACAAGATACCTTGTTAAGTTAAATCCTCAGATGAACTCCCAAATGATGCATGCTTCCAGCTGTTGGAAACGAAATGTATCACCTCTGCAGCAATTTTCATCCACAGGGACAGGAACAGTACAGTCCCCTCTTGTCCCCTTCTGTGCTTGGTGGCATGGGGTAAGGCAATACCAGGGGTTTTGAAAGACCCAAATGACTTCATTCCCCTTAATGCAGTGAATACAAATATGCTGGCCTTCATGCACACCATGCGCATGTTGGAAGGGAAGTCTTGCTGAGCTTTCTATTGTACAGTCAAGAAAATGGAGTGCAGAGAACCTGACAGAGGCTTCTAAATTTAATAGGAAATTCCAATTATGATTATCATATGAATTATGCTGTCTAGACACCCTTGTTAGGGATCAGAGCTTCCTTACAGGTGGTGGTTACAAAACAGGAAAAAAAGTTTTTGCTTCCCACAAGCTAAAACACAACTGGCATGTATGCAGTAGTATCTCAAGGGCATATCTTTTCATAAAGCAAAGGGCAGTGTTAATGTGGGATTTTATAAGGATGTCTGTAAATAGTGTTTGCAAAGTATAGATGGCAATGGAGAAGGAGATAGGAAGACATTTGCTTGAAATATTTGCAGGACATGAAGATTCCATAAGGAAATATAAAAGCTTGTCATTTGTATGAGGTGACATTATGGCTAAGATGGCTTAATTTTTTTAACCACTTGTTCTTTTGTCAGAAAAACTTATGGAGGTGAAATAGTTCTGACAAAGCATTACCAGGCCAAGTTGTTCTGTCCTAGGACAGACTCAGTCATCAAAAGAAGGGAGAAGAAGAACCTCCAGATAAGCTCTAATAAGGAAGAGTTACAGTGCCTCAGAAATGAAACGGTGGTTACACTACTTGGTTAGAAGGCAAGGCAACAGTAGTCTGATGACATGGCCCTCTTCTTGCCACTAACGGGTACACTCGTCACCCATTTATACTGAAGAGGATCTTACTGGTTTTACATGAGTCTTATGCTTATTCCAGTGCAGAAGGGAAGTTTTGGAAATATTAGAAGGCTTTGTGACACTGGAAAACTGTCTTCTATACAAGTCTAGTTCTGACTGTGGAATTCAAATAAAGACTTCTTGAGCCTGCAATATATTGTTTTATATCTATGGTTAAATTAGTCAAAGAAATGTACCTGCTATATAATACATACCTGTCAAGCAGCAGAAGAAAATAAAAATGTCTCTAAACACTATTTATGTATTTATTTCAACTCTTTTTCTAGCTCACATTGCAAAGAATTAGAAATGCTCGTTTAATCACAGAAAGTTGGGAAAGTTAAAGAATATCATATTGTGCAAGCTAGAGCAAAAAATTACATTCCAATTGCATTGGCATAAATTCTTTATCAAATGACATCAGGCACTGAAGCAGCTAACTGATACCTTCAGAGTTTCCACCAAACAGAAAGGTTATTTCAGGATTCTTTGTCTGCATCTTTCACAGAAAACATTTTTTGCTGCTTGAAAAAAAAAAAAAAAAAAAACACCCTTAAATAAAAAAAACTTTCTATGCAAAGGAAAAAGTAAGGTCCCGATGTCCCTGAAAAACTGTGGACTTACTGTTCTTTGTAATGTTTATGATCAAGATTCTTGTGCAAACAGATCTGGTTCCTAACAGGAAGCTTATAAATCATACTCATAATTGCTGTCAAAACTGCACTGGAGTGTACTGCAAGTTTCGATAATAAAGAATAGAGTCACAGTTCAAACTTGATTACATTTTGGAAATTCATGCTGCTCTTACAAGAATCAGTGGTCTTAAATATCTTCTTCTCCTGCCAAATTTTTCACTTGCACTTTTTATTATTTATGAAATCAGTGTCTGCACAATGTCATACAGACCTCTGCTGATAAACTCTAATTAAGATTAAGACAAGCCTTTTGGAAAGGATCCCATCATTAGCAAACATGATAAACACAAAAATACTCCCTACTTGTCAACCAGGAGCAATTCAGTAACCTAACAGTATTATCTGTTGCTAGGCTACAGAGCTGACAAAGCTTCAATTATATTGTATGGACATACCTATAGAATACTGTATAAGCAAAATGTATCTAATATAAAAGCATTTAACTTCATCCATGCTATCTGTAATTCACGGCTTCTTTCAATGGCAAAAATCAGGTTAATAATTACATAGCATGCTGGAAAAATCTTGGCGATGTGTCATGTTTGCACAATTTTTTCTAATTTATCTCTATGATTGATAGACATTTGCTTTGTAAAAATAATAAAATGCAAGCAATGGGATGCTGTAAACCAGAAGCGCAACTACATCTGGGCTCATCAAGATATGGAACCACACAGTATAAAAAATATATAGTAAATTGAACCAATTAAATCATATTTAGATGCAGTAATACTCTATCTTCTGTACTCAGAATAAGGAGTACTGTGGTGATAGATGCACATGCTAATGCAAAACTTTACTTTATGTAGGACAAACATCTAAAATACAATAGAAGTGTTCTTTTTGTTTTGTTTTGTTTTGTTTTTTAAACAGACCTTCATTTTTCCTCCTACATTGGGGATTTTTTTTTTTTTTTTTTTTAAGCAACCTCTATTATTCTATTTGGAATTAGCAATTTGCTCTGAAGATTAAACTAAAGCAACCTTCACCCTTTTTTGACTCTCAGAACCCTACAACACTTCTAGTGAATACACAGACCCTAGCACAGTAAGCCTTCTGACAGTGGGCTTCTCTTTTTTTTCAGTTACTTTTTGCAGATCTTAAGGAGTAATCATTTGGGGTCTACGGGTCACAGTCTGAAAAAATGAAGATTTAAGGACAGACTCCACCATTAACTCCACAGGGAGGAATCATCTTCAAAATGGATGGAACCATAAAGCCTCTTAATTCATACTGCTGTTTTTAGGAAAGGTGACTTCGCAAGTTGCTAAAAGCAATCTTTTCATTGAGTACAGCTGTTTGATGGATGGAAATGTAGGTACTTTTTCACAGAGTAAGAATAATAAAGATGATATAAACCTATATTCAAATGCAATCCCAGTTTTCCAGTCTTAGGTATTAGTCAGTTTTCTTTGCGGAACCATATGAGTTCATTTTTTTGACCCACAAATAACATACATCTTTCATAGAGGTTTAGGAAATCAATGGTAATTTCTATTGAAATCAATTTTCAGTGCCAGATAATTTGGAAGTATTACTTCAGTATAGTAAAATTTGTGCTTACTAGATTTCATTGTATTGCTGCTACAACATAATAGCCCATTTCCTGTATACACATCTTTTTGCAAGAAGGGTCAAAAGACTATCAGAATTTATTTAAACAACAGACCGTGTTACTCTTAGTGACTTCCAGGCATCGTCAACTGAATTAAACTTTCCTCTCCCAATGAAATATTCCAATTTGTAAAAATTAATGCTTTTTAGTAATGGTAATGGGGGTTGGAGTTAATTTATTATCTTCCCTCCTTTGTTGCCCAGGTTAAGCATTTAAGGAGAATTTGCACACCACAATAGGATGGGATCTTCCTATTTGGGTTCCTCTTGCTTCTCACCCATGGGGTTGTGAGTACTCAGCATAATGAATGCCATTTCAGTGCGGCACAAGTTACTGGGCAGATCCCATTTTTGACATGAACAAAGTACATATATCTATATGTAGACACATTGTTTAATAAAAAATTATAATTAATTCAAATCCAATACTGTTGAAATTTTTGACAGTAAAGTGGTACAAGGAAGAGAACTTATAAATTATGTGTGCCCCTTCTTTGAAAAATGCTTTGGAGGTTTCTTTGTGCATTGGCAAATACAGTAGGAATATGAGGTATTGTGTGGATCCTCCTGCACAGCACCTGATAAAAGAATAAAGAGCTGTGACATATTCTTAAAACAATAGAGGAATTAAAGAGAAACAATGGGCCAGCTGCTTCATTAATACAATCAAAAGAGAGCCCAGCACAGAGGAGTCCAGATAATTAAGCACTACTCTTTTAGACCTTTTTTCTATAATAAAATTGCTAAAAATTTATTAACTACTTCATAGTTGTTACATGGATCTATGTACT
Organism: Anseranas semipalmata; assembly: GCA_013399115.1. Classification (NCBI taxonomy): domain Eukaryota; kingdom Metazoa; phylum Chordata; class Aves; order Anseriformes; family Anseranatidae; genus Anseranas; species Anseranas semipalmata. Next base: position 180,167 of record VXAA01005588.1, on the reverse strand, counting down.
TGTTTATTTAGGTTGATTAATGCCTTTTCAGGATTCTACAACATGCCAACTCATGGTTCATACAAGTTTTTGAATAAAATAATGTACGAATAAATGATATGGATCTGTAGTATATACAGCAATAAATCAAAAGCATTTTGTGAACAGTCTTTCCAGTTACTAAATAATTCTTCACATTTTTCACTTGTATACACAAAATATATACTTTGCACAACATTTTTGCCATTCATGTATTTTAATGTGAGGGTTCCAAACAAGTCTCTGTGAAGTGTCTCAAAAATCATCCCTACAAATTCAGACTTCTCAAACTCTTAAAAAAAAATAGTTTTAGTGCTATATTGAGATTAATGAGATGATTTGCCAGCATCTTCTACCATTTCTCCTTGTTTACCAATCAAATAGATTGCCAAAAGATACTTGACCTTTAATTTTAACTAAACCACTGCATATTATAAGCCAGCGGTATACTGACCACAAAAGAAAAGTAAAATCTGTTATACTCTATAAAATCAAACTAATACAGTGGACAAAACAGTTCAGATGACACTTTTGCTATTACTTTTTTGTTCAGCATAAAATATGGAGCCTGCTTCATTTTTAACTCACTGAACAAACTGCAAAATAAAGAAACTGTAAGAGCGATATTTTTCAGAACAGAACACTCAGCTTACAGGCACTTGCCAAATTGAAGGCTGCTTTAAAATCCCTGCATTTTGAGATATAAAATGTCTGACCAGAAACGGAGAAGAAAAATACTCATTAAGATTATAGCTCTTACCCCTGCACCTGAGTCAGCTTGAGCTTTGGGCCTGACTTGGCTTAGTCATATGCTGATAGTTGTAGTGTTTTTATCCAAATAGATGATTTTATAGTTAAATCTGTCAGGCAGATTTAGATCTAATCTGTTATAGTTAAATCTATCAGATAGCTGGCAGAGTAAAAATAAAAAGGAAAATATTAAAGGAACTTGTCTGCCCTAGGGGAGTGAACTCCCAAACCTGGCATGCTCCGTGTCAGTGTAAGGGGTAGATTTTCCCTTGCTGCAGTATGACTATGGCCGCCTTCACAATCTGTGTTTCAGTAGCTCTCTAATTAATACTGCAAAAAGCTTGATCAGCTGAAACCCAAACAAAGTGCACTGTTGCTGAAGAGCAGGGAGTATAACAAACACTGAGATTTGACCTCTTATTTTTCCACTGTTGCCTGCTAGCTTTTTGTTAGTTTGAGGATTTCTATTTGTTTCCTCCAATTAAATGTCCGTGTGTAATGCTCAACAGAGTTCTATTAGGTAAAGAAGAAAAATAGATTTATCTTCCAAATATATTCACAGGAAAATAATGTGGTAATTTTATTTGCCATTTTCCCCCGATAGAGCTGTCACAGCTTATTTACCACAGGGGGAGACAGTTAAACCCATATCCTTAGAAGTTCTATGCATTTAAGAGGCTTATATATCTCTTCTGGGACCCTCGTTCAAATCCTGGGCTAATCAGAGTGAATACATATCTTTCTATTAGATGGCTCTAAAAAGTCTTAGGTGATATCAGTTCCTGGTGGACGACAGTCCACAGCGTAAAACTATTAAATGTTTGGCACAACTGGCAATACTTACAGAATGAAACTTAAAACTGTAATATCCTCCCACATCACAAGAAGTTAAGTCTGCTGCTCAGAGGTTGAAATTAAAGCCTGCCACAAATGCTAAACCTGTTATATTTCCTTAATTCAGCATAAACTCAAACAAGGAAGTTGAAGGATTTCTTTCACAAGTTTAGCAATTTCTTCCTTCCTTTCTTTTTTTCCTTTCCAAATTCCTTTGTTTTGAATTAAGTGCTACAGCTTTTTTACATTTTAACTGGGATCTCACTTGAATGTTATTTCAGAATTTACTTATCCTTCAGAAAGGAAATAATAAACAGCTTAAAAACAAAAACAAACAAACAAACAAACAAAACAAAACAAAAACAATAAACCCTTGCTGATATTGCCCATGTTGTACTCACATCACCACAGTGAAGGCATTAGGAGTTATTGTGGCAGCAAGCTCATCTACCCTTTTACTTTTTACAGGATCAGTGAATGGGCACTCTCCAAAGAGCTTCCCAGGAGACATTCCCAGATGACTCCCACGGCTCCTCCAGCTTTTGTGGATGCACCAGGCTTCAGAGAGAGAGAAAACTGACTGCTGAAACCAACTGACCAAAGTGAAGCTGTGCTTTGGATACACACATTCCTATAGTCCCTGCTTCCCCAACAGCACAGCTGTGAAGTGACCTTTTTGTAGCCTTACAAATGCAATCAAGCCTGTGGATTGTCTTTTCAGAGTTATTTTGTGAGAGTGGAGTGTATGAAAAAATGAGGTGATTAAATGAGACAATAGATATGTTTTAATGGCACCTCTTTCTTACAGAGAAAAGAGAGTACGCTACATCTTATCAATGGACCTGCTACTGTAGGGCTCATTTCTTCTCCCTGGGCAAATGTAGAGCGAATGGTAAAGGTACCTGAGCAGGAGGAAGGATTATACAGAGGGATCTGGATTGATAAGTTGTATTTGTAAGAGAAATAAATACATTAAATAGGACAAATGGGGACATGATGATAGAATGGCAAAATCAAAATAAAAAATAAATACTAGCTATGCCACCTGGTTACTTATTCAATACAGGGGCCCCAGTCCAGAAGAAGCTCAAGACCATAGGTGATACAGAAACAAAAGCCACCTTTTATAATGAACAGAAAATGGAGCATTTAGTTGCGTGTACCGTAAGCCTGAGAAAACAATTGCTGGTTATCTTGGACCTTCTTTCCTCTCGTTAGCATTCAGCTCGCATGTTGAGGTTCAGGAACCAGTTTACCTCAGTTCTAACAACCCTGGAAGCAAAATAGCACTTCACCGATTTAAAAAAAAAATCTTGTTCCCACTTAAGCCATTAGACCATTTTACATTGGCTGCACTGGAAACAAGTCTGTGTGACAAATCAGTGGATCTCTTCCTAAACAAACAACTAACAAAAAGGTATTAAAAGTATATCTTCATGTTACATACATTCCAAAATGCAAATGTCATAGAAGATAGAATAAGAAACCATCCCCTTTAGCCTCTTCTATTTAAAAAATACCTTATTTAAAAACAAAATAAACCAATTAAAAAAATTTTTCATCCAGTTTTGTTAAAAATGAGTATTATAATTCTGCTTGTTGCAGTAAAAGCTGTAAGTAAAAAGGACTGAAAACTCATGACAATCAAAAGCATTTCCACTATCCAAGCTATATACAAAATCCAGAGTAAACAAGCAATTTAAACATATGGTTTAGTTCAGCTAATAAGAGACACTTAACAGCAGAAAGCAAATCTTGTAATGGTAACAGCAAGACCAAGCTACTTGTGGTTGAAATTGAAACAAACAAAAAAAGATTATGAATGAGCAAATAGTTAAGATACTTGCTGTACACACTAACATGGATTAGCAATTAAAGAGGATTCTGTACTTTCACACAGGCTTAATAAGAAATATCAGTTTACCAAGCGTCATACAGGTGCATAGGAGCTGCCATTCTGCCTGCCTGGTCAGCATGATTTCTAAATGGCCAGGAAAGAAGTGACTGTATACCCAAAGGCAAGCTGTCAAAATTCAGGCTGCAGCTGATAAACTGATTACAAAGCTGCTTAAGACTTTGCTTGTAAACAAAAGCATTTATCAACTAATAATTTGCAATAAACTGATGTAACTCCCAGCTGAGCCCCAAACTGTAATTGTCTTTACCATCTGCCTATTAAAATACCATTCTTCATCACCAAGCAGGAGCAGAAGGGAGAAAATCTCCAACAACTACATAACTTGCATGCTTATAAATAATCTGTGAGCATTTCACACTTTCATTATGATTGCCAGGTTTTGTATACTTCATTTTCCTTTTTGAGAGGCAAAGAGGTGCTGTAAAGTGGCAGAAAAGAAATTAATAAATACCGCCTGGTGCAAGAAAAAATTATGTAAGTTCATCATACTCTGCAGTTTCTTATTTTTTTTCTCTTTTTGCTACTCCATAGGAATATCATGATGGAAGCCCCCTCAAGCACAACTTTGCAGATTAAACTCTCAATTTCTTTTCAACTTGTCAGTTTTCATTACCTTTCTTTCTTATGCATTCACTTCTTACAGTTGCTTCAATGGGAAGCCAGTTAAAGCATGCTGGCTCCCCAGGTGGGAGCCTGCCAGAGTCTGCGGGACTCTGCAGACTCCATGGACCTCTACAGTGTCACCCTTAAGAGCATTTTGCCTATCTCGTTGAGAGACTTTCTGAAAATTAAGTGAATTTACATGCTCTTATTTCCTAGGTATTGACACACACTGTCTTGAAAAAGGTTGTAGAGCTTAGACAGAATTCAAAACCAACTAATTCAGATGCTCTAAAGCCAATACACCTCGAAGGAGGAATCACTTTGGTAAATGGCTAAAATATCAAAGTGTGAGAAGGGGAGAAAGCTGGAGAATTGATACCACGCAGAGAACGGCAGCCCCTCAAGATGTGTCTGCACTAAAAATTGAATTTAACAGACAATCGCTCTATGATTTAGTGCAATGCACTCGACCAAATATTTCTGCAATCTGCACTCTCAGCCACCCACTGTTCTAAATGCAAGGCTGTGACCAGAGCCTTACAATCAGTCTACTTCTTCAGAAATTTCTGTACAAAATGCACAGATGCTTCAAATGCAGCCTGATTTTTCATTGACTTTCCATATTCAGACTAAAACGATCTATTTAGCTAAAGTGAAACTTCTCACATGTATGGAAAACATGTGAGGTTGTCAATGGGAGCAAAATGGGGATCTAAAAGAAACAGAGGACGATTTCTTCCAATGATTTTTGACCTGTTAATTGTACTGAAATACAAGAAATTAAAGGATGATCCTGTCACCCATGTTTAAGGAAACTTTCATTTCCTTCAATAATAATATTCCTCTGCCTCCTTGTGCCTTTGTCTGACCCTTTGTTACTATTAGCGTTGTCTGCAGAACACCAACACATTCACCAGAATTTAAAAAAAATCTAACGTCAAGACAGTTTGGGATCTATGGACTTAATTGATTGATATTCCACTCAAGATAACTATGCTTATAAACTAAGGAAATTTTACATTTAAATAATTACATATATTAGGACTATGCTTGCCATACTAGGTCTCCGTACCCCAGTTTGTATCCAGTCAGTACCTGGACATGGTACAGACATGGGTGAAATAGAGGGAAAAGTGAAAAATGGATAAAGAAAACACACAGAGGATTAAACACTGAACAGGAAATTTTCCTTCTTTTTTTTCTTTAATATTGTAAAGAAAAAATTTTCTTAAACATTATGACATGGTAATGAAGAGCATCTTTCAAAACTCTAGTTAAAAACTCATCAAATAAATTATTTAAGAAGTACAAACTTTAAAAAAATTTGGTAGGATGACACGCAGCACTTACAGCATCAGCTATGTTATAAAGTGGAAAGATTAATTGTTTTAAAGAAAAATATCCATATAACGAAGTCTTTTAAAAAAATGGTCATACAAAAAAAAAAAATCAGAAACTCAGGCAAGACTAATCTGGAATTTTTAACTTCTAGTGGTTGTCACAAAAAAAAGTGATGTTAAAAGAACGTTGCCACTGAAGTATCATATAGAATATTCAGAACTCTATTTTGCGTTTCTCAGTTACCATAAATAAAAGCCAAACTTACTCATAATTTATGCCAATATATCTGAGCATACAACTGAAACTATATACGTGTTTTATGAGATAATATGGTAGATTTAATACCACAGGAATACTATCCAAATACACGTTTTCTCTTATCTGTTACATCACTTTACATGTATTAGATATGAATTTTAGTAATCAGTTCAACCAGCCAAGCAACCCCCAAATACCAAACACACGCTCAACTAATTCACAAGTCAGTTCTGTGCCATTTTGTGTTTTTATTTATTTATTTTTAATGCCCAGTGAGTCAAGCCGGAAACAGCAGACGTCACATGCATTTCGTTTTTTGCACCGAAACCCGGGGCAGTCCCCCCAGAGGGCGGAACCTGCCGCCGTCGGCCTCCCACGTCCCCTCAGCCCNCCCGCCGCCGCCTCCGCCGCCGCCGGCGGGCCGGGGGAGGGGAGGGGGCCGTTATTTATTTAATTTTACACAACGCTGAGCACTGCACATCGCGCCGCCGAGGCTGATAAGGCCGGGGAGGTTTCGGGAAGTTTGATTAAACGCTCTCGCCGCCCTCTCCGCGCAGCACCCTCTCGCCTGGCACATTCCCGACAATCGGGCACTGTCACGACAGAGCGGGAAGATTTCGTTCCCGTGACCGACAGCGAAGGGGCTGTGAGGGCGACAGCACTGGGAGCTGCCCCAAGTCCCGCAGGAGACGTGTCCCTGCCGGGGGACGCCGAGCCGCGACGGTAACGGAGCAGGTTATTATCTCTCAGATAGACATGCTGAGCAAACAAAATGTTTAAAAATGTGAATAGCTCGTTTAAGGAGGTATTTAGGGAATATTTACCTTCTCCTTCTGAATGTCCTACCTCTGTGCTTTTAAAATAGCGTAAAATCTATGGAATAAGATCCTATAAAAAGCCCTAAGAGGGCATTCCTCTGCCCCGAGGCTTGCTGGCTTGTGAATGAGCACCCCTGGAAAACTACAAACCTGAGTCACCCCTTCGGTCATCTGTAGTTAGACAAAAACTTTCAGAAAAATGAAATCATGCTGTAAATAAAGCATCTGTAGGAACACGTCCGTTGTCACTACCGCTGGTGAGCAGAGTATGACGGATGCTGAAACTCTCGTGAAAGTGCATTTTTGAGGAGAGACGATCAGACTGTGGTACACATCCATCACATGCTGCCATGCAGTGTATTAGGCTGTGCCAATGCGGTGACAGTCAGAGTGGGGCCACTGTCCTCTGACCTGCCTCCCCAAATCCACGGCCAAAACACTCCTTGAACCAAAGAGCACACCGAGCCATGCAAAGGCAAGGTGCGGTGAAGTTTGTCCACCCCCAGCTATCAGAATATTTTCACCAAAATCTTGTTTGCCTACTTAAAACCAAGTAGGCACTTATTTCTGCTTAAATCATTCCAGTACAAAACTGGATAGCTAAAAGCTGCAACTAAGACTGGAAATTACTCAACACTGGCCACTTCATATTTCTGTTGCTGAGCAAAACAGCATTCCAGGGAGTGCGACTCCCACTGAAACAAATGGGAATTGTGATGTTAAAACTTTGTGGAAACCTTTGAACATTTATCTCTGTCTCATGAGAATGATGAAGAAATTCGAAGTCAAGGATGCAGTGATCCCAGAAGAATGGTCTGGCTTTTGGAGGAGCAGGGATTACACACTGAGGTGAAATTCGGCTAGCCTCAGAGTGCTGCCATGAACCCTGTGTCCCAGCTGGCCCCTGCTCAGAAATGCACAAAATCTTAAGAGGAATGGTATGAGGCTACTCTAAGTAAAGAGGTCACAGAGATTAAAGAAAAGTTCCATTAAATGTTTGGGATGCCCCTGGGAATAGAAGATTTTTACAAAGCAGAATGGAAGAACTGGCAGCAATTACCTATCAAGCCTTCCAGGCCGCCTGGCAATCTACCCTGCTATTAAGGCTTTTCTCATGATCACACCCCCTCCCCACTGTTGGGCTTGTCTCTACACTTCCTTGGCTGGTCCTACTGGATACTAAATGTTATCAACTACTGCTCTTCCTTTTTAACCAGGACAAAGTATAATGAACAACTTGGAATCTCTCTGGGGTATGGAAACGGAATGCAATCTGGCACAATGGAAAAACACAGTTCATCATTGCCTAACCTACATATAACTCAGACCAAAACACAGTTGCTTGAATGCTAGCCAGTTTACAAGCAGTGAACCTCACAGTATCCACAACCTGCTGGAGATGCTTCACTGTCTCTTATCTTTTTGTTCTGCTAAAAGTTAGCACTCACGTGGACAACCATCTGCATCTACAGCTCAGAATCACTAATATGCTCCATTACTCTTTCAGTTAGAGTGTGCCTTCCTGGTCCTGAGAAGATGATCCCATACTATCCTATCTCAAAAAATGTGTCCTCATGCTTCTTTATTAAGACACCGGAAAAATCAATGCTTTCTATACCCTGGAAGTGGAAACAGGATTTAGAGTCTATCTTCATAATGGAAAATATTGCCCATGTGTAGAAGAGGCAGTTTTAGACCTATTTCCCCAGTCCTGGGAGATACTGCTTGACATAGCACTATAAAATGCCTTTCAGTATAGCTTCTTATTGTACATTTAAGTCTTTTTAGCTAGGGGGTTCTCACTTGGTATCTTCTTCCAGATTAATTCTCTTTTCTCATTTTCTTTTCTCTCTGCTTTCAGCCCTGTACTCCACTCCACATTCTCAGTTTTCATTAAGTACAAACTGATAAAATATTAACTGATTATTGTTAATCTATATGCCAGTCAGGTAACACATACACTGTAACATATATATACACGTGCAAGTATCATACTTACCGGCCATTACAAGAATTCTCTCAAGTCTTTACTGTGATCAGTCTACTGGGATGATATTCAGCTAAAAAGACAGTTATTTTTAAAGTTGAAGAGTTTGTTGTGGAGGTACTAGTAGCTAGTCAGGATAAATTACTTAATGGCACTACCAGAGATGTGCAAACTATATATGAGATATTGTACCTTGTATCCTTCAGTTATCAATTCAGGGAAGTTCTACATAAGTCATCTCTCTGAATCTGAATTAACATTTTATCTCATTGCTCATTTACCTTATGCATTGTATTATTAGCTGAATTAACTGCACAGACAGCTGAAGAGTGAATAAAGATTGAGAAATGGAAATAGCAAGCTGTAGTTGTAACTTTTTTTTAAAGGCTTTAGCTGGCTGGTTTTGACAGGTCATTCAAGACTATTCAGCTTCTTGACCTTAAGTCCCCTATGTATAATTGCATGCTTTTTAAATGTTAGCTCAGATATCTAATCTATATCTAATAGATACATCCAGTTCTCTGGAAATGGAAGTGTGCCAAGATAATATGATATTTGAGAAGGAATTTAAAGAAAAGAGCTGCCAATACCAGAAGGAAGTTCTAGCATTAACAACCTTTTGAGAAATGTGTAAGTCATTGTAAGACAAAAAGATATAAAATAGAAAAACAACCACTTTCTTGGACATAGCAAACACAGCATTTTGAGGGGAAGACAAAAGAGACTACAAAACAGAAATATGAAGGGTTTTACAGGTAAGAATGAGAGGCTTAAATGTACTATGGGATGATAGACAGATCAAGAGAGGATTTAAGAGGGCATATTTTAAGTGCACTAAATGATCTTCTCAACAGACTTTTGCAGAGGCTGGAAAGATTTGAGGAGAATTTCAGCCACAGCTGAGACACTGAGACTGCAGTCAATGGTCAAAAATGAAGAAGGCTAATCCATATCTTGCTCTGACTTCTGATGTGTTCTCATTCACTTTGCTGGGAGAATTTCAAATGGATCCGCTGGTGGGCATACTTGCACCTGCAGAGCAGCTCTCCACCCTTCTGCTATAGGCAATGGCAAAAAGCCACTCAGAGCTGGCTCTCAAAGCACATTTACAAAAGTTAATTAATACAAGCCATATGAAAGTTATCACCTGAAAAAAGTACCAAGTTTATTTCATTATTAATTATTATTAATAATTAAATATCCTTGGTTTACATATTCAAGACATCTCCAGAGAAGTTCCTGCCCCAAGGAGTTAGCCATGGAAAGGTCAGATTTAAATCCTTTATTTGTAATAACAAGTGCTTAATCTGCAAGTAACCATCAACTATTTACACGAATAACACTGTTTTGTGTTAGTCTTATGTGTAGACTTTGGCCTCCAAAGTGACAGGAGATGACAAAGAAAGAACAGGAGACAAATGACAGAAATGACCTGGGTAATGGCAATAAAAACAGATAAACAGCAATGTGTAGGGTAGATTAAACAATATGCCTGCTAGTGGGTGCAGATGCCATTAATTCCTTTGTGAGTGTATGTACAGTCATTAGTACAGCACTTTTAATTTTTAATGGATTGATCTATATATCTGAGAGAGTGAAGTCCAGGAAGAGGCAAGGGGTAGTGGATGATTCTTGAAGGCCAGCTGAAAGGTATGAGTTTTGATGAGGGATTTGAAGGAGGGGCTGCAAGTACTCTCATCCACACAGATTGTCTACTTTTTCCCCAATGTAAATCATTACATTTCTTGCCCCAATTTTTTATCAAAATCACTTCCAACTTATTTCAGTCTGTCACAATAATATTTTCATATGAGGAGTGTTGTAACCTAATTCCTTCATTTGAATAATACATTCATTTTTAATTACTGCAACTTGATCTCAGATTATTCAAATAACTGTTTCATTTTTTATGCTTACCCTGACCCCAGTGTATTTATAGGCTTTTATCCTTACCTGATACCAGTGTAATGTAATTATAGATTGTATTTTAATCATCTACTATATCCTAGTGAGTTTGTTTAAATCACTCCAATCCAGAGTCTTTTATTTCTGTGCCTTTTAAAATTCTACAATGGCATTCTCATTGCATAAAAGCAATATTTTTGTAGTTTACTACAATGAATGAACATTTTGCATGCATTGCTGGCCATGTTTCTAATTTAAATTTTAAAAAGTCACTATAGAGAACTCTATGTAAAATGAAATCCTGACTTGTAAACAGGCATGGGACAGCTCATCACTTTAAATCTCTGTTCATTGCTCCTATTTGCTCTCTAACAGAACTTTACAAGAAAAATAGCGGAAAAAGAAATAAAATTCTTTTTTATCCTATCAAAAATAAAAATATACCTTGTACTAAGAATTGGCAAAATATTTATCTCTTCTGCTCACAGTTGTCAAATGCTTGCAGGCTATTTTACCTGTATTAGAAAGTATTCCACACTGTATACATAAGAAAAATATTTTGGGTGGCCCACATTATCATTAGTCATGCCCATATTTGATTGCTGGGGTTAAAAGTTCTCTTGAAGTAGGATTTAACTGTCAGAACTGTTGCTTATTCTGAGATTGTTCAGTTTCAACTAATAATAAACGCAACCAATGTTATGCTTCTTCCTCTCCTTAGTGTTGATTCAGGAGTTCACCCTTTCCCTATTTTTCCTGTTGTTTCAGGATTCAAATATAGAACAGGGTCAGAAATCAGTGTGGGCAGGTGAAGCTCCTCGCATTTGCATATCTGCTAGAATACGAGTATCTTTCTGGTCATCAAATCGATTTGTGTTAAGATAATTACCATTACTCTAGACAAACTATGTCCTCTTTTTGAGCAGCCTTTTTTTGTGTGTGATGGCATCTAGCAGCACACAGTAACAGACCTTACAGTGTCCTTACAATAAGCCTTCAGTTGCAGCGTATGCATTTTTTGATGGAAAATGCAGCTCAGCAGTGTGGTGCAACCCATGAAATACTGTTCCCAAAGTTGACTCTTTGTTTACAAAAGGCACCGCAGGTGCAAAAATAATCAAGAGAACAAAAAGTTTATCAAAGCTATTAATAAATCTGCTGGTTTGTGGTCACTTACAGCTAATTTTTAATATCAAGAACCTTTATCTTCTATTCCTTTCTATTATCCATGTGTATCCATCCTGCCTCCAATTCCTCTCTGGACTGTCACTTTCAAATTTGATCCTACCTAGCCTCTAGGAAATAAGGGTCCAAAAGGCAAACAAACACGATCCAGAGTGGTGTCTGTTGAGAGGCCAGGTAAGAAATGGGTATTCACTGCTTAAATGTATAAATAAGGTGTCTTGTTTTACTCCTTCCTCCTTTACCAGATGATCTCAGTAACACTTAACAGCGCCTAACATGTCACTGGTGACAGAGGAATTCTCACTAGTACATGGAATCTCATGAACAGAAATACTGTCCCACACTCATCAAAAGAAAAAAAAATAGGAAGAGTAAATCAGTAAATAAGTACAGGGACTATGGGTTTATTCAATATAATCACTGACTAAAGTGAATTATTCTGCTTTTCCAAGATCCAGACAGAAAAGCATGTTCCCCTCTGGGATTTCTACTACCATTTGGTCTAATACTCATTTTGCCTGTAATAATACAAGCTTCATTAAAGGGGTAAAACAGCAATTGTCTCCTTGAGATCAAAGGACAATCTGTTAAATAAAAGCAGATGGATCTCTAGAATGGAATAGTAGGAAAAGTTTGAACTGAATTTTATGGTGAATCAAAATGTAAATTGTAATTTCACAAGGAAGACACACAGCACAAAAATAACTTTGTAAAGACATGAAAAGTGGATTTGTTGATCTTAAAAAATGTGCACAGACATTGAATACTCATCTATCAGTGGCATTTCAAGTATAACATTTCCAACAGATGAAAAACAATGCCTGACTAAAAGTACTGGTCTTAAAGAATTACCATTACACAGGAAACATTTAATGGCTTATCAGATAAATTATTTGATTGGTCTAGCTTGTTAACTGAGCTTGTATTTGAAAGGTAAGTATATGTTAAAAATCCATCCATTATCAACAACCATTCTTCAAATCTTGCAGCAGACTTGTACCTCTTCTAAAACCTGCCATGTAATACCTAATGTTATTCCTAAAGCTGGATTTCACTGTTTAAGATGGGGTACTGGAAAATGGAGCATCTCTTTTGCCTAGCTTCAGCATTTGTTTCTCTTGATGTTATAATAAAATCAGCGCACCCACATTTAACCATTGAGCACTGAGGAGGTTATCACTAAAGAAAATACCTAACAGAAACAGACATGCTAAAAAATCCAAGTGCAAAGCTTTCTGAAAAATAAAAAAGCTTCTATAAAAGAAAGATCTTGGCCCAGCCAAGAGAATTAGGGTTGCAAAGTCCTCTCTAGTGAAGAATTCCCACAGGACCCTGGACAACCCCAAAAGCAGATAGTGCTAGCCAGCAGACCAGGGCAGCTGTGGGCAGTGAATGAGCCCTCTGTGCACATCGGTGTGTTCTAACTACATCCACAGTTTCCTCAGAGTAAAATGGTGGTAAAAGTACTCCTGCAGGTCTTATTTCCCTCCTGCAAAGGCACAGGCTAGAGCAGTGAGTTCAATTTCAATCTGCCATTGCCAAAGTAACCCAATCTTTAAGTTATTTCAATCCTCTTATTGAACTGTGTCCCTATTACTAATCAAGAAAAAAAAATTAATAGAAATTATTCTGAGGAAGAAAAACTCAAAAGAAATGAAATCCCCCTGAACATATCTTAATTCTAAAGACTTCTCGAAGTCTTGTGTTTATAATAACTAGAAAAAAAAAGATTTTAGCTCAAAATTTTTTATACGATTTGCAAATGACACTTCTCAAGTGTGTTAGGCAGTCACAGATCATGGGTTTAGACTACCAGCTTAAAAAGGACAATAGCAGGAAGGTTAGCTGGTGCCTCTGCACACCTGCCAGTGAGTGAAAACTTAAGGGAACAATCTGCTAACCTCAATCAACATACCATATAGACTCCACAAGTGTAATTTATAGTTTAATGAATCCACGCTTGTGAAGTGCGTTGATGACTTTGAATATGAAAAGTTAATTTATTATCTCCCTTAAAAATCTGCATTTGTATCTTGACTAGACCATTCAAATACACATCTGGTTCTGCTATACTACTGTAATTCCTGGTAAGCCAATGGAAATAATGGATGGACATCTGTAGGCAAGATCACATGTTTTGAGTTCAAATGGAAAATAAATGGCAAACTCCCACTTTACAAACTCTGTGAAATCCACCTAGTTGGGGCCTTTGATACTTTTCCTTCTATGCTTTAAATGCAAAGCTTTAATACGAGTACAACTTGCTTTGAACACAAGTACAAAAATGTAAACAAGTATGAAAGAAATCAATACTGATGCCTCAGCAGTGCTTTGATAAAAAATGTCTATCATAGAAAAAAGAAAAATCTTACTCATTACCACCACCACCACCACCAAAAAAAAAAAAAAGATAATGCCACTAAATGTAAGTAAATATTTAATAGAGATCAATAGTTTATCCAGGTTTCACCTTCTAGGATTTTCTTTATGCATCACAGTGATTTCTTTCAGAGTGAAAACATGTGAATACTAGATGCCTTTTTTGACACCTGTGATTCATTATTTGCCTCTGGCACAAAATAAGAGTGGAGACCTTGATAATATAATTTTTTCACAACATACTAATTTCAGTTTATACCAGCAAAAATATTTCTGCTGTCATTAAACAGTCCTCAATTTTAAAATGAGTTATTTCTTATGAAAAATGTTGGATTTGAAAATTTTGCACTGTGGTAAAAAACAGGTACACTACAGCAAAGCTTGTGACAACAGGAGTCATCGTTAGGAGATGGATAATTCAGCTTTCATAAACCTTTGCATATTTCTCCAACTTTCTACTGATTCAGCTTTCCTTTCAGCATATTTCTGCACTGTTTGTAGTGCAGTAAGATCTATGCTGGCCAGCTACAATGTCATTTGAAAAAGAACAACTATTTACTAGGAAAGAGACCAGAAACACTAAATTATGCCATTAGATAGCCAGTACAAGTTAATGATTTTCCTTCGTGACTGATTCTTGCTAGATTAGAGTGAGTGATCTAGAGGTAGTAGTCTTTATTTCCATTTTACTAAGACCTTAAACTACATAGTCCTCATCTCCCTATTTTGTAGTTAACACATCCCTTGACTTTAGTGAAACAGCATTTGTTTGCAACCCATACCAATAGGTTCAGACGATCAGTACAGAATGCCACTCAAACGTTCTTGGATAGGAATATCATCCCTAATAATCAAACTTGATACACATACTGGTTCTTTGGCATGTCTGTCATCATGGCCATCTGTTAGGGTGGAATTGTGCCTACTAACAAGGAGATATGCCAGTTTTAACATGATATAGGTGCCATCAAAATGCAAGTGACAAAGGAAAGGCTCTAGAATATGGCAGTGATCAGTCTTTTGCAGAAAGATCCTCTGGGTAGCAACCTAACTGTTAAGAATATTATATTGATATCTATGATCATTACAGCCTTTGGTTGACTTTTCTATCTCTGTCCACCCTGTCTGAGTGCCTATCTTCATGCAACAGCATCAGTGCTTGGCATTCTGTGCTTGTGGAAGATATAGACCTATCTTTCTCATTTACCATCAAAGCCCAATCACATTAAATAGCTTAATTTGAAGGTCAAATGACAATCAGATGAAAATTGACTTTACATCTTTTAAAATCTGAATTGATACTGATACTACAAAACAAAACAAAAAACCACAATCCTACTTATTACCCTTAGAAATGTCTTTGAAAGGTATCCTTTACTAATAGTTCTGGTAAAAACCATGACTCAGAAGCACTCCGACTGCCTGACGCTGTTGATAGCGGAATGGTTTCGAGTCCTTGTGCTACTGCATCATCTTTAGAAACATAAATAATACCCTACTGGAACAGAGGGTGGTCTGTCTAGTTCAGACTCTGACTTTAGAGTGGAAATAGATGTTAATTAGTAAGAGTAAGAGAACCTAGCCACCTTCTGCAATTCATTCCCCCAGCAGTTCCCAAGCATGCACATGGATTAGGAACATTAGCAAGTACATCATGTTAGTACCATTTGCGGATCTGTTGTCCATGAATTTGTTCAATCTCTTTCTGAACCTGCTGATACTGTCTGCATTTACAGGCTCTGGTGGCATTAAGTTCACAAAGTTCACTGTCTACCATGGTAGTCTGTTTTAAATTGTTCTTCTCCCAGTTTCCTCTAGTATTGCAGGATTGGAGGAACAACAGTTCTTCATTCACTTTACCTGCTTCAAGATTTTGTAAGCCTATATCATACTTCACCCTCAGCATTCTCTTCACCAGATGGAGGAGTCCTAGATTTTTGTGTCTAATGTCATAAAACAGCTGCCCTCTTGAACCATGTTAGTTGCCCTTCTTCACCTGTGGACATCATACTGCACAGAGTATCCAAGATCTGGGTACAGTGAGGTTTCATATATGGTGAACTGACAGCCTCTGTCATGTTCTGCAAACTGTATAGACTTTTGTGATCTGTAGAAGAAGATCTTTAGATGTGCTGAAATCAGAAATCTAGTCAGATAGAATTGAATTGTTGCCTTTGGGGCTCAGATAAAGCTTCATGTTGTCACTGTAATAGGGCTGTTTGGTACTTCTGACTTTCACAGTACACAAAGGGACACGGCATGTCACACCTGTGATAATGTAGCCATGTATTAAACCATATGGTCATAATAATAATGAAAGGCTCCACGCTATGAGCATACACATAATTTATAGTATCAGACAGTCATACAGCTGCAAAGATGCTAAGAATATTTCTGTCAACCACATACCCAATACACATTTGCTCTACTTGACAACCTACTTGCAAACGCTCAGCAATTTTTTAGGTAACTATGAAAGATTCGATAATAAATGTTTAATACTATTTTGCTCATCAAAGTTTTCTACAAGAAATTCTTCACACAATTTCCATCTGAACAATTGGCTAGTCTACTAGCAGAACTTCTGTGTCAATCAAAATAAATCTCTGAGAATGATTATGGCTGTGTAAAGTGTCAACCCTTCCTCTAGGCCTGAACCTGTAGCCAACAGAGTCATAAGAAACCTCTGGTTCTGATTTGTTTCTTCATCTGGTGCCAGCTCCTGCTGACACATCTGCTCATTCTTTTTCATCTTGCTAAGTTACTGGATAGACAATCTCTTTGCAACAGGTGAGCCCCTTTCAGCCAGCATAGCACCTGGGGCGCATGAGTGTGGATTAATGGCACCTGAAACATGCCAGGCTCTCAATATCACAGATGATTGTTCTTCTCCCAGCTTGGCCTTCCAAGATGATACCACTGTGCCAGTGCTCAGAGGAGAAGACCTGCTGTCTCCTCTGTTTTGCTTGGCTACAATTTTGGAGATAGGAAGAATATATTACCAATAAAATTATGTTCTCTTTTAAGCCTTACACCCCCCTTGGTAAGATATTTGAGTTTCAAGGTTAATAGTATCCTTTCTGTTTCCAGGGTTCTCTGAATCTGAGCACTTCTGTCTCCACAAGAGGCTTGACCATCTGATTTGCCAAACACGATGACAATTCGAGACAAAAAAACTCTTTGTTAGACAGAATCAGTGATAAATGCAGTAAAGTTTACTAAATGTGAACATAGTGTATTATATAAACCCAAAGCTTATACAGGTACGTATGTAATACTTTTGGGGGGAAAGTCTTTCATCATGATTTTCGGCTATACACTGGATTGGTAGTAACAGAAAGTTTCTGGCATACTCCTTAAAACTTGTGACAGTGAAACAATCAATCAAAATATGAAAAATTATACAATACATTCTCAATATCTGTCATCTGTGGCAAATATTACAAATGCTGAATGTAGCTAGTTACTCTTCCCTGTCATACCTGTAAAATTTCATGCCATACCTAGCGCAGGAAAAATAGGATGAAGAAAAATATGAGAACCTTTTCTTACTAAATGAATCTATTTGGGGCCCAGAATTTGCAGGGAAAGATGGTATTTATTGATGCACAAACTTGCTTTTCCACATTCCTAAGGAGAAAATAAAAGATATAAGCTGTCTGCAGGCATGGAAAAAGCAACAAATCCATGATGCCAGAAGGCACATCAAAGAATGGGAAAATGTATTGTTTTGCTAATAGATATACATATCAACAGCCCACAAAGCTGTTTTTGTCCAAATAACCTATCATTATCCAAGGAATTATTGATGGAAAATTTAGCTATGCTGTATGTAACTATAACAAAGACTGACAGTTGCACAGCTTCAGGAAGAAAAATTACATCAAAAGCTCTTCTCTCACCTAGGTGTGAATATCATGACATCAAGTCAAAATAACTGTCCACTGGAACTAACGCACCATAGAAATGAGTGTGATAGATAGCTGAGAAGATTGTCAGAGGCCTGAAGGAAAGGCATTGGTGTTCATAATGGTGATTTTCTGTGTTCACTGTGTTCATACTCAGTTGAGATTGTACCCTAAAAATCAAGTGACATCAGTGTTAGGAGATATTTACCTTTCTGTATGAAAATATATAAAGCTGAGCAGTAGTTCATGGTAGGAAAGAAAGAGCAAGAGGGATTTTTTTTTCTGTTTTGATTCAGAGTTTGGCTTGCTGAATGCCATATCACAGACTGTTAAAGGAAGACCCTTCACTCCCAGAACTGATGAAAACCAAGCCTGCAGAATATGGCGTAACTGCTCTTTTATTATAAAAATGTCCTTCTTTTTGTCCCATAAACAGAAAATTTTAAATTGCACAAAAAAAGATTGTACCAGTACATTACATTTTCAGTCATAAATAAATAGGATGTAAGCTCTGTTTATTGAAGTTGCCATCAGGGTAAACTTGAAGAGTGTAGTGGAAGAATATGTTCAAATTCCATACATATGTATTTATATTTATGTGTATGTGTAGTACACACACACAAACATGTATTTCCCATTTATATACAGACATGTATACACACAGGCATACATGCATAGTTCATGAGACTCAGCAAAGCCAGAACGGGAAATAAAAGTGATTTTAACCTTTAAAATAAAGGGTATGACCCTAAGCTAGCAATCATTCTACCCTGAATTATAGCAGCATAAAATATAACACAATAAGCTGCCAAGTGCATTAACTATGGATTTTTGATTGGAATTGGGAGAGAGGGAGAGAAGTCTCATTGTGCTCTCTCCATGATTTTAATTATTATAAAGAATGAAATAGATGACAAACTCGGTGTCCAAATAACAATGGACATTCGATGCTTATTTACGTGACTATGGTGGATATCTACTTTATATTCATATAAAGTAGGAAATAATGTCTTCATTTTCTTCTTAAAGGTCTGCTACACAATCTGAGTATCAGATAGATTCACTTCAAAGTTGAAAATACAATCTTGTTTCATATACTTGGCACTTGAAATTTGATTTTACTAGCTTTGCTTAAAAATCAATTGTACAAGTTGCAATGTAACAAAATACATATAGATAGAGCGTAGTCTTCACTGTAGCTCCTATTGTTTTGCATGAAAAATGCATTGACTATAGTATTACGAGAGTAAATGTGCTGTATGCTGAAAAATTCTGTCACTTTCTATTAGCTGTAAATTATCGACTAGTATAAACCCTAATTTCATTTGTCACATTCTGTTGCATTGCTGCTCTTCCTTGTTCCCATTCTGTCATTCTGGCAGGCCCACTCTGCCCCAGGTATCACGGCATCGCCATCTGCACCCGACATCTGTCTCTCTATTGATCACACGGGTTTAGCACTTGATCAAACAGAGCACGACAGAATACATCTCTTTTTGCAGTACTGCCAATGCCAACTGCTGCATGAAATCTATTACAAAAGCATTCTTTTACCTAGTTTCTGAAACTGCAAATAGGTTTTTTCCTCTTTTAAAAATCTTAAGTTGTTTTTTTTTTCTTTCTTTAACTTCCCATCATTTATTGCAGAGGACAGGAGAAAACAATAGGCTGACAAAAATGAGAAATGAAGCATTTTTATCCCAGAGTTTGCAAACTAAGAAATTAGGCTACCTGAATTTAGATTATTTATTGATAGAAATGACTACATTAATTCAGAGTTTGGTAGTAAACATAAATTTTTCATTTTGCTGGGAAATGATGGTACAAAACAGACTACACCAGAAGGTAATAAACAAGCACCTTGGAGATTTAAACATGATGTCTGGAGAGCATTAGCTGCCTCCAGTTTAGATGGCTGACCCCAGCAAGTGACTTGGGGACCTAAGAAAGGTATGTAACAACTCATTGCTCAATCAGTGTGAAAAAGATTAGTGCATCAGAGGCTGGCAGGCTGACCTGGAGGAGAGACAACAGGAAATTCTTGGCACTGGAGTATGTCTGAAATCACATCTCCTTCTGTAAATGAGAAACCCATAACGAGGTCTGGGCACCAGAGGAGGTGCCTCCATTCTTTTGTGAGCAGCAGCAAAGAGTTTCTGAGCATGAGCACTTAAATAAGCACTACTGGCACTTTAAAACACTAAGAAGGTATGCACTACATGTTGGATAGGTATTCTAACTGCTAGAGTTATATGAGAATGTATGATAATTGAAGATGGACACCTCACAGGCTTTAATACAGCTATACCAGCCATACAAGCAGAGCATTTGTCTTTCAGGGGATGAACTGGAAGGAAAAAACAAACAAACAAAAAACACCTGCAGTACCAGGCTTACAGCATTCTTTCACAAAAGAGTCTGTGACCAGTTCTGACACTGACAGGAAATAAGATCACTTGCAACTTCATAAAATGAAGCTTTCCCATCAGTAAAATCACCAACATAGGCGCTATGGATCGACTGTCTTGGAAAAACCTCTATCAAAGTATCATGCAATTAACAAGCTGCAATGGAACTCTGCATCTTTGCAGAACAACTCAAAATTATTGTTAAGAAAAATTGTGAAATTCCTAAAGTATGTCTAGTTACCAAGGACTTAGATATAACTATGGCAAGCAAGGTATTCTCAGTACTTAATGATTTTAAGCTCGTTACTGCCACTGATTTTATGAGAAGTTCTCTTATAAATGTACTTGAGAGGGTACTACCAGCCATAAGAAAGGAGGCATATAAGGCTTAGAAATTAAATTATGGGCTACAGAAGTCACAAGGACAATCCACTATTATGGATTAACAACATATAGGAATCCTATGATAATGTCTTCATGCTTTCCACAGGTGGATACAATATTTCTGTCAGTTGTAATGTATTTTAAATTCACTGGGTAAACAAAAAAGATATGTACGTTCTGAAAACAAATGTTGACTTCCTACTTGCAAACTATTCAGTAACCCAATAGTCACATCTGGTTTTCTTATTTATGCTACCTTTAAAAATTATGGTGAAAAAAAATAATTTCATTGTTATGAGCAATCAGACTTAAAAAAAAAAATCATGAATGTTAAAAGACTATTTTCCTTGTTTCAACTGTCAGTATTAGCTACAACACAGGAATTAGACCAGCATCTAGCAATGTATAATTCATTAGATTTTTTTTTTTTTTTGTAGCCAAATACATTAGAGTATATAGTTATACCAACAAATTAATATTTTAGAGCTAATTGAAATTGTTCTTCCTATAAAGATTAAGCTTCTTCCCACCCTACACACTTCAGTCATTAAAATAACACTTTTAATGCCTTGTCTAAATGATGTCTCACATTAATGCAAAGCTATATTAAAGCACTCAAATGACCAGTTCTTTTGTAATGCATTCTATACGATCAGACACTGGGTCAAAGCTGGGCAGTGTGTATGAAGTGGTATCAAGTGGAAGCTAATTAAAATATATTCTCTATAGAACTTTACAGAAAAAAGAGAACAGTAATCATCAGAAGGTAGAGTCTGAAAATGGCATTTCTGAAAGGCTTGCAATATGATTTATTCTATTTGCATGAAGATACATTCTGGAATAAAGTCTTAAGAAGATGGCATGAATACTTCAATTACAAAGTACCTTACTTCTTTCCTGACAATCTCAGTGATAACCTATTTCTGGTTTGTTCAAAACTAATTGTAGAGTGTTTAGGTTTGTTTACAGAAACAGTATTTAGATAGCTTTCTCAAAACCAACTTAAAAAACAAAACAAAACAAAACAAAACAAGGCAACATTTTAATGAATAAATCAAGACAAAACTTTGATTCAACTTTTCAATTTTTCAAGAATCTTAACTCACAAAATGATGTACATAAGAGAGTAACTAGTAATTGAATCTGAATAAAGATAAATCCCACTTCCTTTAACTGAGTAAGCTCACCTCCCAAATTATTCAGATCTGCCTCTTTCCTTACCAAAATCCATGAAATACAGTACATTTACTTTATTTTATGACTCGCAACCTAATTTTTGCAACACAAAAGTTGAATCTTCTTAAGATAACTTAACCATTCTTTCCTCTCTTTCCTCTATTGTACTTTTACTGATTCAGGGAAGGAGAAATAAGTATGGCAAAGGATGACATTCTCTTGATATCTCCACATTACCCCAGAGGAAAGACTTTCATGAGATGCTGCCATTTCGTGCTGAAATGTAGGTAGACTGGGGGGGGCAGGGGGGAGGCTGCTATAGTCAAGCCTGAGGAGTTAGCAAGGGACAATTAGACTGCATTTGTTCAGGCTTTGGTCATTTTGTCACATAAGGCATCAATCCCCCTTATCCATTGACTTATCTCTTCTTTTTTTTTTTTTTTTTAAATATGAATTTCAGGTATGTGGGTGTTAAGAAGATGGATGAAGCGTTTTTTAAGGATAAGATGTAGAGGGTTAGAAAGATCTTTTGTCTGATCTAGTGCAGTAATTCTTATGGATTTAAAAAAAAAACACACAGAATGAATCTTTTAGTCCCATCCAATTTGCTGAATTTACTCTTTCTATATAAATACAGCGATGCAAGCAAAAACATTGATTTTTTGTTCCTTCAAAATAACTTGTTTATACTAACTGCTAATCTATATAATATCCTTTTCTGTGTCATGAGTCGGGTTGTGATAGACCTCTCCAGTCACAGTTTCTGGACTGGTGATGGTAAGTGTGCATTTTTTAGAAGGCCTGTGAGACACCTTTTTTTCTTCCTTAGATCTCCTCTTCCTTTTTATTATTTGTGGGATAATTTTGATATGGACTAAATTACAAGTCTTCCAAGAATGGGAATTCGTGTTTGTACTCTCACTCCTGTACTAAAGCTGTGGTACTTCATGCAGAAGATGCGTCTGTATTGCAGTAAAACTTCTCATCCTAATTCAAGCAAACATATGCACGTTCATTTTAATTTTAATAGGTAAAAGCTTAACCATGGTAACAAGAAAGTGGCACCCATATTTCTGTGTGAGCCCCAGCTTGATGTGCAGCCAGTACTGACCTCCTGCCTGCTGCAGCCATGCTGAACCAAAGCAGAGAGTTCCAAGTTTCTGTCCCTACATCTACCTCAGCTTCAGTGACTACGGTGTAGACTTATGTCAGGAAGAAAATGTATAAATTGGGTGTTCTGGATTTCCTTTTGGTTGGAAAATTATTTTCTGAAACAATGCAATTTGTCTGTATTAATAATTGTTAATAGGCAAACTTGGGTGCAGTTCAAAGTACCCTTAGCAGAAGCTTTTGCCTCATCACTCTTGGGGGAGGTTTTCTCCACTTTCTCCTCATATAACATGCTCCTGATATAACATGCTTTGGTAGTCACCTGGCTGCATAATCCAATGCTTAGAGGAAGTTTGCATATGTGCTTGAGTCTGCCTAACCCATGACTGTCGTCGTAAATCATATGCTAGCCTTTCCTGGCTTAAAGGGTCTTATTAGCTTAGACTAGAATCTGATCTTAATATCTATGTGAAACAAACAAACAAACAAACAAATACACTGTAGGGATTCATCAATCCTCTTTAGCAGATAGACAGCTTAAAGTATGTCCTCAATACAGTTATCTTTGATAACCTGGCAAACCACCCCCTAATCTTAGGGATCTCAGGTGCCATTAGTATACAAGGCTCATACGCTGGGAATCAGGTGAGATTGCAAGAAATTTTACACTGTCTCTGCTTTAGTGCAATCATGCTTTAATCTCTCATGAGACTCATACTCTGTAAAATGCCAATTAGTGATTCCTTCTCACCTAAGATCTAATGGCATGGCAAGAAGTACTGAAAACATGGTGGCAAGTAACAGCAGAACTGAGAAGAGAGTGACAAAATAATGGAAGTGCATTTCCACTGATTTTAGAGCCGGAAGGAACTGTTTTGGTTATCAAGTCTGGCTTCCTGCATGGTGCACATCTTAGAATTTGCCCAGTAATTCTGGTCACTGCTTATGCTTCACAATCTGTAGTCAAATTTTTCTTTTCAAAAAGCATGCTGTCTCTATTAAAATAAACAAAATGATAGACAATATATCACATTTAAACTGTTCCAAGGACTAATTCAACTCAGTGATGAAAAAGTGCATTTGTTTCCAGTAAGAGCTCTTTTTGCTATCCAGCCTTTGGATACTGCTGTATCTTTACTGTGAGGTTAGAGAGCCATTATGGAAGGAGAAGGAGGAGACAGCAACAGATATAGGGATGAAAACAGATGCTGTTTGGAAAATGCCAACATAAGCTGGAGATTTTTAAAATTAGATACAAGACTAGAGTTTTAGGTGTTCTCCAGTAAAAACATTTAATAAAATTATTGTTGTCATTTCAAAATGATTAAATACAGTCTTCAGGAGGATCCTGCTTATGTGGAAAAAACAACTTTAATCCTGTAGGAAAACATCAGATTATCAGAAGTATCAGACACAACTAGCCTGTCTCTCTCCAGCCCAGTGACAGGTAGAAAATTGCACGTGGAGCCAGGACCGCAAAGATGCATGTATTTTTTGCAGTTCTGCAAAGTATTTTGGGGAATTACTGATGTTGTTAGCTTTCTTTTTGCCCTGAACCTGAACTTCCAGGTGAAAATACCATTTTACAATAATAATTTGTTTCCTGAAATTTACAGTAACACCTATTTAGTTAGATGCTCAATATGCTACGAGGTCCAAAATATAGATGACCTTGTGAGATAGTGAACATAAAGGAAAAAATATAAAGGATCACAAATGCTAACCTTTTTTACAGTAAACTTTTGCAAAAATACATATTTACATAAAAATATACGTATAAAACCAGCAAGAATCCTTTATAGAATTTGTGTATGTATAAAAATATGTACATACCTTTACTGTCATTCAAATACTGTTGTAGGCTTCCAAATATCAAAATTAACAAAAAGTGAAAGGAAAGGAGACTTTGTCAATAACACCATACAATTTAAAACTGAAAACTATGCCACAGAAAATGCTGGGATTTGAGCTACTAATCTTCAGATTAACCCCTATGGCTCACTCGGGAGATGGTTGTATGAAATACAAACAGCTATTACATCAGCTTTTATAAGTGCAGATGAAGCTCATGGTGGTCAAACTAAAAGCAACACACTTCAGAAACATGTAGGGTTTTTTCCTGAGGATGCAGGACGGCAGATAAAATATCAACGTTCTGTGCACAGCTTTAAAGATTAACAAATCTTGTATTTCTTTTACTTGTAGCTTCAGATCATGACGCACCAGACAAGCTCTTTATTTTTTGAGTACATCCTTCAACACTAAGAGCAGTACCTGTCTCTTTGGATTGTAGCTATACATAAATAAAAATTAGCAAATGTAATATATAAGTAATATGTATTAGTTGTACAAATGTTACGATCATTTTAGTTACTGGTGGACATATTAGGTTATTAAAATTGTAGCTGACCATTGGTTAACATGTTCTACAAGAAACATAGGCTAGCTGCTCTCCAGATTGGTAATTCTTATATAAGGAAACAGTTAATGTAATTTTTCTTCTTTTAAAATTCTCAGCCTTTTACATATGTAAAGACTGAGCTTTTAGTTTCAAAATTCCAAAGTAGACCAGGTAATAAACAGATAACCTGATTATGAATAAATTACAATTCTTCTCTCAATTTTAATGTATACATTTTACAGTCTTTGGCTTTTGTTATGGAATGAATATAATATGAAAATTTCATAAATGCAATTAGTTGCTGCTTCATTTGTGGATTAGATCATCACTAGAGAGATAAAATTACACACCAAATTCTATTTTCAAGTGCTCTGGAAGAAATCTGGAGTAACTGAATAGCTTTAGTGCATCTGAGTGTAGAAAATCTTAGTAGCGTATTGGCTTTGCATATGTGCAAAATGAAGGCTGTAACTATGCTAGTCCGATAAGCAGCACCTTGTAGCAATAGTGCCAAATGTGGGCACTCTTCATTGCTAATCAGTCTGTTTCCCACCCCTTACAGTATGCACGTGTTGGCAGTGTTTTTCATGACTGTGGTCACCCCGTCAGAATGGCTATGAAGCAAACACCCCAAAAAGGAACGGGTGCAGAAATGGTAATATACAAAGAAATGGAAATTGCTTCTGTAAAACATGAAGAAAGAAAGTGAGTGGAATATGTAGGAATAAAATACAGGCTCAAGAACAGAAAGCATGATCTATCCTGTGTTACTCAGAACAGCAGAAAGGTGGGATGGAAAATATCTTAAGTGAAACAAGGGTATACAGCTGGGAAGCTTTGTACTTTTGACAAGATATATTTTTTCTTTCCTGTATTTATTGAATCTGGACATTGTCTGGATAACTTTAGCAGCTTAATTAGTAATTTGTTGGGAAAAAAAAAAAAACTTTAAGAACTTTTTTTTTCTCATAGATACTTTACATACAACAATGTAATTCTTATTTAGCATTAGGAACTGAGATTCCCCAAAGAATCAACTCAGAATTATTGATTAAAAGAGACATGGAGTGTGCAAAGGAATCATTCTTGGGAAAAACATTTCCACATATGATATTAGATGCAAAAAAAAGTAATTTCTTGAAAACAATTTCATTTAGCAATTTGGGAATAGATGCAGATCAGATGAGATGTTGGTAAAACAGAGATTCTAAAGTGCTTTAATGCCCTACTTTCAGAAGTCAGATCTCCTTGGCCATCAGCCCATTACCAGGAACTTAATCCCATGACCTCTGACGCTAGTGATTTAAGTATCCATATTTTCTTGAATGGCACAGAGTAATGTAAGACTAAGTAACTTGTTAAAATGGAAATTAAGGCTTATTCCATGCAGTTTTGCACAGTGGTCTTTGTTTGCTTTTCTAACGAATGCCTATTAGATCAGAACATGCCCTGTTTGGCTGACCTTGACCTGCTGGGTTACACAGGTGTGTAAAAGATAGGCACTAGCACAGCCAGGATTAGGGATGCTTACTGAAACTCCAGATTACTTGTTTGACTCACATGGAAAAGCAGTCTGTATTTTTTTCTGATTAAAGCATCAGGAAATTCCACTTCAGTGGTGTGTAAAATTTTTATAAACTCTGTTCAGAAACAACATTATCATTATGGTAGTCTGACTGTAAAAGATTGGTTTAAATGTGCTCATCTGTATTTCTCATCTTTTTTCTTCCCTTCTAAATATCTTCATATAATTGTCTTTCTCATATTATATTTTTATCTAGCTTTATGCATTACAAATATGCCTTTGCATACACATGTAACCCCCATGTAACATGTTACACATGTAACACCCTCCAACCCCCAAAGAATCCTTTCTATGCATACAAAGTATAGATTATTAATTTATATACTTACTAAGATTTTGGGAAAATGAGTATCATTGAATTTAAAATTATTCCTTTAAATCATACTATTAAGGATAACATTACATTATTACGTAAAGAAGCAAAGTTACTATGTTTTTAAGAACAAGTTTTAAAGTATCCAATGTACTGCATGTTTACAAGGAAACAGAAAAAGGCAGCCTGTCTTTGCAATATGAATGTAATCTCCACACAGACCCAACTGTTTCTTGTTTATGACAAAGGAGTAAATAATCCATTGATCTGGCAGCAGGGCACCTGCCTTACCGACCGACTATGTATCAGTGGTCCCTGAACCCTCATTATTTTTCCTCAATTAAAGTTCATAGTCTCCTAAAGTCTGTGCTGAGCAGATGTACAACTGTTCTTGACTGCTGAACACAGAAGAATCGCAAATTTAGAAAACTACTGCCATTTCATAAACCCTAGAAGTGCATCATTTGTTGTGGCAAAGAAACATTATAAACAATATGTCTCTTTTATAGGCTGCTAAGCCAGCACACTACAGAAAAGAATATTAAAGTTCAAAAACTGTCACATAAGCAGTGCATTATGAATACTGTAATGTGTTTTTTTATGATTCGAATAATGGTTACTGAAATGAAAAAATAAAGCCCTCTGAGGGGTATAATGTAAAAAATGTGACTTATATTTACCTAGAATTAGACAAAATTGACGTATGAACAAAATCAAACGGGAATCAATGATCTGCAGAGAAATTCAAAATATAATAACTGATAAATCACAGAAAGCAGAATTAAAGTTATGTTTGCTGTATTATCGCTTTGGCTCTTTGTAATTGCTTCTTTTGCAGAAATAGGGAAGTCAGGAGAAATAATCAGAAGGGCAATACTACTTGCAATTATAATGTATCAAGACTCCAGCTGCAAAAATTAACTGAAGGATACACATTTCACAAGAAGCATTTTCACAAGCCTTTTAACTGTGGTGTATGCTCAAATATTGTAACATGTGAAATGAGACTGTATTACATACATATTCTATACAGTGTATTGTGTTGTACACTAGAAAGTAAAACATTTCTTGATAATGCATAGAAAGATGCTCATTTTCAGAACCAATCAGCTTAAGAAGCAAGCGAAAAACACATTTTGGGGGGACAAAGTTAAAGTTCATATGCAGCATTTGTCAGGCTTTCTCCAGCACGATTTCCACACAGCTCTGCTGCCACAGTATGTGCTGTATTGAGTGCAGCAGATTGCAAGTCTTTAGGTCAGAGTATGTGCTTGAAGCATCAATAGCTACACCTGTCATTTTAGTTTTTTCTGGGAAGAATATGTTATTGTTAACATTGTGGCATGCATTAACCACAATCTGACTTTGAGGCTGGGCACTGAACTTGGAAACTCAGTCAGTTAAAAAATTACCATCAGTGATTAGGGGAGGGCGTATCTTGTAATGCCCGATGGAGAGATTCCATTAAGGTACATGTGATGTATATAAGCCTGTTTCTACTTGGAGCTGTGAGTACTGGTTTAGGTTCTCCTGTGAGACTGTGTTTGTAAAACAAAAATGCAGAAAAAGGAATTGAGACGGGAGAGAAGTATTAGGGAACTCATCATCCAGCCAAAATAGCAGAAGAGATTACTGGCTGCATTCTCATGTTATTAGCAGGGGTCATTTTCTCCTTTCGGCTTTTACAACTGTTTACTTCTCTTGGCTTATTTTCACAAATATTTTGCAGAAAGCTACTTAATCTAATGAAATCTCTACCCTGTAGCTCACTTACAACTACTCATGCTGAACTGATGATTCAATCATTATAGTGTTTGATGAGGATGTAACACCTTTGCACAAAAGGTAATGTTAATATTTTAAGGGAAGCAGAAATCAACAAAGGTAACTACCACTGTATACTGGGGAATCATTTCACTGTGAAAAGGGCTTTTGTTGAATTTAACCCCAACTAGACATCGCGCATTTGTTTGCAAAGCTCTGAATGTTTTATTTCATGGAATAAATGATAAAATTGCCAGACAGTTTCACTCTTGCACTAGAAAGAATATAGGTGTCCAAGCAACATGCATTTTTTGTTTACACAAGTAGTACAGGATGTGCTTCTACATAACAGAACATTGGATATTTAGTGAGTGATCACTGTAACTTGCAAGCACATATGTATTATTAGATAACTTGTGAAACATAAAATGCTAAAATGTGAGTACTTTCTTGCCACAAATAGATTTGTGTACACACGCTGCATCCATGTGAACTATACAGAAAAAAACTGACAGAGCATAGATCATTTCACTCCACAAGCATAGATGCACAACTACCAGGTGCAAGAGACAGCTACTCTTTATTAGATATTGGAAACTGAAGGCTCTCGATGCATTGGAGCAGGTATGACTCTAAAGGTAAATGGGATCAAACACCATGATAATTACGAAGCCTTGTCACTGGTGCAGTATCTGCAGGACAAGCCTCGTGCCTCACCCTGCCCATCTCTCTGAGAGCCGTTCGGTCCCACTGCGCTTCTCTATCCTGGCCTCTGTCTCTCGGAGGAGGGGTGGTGACACCTCGGCAGCCTCGTGGCTGGAAGCAGGCCACGCTTCGCTCGCCTCTGCAAAGCTGCAAGCAGCAGCTCCCCAGCGGTGCCGGTGCAAAGCGGAGCTGCTGGGTCCTGGCGGGAAGCGTGGTGAGCGAGCGGGTGCGCTGCAGCGGGAATTGGGTATCCCCAGCTCGTCTGAGAGAACCGGGGGGGTCTCAGAGCCGCAAGCTCTGCTCTGCTGTGGAGCCTTCACCAGATGGTGAAATCCACAGGGACAGGTTTCAGCTTTCCACCAAAATTGGATAAGCTGGAAAGCACTGAACTTGTCAGAGGAAAAATAAAATTGAGCGTCCTCCTTTCAAAAAAGAAAACCCCTTCCCTGACTGCCTGTCTGAAAACATTACCAGCATCATGCGCTGTGGTACTTAGACACTTTTGGAGACACAGGGCTGGCGAAGTATCAAAAGGTGGGACCCATCCAGCTCCACAGGAGAGGGCACTGCTGCACCCCCATTTTGCTGAATTGCACATCTGTTGGCACTAGCACGAAGGCAAAAGCTGACATCTCCTGAACTTACTGAGAAGAAACAGTGAGTGAAAAATACATTTTACAGCTTTCCTGCAGCCTTTTCTACCTTTCCTCAGGAAGTGTACAAAAGAATCAATTCTTCTGCATATCAGTCCTTACACCTGCAGATGTGGAAAGCGGCCATCACTCTTCAGTGCGGCACTTGGCTGCTCCTGGAAAGCGGCAAGCCCTAACAATGTGCTCCAGAAACCTCTCAGACACTTAGGTATTAATACAGTCTTTCTTTCCTCTGTCTCATTGCTCCTAATATAAACTATATTTGGTGCACCAGGTCCTTGTGGAACTGGCTGAAGATCCCCATGCTAATAGAGTCCTTATTTAAACATTCTGAATTATTAACACATGAAATACTACACCCAGTTCTTTTGGAGCAATGCCTCTAAAAACTCAGCTTTCACCGTTCCAGGTTTTTTCAACAGCTTGGTGAAAAGTACTGCAGTATCTGTGAGTTGGAAACATGCTGCATTTTAAACTAACCCCTAAATGTTATAAATCAAAAATTAGTAATAATGGTATTATAGTGATGAGAAACACCCTTTCTTGAAGCTTCATTGTTTCACAAACCTTTGGGCTGACTTTTCTCTCCATGTGTAACAAGACANATTTCTAAGTCTATGGAAGCATGTTTCTTGTTTTTAAGACTATTTCTTTCAGTATGTCCAAAAATTTATTACAGTGGTGTATCACTTTAAATGTATCACATCGCTTTAGCATTTAAGAGATTCGGAGTTTTACAATTTTCTGTCTTTCACACTTAAATTTAGCTTCACCTGATACAAACTATTATTAGATTAATAATTTGAAAAAAAATATATTTACTTGCAAAGTCTCAAGGACCTTGCTTCACCTTTGTGTCAAGTGGGAGAAAGTAATGGAAGCTAGGTCCTACCCTGAAAATATGCTTACGAAAATGGTGGGGCAATGCTAAGTCATAGGTGTGACAGGCTTCTTACGCTGTCTGGTCTGGCACTGGAAATCTTGCTTTCAAATCCTGTCCTAAATTTGAGCGATGGCAGGTCAGGTATGGTTTTTGATGAGGTGTAGAGTTTGCTCTGATTACCTCAGTAATTACTTTCTAATATTATTAAACTTTTTACATGAAGTAATTTCTCTTCTGATTGATCCACAAAGCTTGAGTCAGAGGCCATCTAATTATGAAAAGTTGTAGATCCACCTTCTTCATTTGAAAATACCTTTTGGTCAAGAGCTGAAGCAAAGTTCATATTCACATTTGCAACTCTCAGGCCATTCTAAATCACTTAAAAGCGAAATATAACTAAATAATTTATTTGCTGATAAAATAGCAGAAAGAAATCATTCTTTCCTTACTGCAAAACTAAAGGATGTTCCAGTTTTTATAGGCCTTGGTTATAAATACAAGATAGCGTGAGCATATAAATGATTTCAGTTATGCTTTAATAGTGTTTAATAAATCAAGATTGCATATTAAAGAATACATTGACATTCTAAACCTTAGCATAATATTTAATTAAGCAAACTACTACTTTGATCTCCATATTGCTGAGCTGGGTCCAATGTCTGCTCTACCACGAGTGAAACCCTCACAGACCTGATTTGTTTAGCTTCTTTCCCTGAAACATATAGTATATGTTGCAAGCAAAATACAGAGGAAATAAATAATAGTGGACAAATTCAGGTTAAATTATTAATAGATCACATTTTTATTTTATCTTGCAATACTTAATCTTAGCTAAAGAACTTGCTGCAGGTCTGCTTAGAGCCTACCAGTCAGGCAGAGACAGCAAGGCTGTTAGGAGGCCGTTTTGGAATCCATAAATTCAATCTACATGAAGTGCTTTCATTTAAAACATAAATGTTTTATTTTTATGGTGCATTAAAAAAATCATCTTTCTAAATGGATTATTAATACTGATGCACCAAAATTTAGCTAATTTTAGCTAATTTTGGTTAACCCTATAGGATAAAGGAGTATCTTGGATATAAGAATAAAGGAGTAACTTCAGCATATCAAGCTGTTAATTGCTATGAAAGGCAGATGAGCCAATTAAGAAAGAGATATTCTCTACCCACCCTATAACTGAGGGTGTCCCTTCAGGACAGGCCCCTGGGGCCCTCCCAGCTGGGGCCTAGACACAGAGCACAGCTGTACCACTTTTCTTCTGTGTGGTCTCGCTCCATGGAACAAGGAAATCACATAATTTGTAAAATTGCGTATATGTCCAATTCAAGTTTCCATGTTGTCATTTGGTCTTGAAACCGTGACACTATGCTGGCAGGTCAGACCTCTGACAGTCACCTGTTTACCACGTGTTTATTTAACTAAATACTAGGAATATAATTTCCATGTCCTCAGTGATCTATTTCAGTAACTGAAATTAAGATGAAAATAGACAGGTAAGATATGAAAACAAAATTAATACATTTTAAGTGAAAAAATATTTTAAGAGAAAGCTTCAATAGATTTTTTTAAACCAGTTTGTGACTGGGCAATGATAATGTATGATGTGAGGTACAAGGATTTGTAAGAAATCACTTTCTTTTCACTAACATTACCACACTAATATATTTAACATAGACATTTACATGCTTTGCATTTTAAGTGCCTCTGAAATTCAAGCACCAAGCCTGCACATTTCAGCAGCACCATCAGATGTAATGAGTTATGGTACTATCGGCATGTTGATAAGCTATAGCCCAAAGAAGAACAAGAAGGAAGTATAAAAAATATGGCCAGAGGATGGGATAAAATTATCAGCGAGTGTGTTTTCCTGTTTGGTTTTAATCTACATTTAATTAAATTCTTATCTTCTGTGTACTTATGGTCGCATTTGAATGGCGAGACTGCATTCATTATGAATGGTAAAACTTAACTCGAAGAACATTTCATGTGGCTTCTTTAAAAAAAAGGAAAAGGAAAAATACTGTCTTTATTCTTTACTCTTAGGTCTTTTTAAAGAAGGGTTAAGTTACTTTGGGATGAAATGGTGTTCTGCACTTAACCTTCAGGTTAACTGATTTCTAAAGTTTCTCTTTAATCAATTTTTAAAATATATATAATATGGAAATGTTAATATCAAAATTTTGGTTCAATGAAGTCAGCAATGAGGCAGTAATGAAGCATGCTAAAGAAATGTTTCCTTCAACAGACGATGATAACAAAGTTCATATTAGTAATATAAAATGTGTGTCTTAGGCTGCATCCAGAATTACTTATAGCCATCATATTATCCCAGTCTTCCTTTGGAATTAATAAGATATTAAAAAAAAAAAAAAAAAAAAAAAAACTTAAAAATTACTTTTGAGAGTTTTATATAGTATTTTTTTTTCTATTTTCCAGTTCACTGGGCTGGCCATGCAGTCCTCCTTGGGCAAAACTCAGCTTTAATCTTTTGTAAATAAAGAGGGCAGAATGGGGTACTTTGTTTTACTTATTAGTTTTAAAGATATTTGGGGGGGCAGAAGACAAGTGAGATCAGAAATGACACTACCAGCACAAAAATAATATCTAGGCTAAATTATTAAAAGATATAACAAAGTGAAACAAAATAGAAAGCCTTCTACATGTCCTTATCAGTCAGTACAGCAACTACTACACCATATATATTTTTAAAGCATTCCATTTAGCTATCGTTTTCCAAGAGATGCTATCTTGCAATGCAAAATCATATGACACTGTGTCAGAAATATCCCTGTGACTTTTATATTGCATACATTTATTTTCCTTCTTTGAAGGGCCTATCCCCAAGATACTTTAAGGACATCAGAGAGGTACAATGCATTCATGCAAACCCAAGCCCTACCAACATGAATTCTCCTCAAATTAAACATTATTTCTGCAGTACTGAATACCCATTTTCCTCAGCTAACCTCAGCAAAAGCCACTGTAAACTGACCATCTTTGAAGTGTGGGTTGATAATTAACAAACATGGGGAGCTACTGCAGGTAGAACATTTCAGGGTCAGAAGTCCTACTAGGAAAATGAAAACATTGGCACCAGGAAGTAATTGTTTTCTTGCTCATTTGTCTATTGATCTTCAACCCTCCCTTCCCCCCAAACTTTGGATTTAATATATCTTCCCTTTGTTTTTTCCCCATTCTTCAAGTATTATACTACTGATAAAGGAAAAGGGGAAAGGCAGGAAAGAAATGAAAAGCATGAGAGAAATGAAACATTCAAAGGTGCGGTTTATATCCAGTTTTCTAGCTAAAAAAACAACAACACCAGAATAGATTTTAAAGTAAAATTTCTATTGCTGAAATGCAAACTTTGTCTGTTTCTCTCTTTCTTTTCTTCCACTGCAAAATTAAGTAGTATTTGTAAAAAAAAAAAAAAAAAAGTATAAGCTTTAAAAATCATGTTCAATGTCTTTCCAGAGCCTATTGGATTCCTCTAAGCTGTACTATTAATGGTGAGTTTTGCTCGATAAAAGGCCAGCTGAACTCTGAATCAGCTGACAGCTCTGAAGCCTCATGATGAAGCGCCGTGTGGAGTACATGACCATGCTATAATTTTCCGGGTTTAGAAACAGAAGTAGCTCTAGCAAAGTCTGCATCCAAAACCAAAAAGTTGCTATCATTTCATCAGGCAAACTTAATAAAGCATAAACACATTAAATACAAAACTTCCCTCACTACAGCATCCACCATTATGTGTTAATAAATATTCCGAGATTGATAAGTGAGTCACGTATCTTCTGTCATCACTGCTGGGGGAAAAGTAATTGCCAGTTCTTCCACTTGTATCCAACCACATATCAACGTTACCAGAATTTGTCTTTTTTAAGTAGTTGCCAGCTAATTCGCAACTAAACCACAATATAAGCTGAAGCAAATCACTTCACTGCATCTGTCAGATCAGTTTTGAGAGACAACACAGTCCTGGCTTAATCTTTTAAACACTCAGATATGTAGCTATGGCACTGAAACAAGGAAGGTAGTTGTCCTAGGTTTCTGTTCTTACTCAGATCTTAGGTAAACCGAATCCCTCTCTCAAAATGCCTGTCTCTCCACAGGGATTATCAACAGAGTCAAGCTGACGCTGATCCCAATTTAGGTGCCTCAGATATATGTCTAAGATTAGGGGGAATCTGGGCCACAGAGTGTGGTGCAATTGCCATTTGGGATAGCTCACAGAACATTTTTCTTCACTGTCCCTTCAGATGGTATTGTGTTGTTCTGCACAGCAGAGGAGGAACGGTCTGAGAGGAGCATAGGAGAAACTTGCATGGAAAATATCCTTTGTTAGAAGAAACCATCAATTACTACTATTGGATTTAGGAATCATATTAGTGTGGTCGCTTTCCTGTGCATTTCATGTAACTTTGAAGGAGCTCTTGTAGGATGGCATGATAGCTCCTGGAAGATGTGCTGCTCAAACCTGTTAAAAGCTTCAGTTGTAGCACTTGGTCTCTGAATCTATTTTATTGCTATTAGCTGTGTTAAAATAAAAATACCAACTCAGCTTGAAAAAAAGGCATATACAGCCAGCTAATCAATTGCATAACTTTTCTAAAAATGTCTTCAGCATGATGACATTAGGCAACTGTGAACCTGTTAGCTTCCAGCTCTGCTGTCAGTGCTATAATATAACGAATGCCAGCTTGGTGTTCCAGTAAGCTACTGCCACCTGCTCCACTTTGGAAAAAGAAGTCTCTTTTTTTGGCAGCCATCAGATGTCATACCCAGTGCCCACTGGCAAGAATGATGACTTTTCACTGTGGTCTCCTTCATTTAAGAAAGTCTTTAAAAGAGGCCTGATGGAGAGAGGAAAGAAAAGAGCTGCAATGAAGGATTAAAGGACTCAGAGTGGAAGGAGCATGGCAGGATCGACAGTGCTTGAGGGTGTCCACGGTGAAGTTAGATTCACCACAGGGATTGCACAAAAGCTGAGATGTGGCCCAGAAGGCAGGAAGACAAGAATAACCTTATTTCTACAGTCCATTGCCTGTTTTGCTGACTATACTTCCCCAAGTGGTAGGTTTCATACTTTGTCTTCTTAGCCCTAAGATGTGAGAGAAACTGAATTTATTCAACTGAGAGGGTTATCTGTTGATTAATGAAAGTCTGGCGTGATGGAATATCATCCTAATCACATTGCACACTGACCAAATACTACTATAAATGAAGGGGAAAGAGCATTTGCTTTTTTAATGGCTACAGCAACTGGGCTTTAGATTGGCAATTTTAGCAGCATTATGCTAAACTAACATACATGCAACTACCATAAACCTAATGCACTGATTTTAATAGGTAATCCTGGCATTAAACGCTGTTCAACATTCGACGGGCCTGTCCTTTGTATTTATATTTTTCTAATGTGCACAAGCATTTACATGCACTCCATTTTTGCTTCACAGGCATTTTTACTGGAGTAAGAGGTACAGATTTACACTGTTTGGTTTTGGATGTATGTATAAGCAAAAACAAAAAGAGAGAAATTATATTACCCTTATTGTTCAGCAATGAAAGCATGACTGTAACTCATAAAAAGTGAAGCAGTGAGTTATGACAAACCTGCCCTCACAAGACAACAGGGATGATAAATAAAGTACACAAACCCTGACACATACCACACTCCATAATTCCTTGCAAACTGTAAGACTACAGTTTGTTTTGACATGGGTCTTGCCTTCTATGGCAAAAAAATTCAACTTTCAGTTGTATTAAAATAAAATAAAAGTAATTATTGTTCCACTTATTTTTAATTTTATCTAGTGTTCAAATGATTGCAAAATCATAACAGAAGTTTCTGTATAAAGAACAACACTCACTTTAGTATGCACAGACATTAAGTTTTTTTTTTTTTTCCAATTTTCTGCATTTCCTAGGCATCTGGCTGGGGAGGGTGACACACATTCCTCAAATTATAAAGTTGAAACCTTTTCTCTCTTTCTGACTCTCTCGAAACACAAATATTTTAAAACAGTCAAGCAAAAAACAGTTGTGCCACATATCTACTAAAACTCAATGAAATCAAACATTAATAGCAGCCTACGATGGTCCAGCTCCTACTGCTTTTCACGTTTGCTGACTTATTCAGCACTGTCATCGTTTTAGCACATCTGATAATGATTCTTTCTAATAGGAATCATCAACCTGGATTCAAACTGACAAGGTTTTGTGAGGTTCTCTTTTTCATTGCTAAGAATTCATCCTCTTCACATATCTTTATGTTTTTAATTTAAAAAGCATTAACTAACACATTTGAATGGTTTATGTATATGCACTAAAGCATGTGAATTATCTTATTTTTGACAATTGTTAGCTTCCCGTTTAATATCTAGAACATAAATAAAAGTTGCTTTGTTTAACTTTGAACTAATTTATCTGTAAAGGACAGATCCTGCTTGTTCCTCCAGTCACAAGTCTCAGTGAGTTTAAATTTCCATGTCTGAGTAAGGATTGCTCAGGCATCAGCAATTCCAAACTGAGATGAGCTACAGTTATGGCTTAGCTGTTCCACTGATGTACGTTGACATGCTGGATATAAGCGAGCCTTTCACATCACAAATTTCACTATGAAAAATGCTTTTCATAGAGAAAAATAAAAAGGGAAGGAAAGATAAATATCTGTCAATAACCCATGCAAAAGGTTTGCAAGTTTACTTGCTTCTGCTAAGCACTCACTATACTTGCTAATGCTGAGTGTTCAACCATCTTTGGTTGATCAGGAGAACCATCCTACACCTCTGGATAACTGCCTTTCTTGGTGGTTGAGGCCATGTCATCTCTTGCCAGGCCTCCAGAGATGTGCAGTCTGAGGGCATGGAGCCACCAGTCCCTCTGTGCCCCACGCAGCACCGAGCAGTGCCGCAGGTATCAGCAATATCCCGCTGCAACCATGACAAATTCAACTTCAGTACTGAATATGGGCTTCTCATACAGTGCTGGGGGAAGTTGATTATCTCACTCCTTTTCTTTGAGGATCTCAAAAGCCAGAGCCCGGGATATCTGAAAATCACACAGGTTTCGGACTGAAGACTGCAGCCAACAGCTCCACTCCCCAGGCACACAGGACTTAAGAAAGTGGGTTAAACCTTTCTTGGAGGCCAATCCGAGACCCCCAGCAAACTCCCACAGGTGAAAAGGATGACTACCATCCTTCCCGCATCCTGTTACAAGCACAGGGTGAGCTGCATTCTTCAGGATAAATATGAGGCACTATTTACATTTTAAACTACCCCCCCCCCCCAAANNAAAAAAAAAAAAACTGTATCAAAACTACATATAGCACTGCAGAAATAGTAGGAAGAAAATAGTGAAAATGAAGTATGGAAGCAGACGTTAGTCTTATTAGCGAGTACATTACTAGAAAGCACTTGAGAACCACATGAAGAGTCTCAGAGGATCCTGAAAAAAAATGCAGAAAGCAGGGGCTCCTTCCCTCCATTTTCTGCCAAGGTGCCCAATATGAACCAGTCACAGTTGTTTGTTCATGTACTACAGCTTCTTATTTTTCGCCATGTGTAGTATCATAAACATCTATTTAAGGTATCACAAAGTGCCCAATGTTTAGTTTGTCCCAAATCACACCGATTGCTGCAAAGGATCATGGCATAGAAAGTGTGAGAAGATTCTTCTTCTAAGGCGAAGGAGAGATGTTGGGCATTACAAGTGAATCAGTGGGTCTTCAGATTTTCAGTCAACTGGTTCACTCTGTCTGCTTTCTACATACCTCAAGAGCTGCTGACATAAATGTCTGGGGAAGAGCTGCCTTATGTACACGAGATTTAAATGCAGAAATATGGAAATCATTGCACTGTGCTGCGCAACTTGTATAAAAGCCTATTGGATCATATGTGGCCATGGAGGAGGGTTGGCAGGATCTGCCCTACAGACAGAATTAAGACTTCAAGTGAGAAATAAGTAGGTAAAACAAATTAACCCAAAAGGGCAGAAAAATCCTGCCTTGATACAAATTCTGTAAAAGTCATGGCAAAGTAATAAGAGGGAGGTACAGAACTGATGTCGCACTGTGATTGCTTCTGCTGTTTTTGAGACAGAAATATAGGTCCTTAAATTTGGGGAAAGAAAAAGTAATTTTGAAAAGATGCATTATAATTTCAGTGTATTTTTGTCTGTAAGAATGGTAGTTTTGAAACAGTGGAGCGGCAAATTAACTGTTTTCATTTGCAGTTTAAAATAGAAGGTCACACAAGGTGTAGGATGCACTGATTTATTGCTCTATATAAAGTATCAAATTATGTTATAATTTAGTGTACCCTTTGAATTATCATGTCATCATAATGATAATTTAATACTATGATAATTTTTGAATTTTATTCAAAAGCATATGGAATAAATATTTTATCTTAATAGGAACTTGAGCAAATTCAACCCATGCCAGCAAACATGTTCTGATCCCTCTGAAGACATCGTATCTCTAAAATTTGACATTTTAAAAAAAAGAAAAGATCCTGAAATAGAGTTTGACAATGTTATATCCTCAAGGTGCAGTTTTCATGATGTCAGTCCCAACATTCACCATTAAGCTGCTCTGCAAAATCTCAGATTTAAATTCTTAATCAAT
This sequence comes from Anseranas semipalmata, assembly GCA_013399115.1. NCBI lineage: Eukaryota > Metazoa > Chordata > Aves > Anseriformes > Anseranatidae > Anseranas > Anseranas semipalmata. The sequence continues at coordinate 140,249 of VXAA01005588.1, read as the reverse complement.
ATTATGTAACGTTTAATGAAATGGAAATAAATATATATATACTTAACAATTTAAAAATATTAATAAAATATTGCAAATATAAATCAATGTGTGGAGCATTTTATGTAAATCTTAGATTTCTCTTACCCCCAGAAAAAAAAAAAAGTGATGGCATTAAATTAATGCCAAATCTAAAATCCTAAAGCATTTTATATATGAAAGAAAAATATGCATAAGGTTACATACGTATCTCAGACTTAACATGCCAAC
>VXAA01005588.1:0-135000 GCA_013399115.1 Anseranas semipalmata | reverse complement strand
AAGAAATCCCCCTGGAACACACTTGCAGTCTGAAGGCTGCAGCAGCCAACTACCCAAAAGAAAGATCACAAAGTTTTTTTCCATTAGAATGCAGTAAGGAATACTTTATTTTGGAAAATGATTTTAAGAGAGAAAATTACAATTTTGGTGTATGTTGATAGTAGACTTGCAAGAAAAAGGAACAAGAACGAAGACAATACAAAGGGAAAAGGCAAAAAAACTAAATGGACTGAGAGCAGGATGGATGAATAGAGGAAAATGAGGGCAAAAGTATGGGCTGGTAGGATAGAGAAGAGTTACAGAGTGCTTTAAGGGAGAAGCAGCAGCTTCTGTAGCACATGGAAGTACAGAGAAAGTTATTCTGAAGATTTATGAAAGGGAACATGTTTTCAGAGTACTGTGGAATGTGACACTGTTTTCAATAGAAGAATTGGACAGATTAGAGGGGAGAGATATGAGAGAAAACGGAGCAAAAAAAGAAATTTAAAGCAGAAAACTGCCAGGTTACAGACCAGTGTTCTGACGGCAAGAAATACCGAACAACGGGGAGCGGTGACTGAGAAAGACTGAGCAGCATTTAGCACGTCTGGGGCAGGTTCTGCTTTCTAAAACTTTAGCTCATATGATGCCTAGCATAGCAGGTTCTTGATTCACAAGTAGTGCCTATGGACAATGAAGGAGCACAAATAAACACATAAAAAGGGAAAGGTGAAAATCAACACTGTCTTTGGGAAGAGGATGAGACATGGAGAGAACTGAGAGTTGGGCAAATGAAAAAATCCCAGCAATAATAATGCAGGTCAGACATTGCTGATTTAAAAGTTGGAGAAATGAAATACTGAACATATGAGTATTCACTGATACTACAATGTATTACCACAGTTGCACGTAGCTCTTGAAATATTCTAGTGCTCTGTGGAAATAAACTATCTAGCATTGCCTTTTGTCTAGCAAGAATACTTCCCCTTCTTTGTACTGACTACAGGGTGTTAGTTGCTGACATTCTTGTGTACCCTTTACAGATGTATCTTTTATATGACCTTTTTACTTTTTAGGTGATTGGCTTTCTACTATTGGACTAACTGGTGGATTAATTAGGTATCAATCAAACAACCTGAAAAAACATAATAAAAGGATGAAAAAATCACACTGTATTAGCTCCTTTACAGCAAATGTGCTAATTTTTTAAAAGAAAATGATAATATGAAGAAAAAATAAATTCACAATGGTACATATACATACTTTATAAAGATTCAGAAGAGATACAAACCACTGGCTAAAATTAGGGAAGAATTAATGTACTCAGTACTCCACAGTAAAGTTTCTTATAGTTCTCTCTGAATCATAGAGAAATATGAATTATGTAATTAATATGGTATGTGAGATGAGAAACACAAGAGGTACATGCATGTAGTTATAGCTGTGAACGTACACACAGACACAATATATATATATGGATGCACACATACACATATATATGTATAGATATATGCATATGCAATTTTGCACATGCTCAAACATTTTTAAATAATTAAATTCCTGCTGAAATTATTGTGCCCCATGTGCCTTATACAACAGAATATCACGCCATGTATGATTCAGCCTTTGAATGTGAGATTTGCTATAGATTGCTGAATTTTAAAAAGCAGACTTCACTTCATGTGAAACCTCATTAGAAATTCTAGTTTAACTTTTTGACTCCTACAGTAAACAGAAGTGTACGCATATTCCCTCTGCCCCTTCTGATATTATGTGCTCTGTGACTGTCTGGATGTCACACCTGGTTCCCATGAACTGTGATCTTTAAGCCAAAGTAATGTAAAAACTTAGTTTGAGACACTGGATCTTTTGCCCTACTCAAGACACCTAAAGATGGTGCTCACAACACACAAGCTTTACAGCTTAAGTGAGATGAAATGTCATGTTGTTTTAAAATTACTTTTTGATGGATCTAAAGAATATGGGCCATTTCTATTCCTGTTTAAATATTTTTATTTGAAATATTTGTATTTGACCCATGAACAGTACAGAAAAACAGCATCACTACAGCAGCCAGATTTTTTTAAAGTCATTTAACAGCTGGTGTTAAAAATGCCCTGTTTCTTCCTTGGCATCTAAACTGAACTCAGCTTCTTCTGAAGATGCTACAGGCTTTTTCTTTTGTGAGGGAAATCCTGAGCAAAAAAAAAATAATGGTAAGACAATTTGTAATCTAGCACCAATCAACAGAAAGGCTAAATAATAATTTATAATTGAGACTTGCTTCTTTAATCCAATGTTATACTACTACCTACATCCAATATTCTTAAGAAATGTTCCATTTCTTAATGCTGGTGAATTGTACTTCTATATATTACTGTTCTTCTGTAAACGGACTAGGAAATACTTTGTAATACTAGTACTTCCTGGTATTGAAATGCAGCCTGCTTCCCATGATGAGAAAGAAAATCTTATCAAAGTGTTACAGATGTTCTTCAAATGATTTAATAAATACAAGAATATCTTCTAAGTAAATGAGGCAAATATGTCATTCGAATTCTCGCAGCCTCGATAATTAAAAGCAAGACCACCAGCTGACTTCTTTTATTTTTTAAAAGCACAACTTGATCTGCACAAGGAATGCAACCTCCTTCAATAATGTTTTCCCTCACAAAGTTAAGAACCTACCTGTTGATCCTGAGGCAAATGCCAGTAGTGGTCCAATATTCATCAAAAACTTTAATTAATTCTGCTTCCCTTTGGGCATCTTACTTTCACCACAGTGGGGGAAAAAAAAAGAAAAAAAAAAAAACAACACACCCAACCTGTGGTCATTAATACTGGTGTAAAACTAGGACTATGCTTAGCCTGGAAGACCTGGAGTTTCGTATGCTTCTCTAATATTTTTTATGCGCCATTCAATTAATACATGGGGACTGGGACGTGTCTCAGTATGCCACAATTGCCAATTTACTTTATAATTTAAAGAACTTAACCCTCCCTCTAGCATCTCCCTTTTAATCTTGTATAGCTTCATTGTTTTCAGAGGAGCTATATGCTTATGAAATGAACGAAAAGTCACCCCAGTGGAATGAGACTACGCACAGAATGATTCACACTGAAAGCTGGGAAGGCATCTGAGCCAAAATAACTTCCTAAGATGTTAGAATATATTTATTGCATATGCTAAATTAAAAAAAAAAAAAGATGTTATAAGGGTTACAGTACAAGCCAATGTTTTCAGAGAAATGGGTCAATTCCTTTCTGTGCTGCTGTTAACTTGCATGATCTTGTGCAAATCATATTGGGTCAGATTTTCAAACATACCAGATCCCTCAGTGCCCGGCTGAATTTTTGCATGTGTGCAGGTTCCCACTCCTTGTGGATGTTCCTAACATCCAGGCTGCTAAAAACACTTGAGATTTGTGTCAGAAACATACCTGATTGCACAGGGTTAAAATACCTTTGTATTTCTTATCCTTGTTTTCTCTGGATCTCAGTTCTTCACCTATAAAATCATATAGCATGCCCTATATTGCACAGGGTTGCTGTGAAGTCAGGTACATCAGAGACACTGAGGTACACAGAAATTACAGTGATCAAAGCCATATAAGACAAAATGCAGTGCAAACTCGAAAGGATCTATGATGCACCTTATTGCAGCTCTGAGCCTTAAAAACAAGAATGAACTGTGATGTTTATATTACACAACCTTCCTTAAGTGAGTGGATTCTCCAGGAATGTAAATCAACTGAACATTTAGCTGCAAAAGTACTCTTTATAATCCCAGAGGTGTTAATATAAAAACTCTCATGGACAGGAAGCATTAGGTGTTAGTCCTCAATCTGTGAGATTCTTTTTCCAGCTATGAGCGCATTTTGCCTGCGATCCTTCCAGTGCTGGTCCTGTCCTACAGGGCTCATCATTTGCTAAACAAGTTATTTGAGGACATGACCTTTCCCAGTGTTAGGCAGAAGAAAAAGAGTCAGATGACAATTTACACTTGTACTGCTAGCCCCTGTGTGCTCTGACACAGTCAATATAGTCAACCCTGGAACAGAGAAATGTGAATGAAGAAAAACATTTGTATTTTTGGTTCTGTGGGTATTTTTTGAGAGGAGGTACATTCTCGGCCAATAAAAGATCTAAACTGCACTGACATTTTGCCCAACCAGCCAAGGTTTTGAGCCTTAAAGCCCTAAATGAATACTCAATAATTAGCAGCATTTTTGAAACTGGACGAATCGTCCTGAAAATTTCCTCGCATAGTGTTGGAAAAACATAGCTAACACGCTGTGTCCAATGTGTTTGTGATGCAAAGGGTTACGACACATGGAAGACTGCTCTGCAAAAGCCGTCATTGCTCTATGGCAGGAAAGAGAAGAAGTAATTGATAAAGCATTGTTCTGTAAATGGGAGATTAGCTATGGGCTTTACATTTGAATCCCAGATTCCTGTATTATAAATATATGACTGCTTTATTTGCTCAAAGTTCATATTATTTAACTATACTCTGCACAGGGGGAGAAATGGAGCTACACATTGTCTACTCTTGACTGTTTGCATCCCCAGACTTGATTTTTATTTTATTTGCAGACTCTGAAAGAATTACCTTCATGTTTTCATGGATGCCTAGGGTTTGGGTGAAAACAAGCCCCATGCCTTGGCTCCTTTCTGATATTGTTCCTTTTTCACAATTACTGAAATAGGTCTTAGCCCTGACAAATGCATTATTCCTCATTCACATGTATTTGCAGTTTACTCAGGCAATAATTTTTGGCCTGCGGCACCACTGAGTGTTCAATTCTCTCTGTTTAAAAAACCTGAGGCATAAGTACCCTGCTAAGTGTTATAATGTGATTGCCCATCTCCACGGCACATGGAAGGCCAACGTCAAAGGCAATTCAGAACTTGTACAACTCTGTCCTTTCCTGTAGCCACTACGCCTAAAAATACGTACAGAATTAAAAGCACTGGCAATGACTGATTTAAAGCGCTATTTAAAATTCATCCATCCACTCCTCTGATAAAATGATTTCTACCATTTTGTCTGCAGTGTAGCTACAACAAGGCTGCAGGTCAAGTACAAAGTGCTTTGATCACCAGTTTTATTAGCTTCCCGCTGCAGCCATCCCCTGCATAAAGGACTAAAGGTTCAGAAGATGCAAAGTCCACGCTTCCTCTGCACCAACACTTGGGGCAGCTCTTGGATTTCCTCCCTATGTTGTACTGGAACAGCATTTGAGTTTCAGTTAATACATTTTACCTAATACCCAAGGAAGGGTGAACTACAGTGGTACAGCTGACAGGCAGTAGCTACATTGTGTTTTATTCCTCAGACTGATATAATTTAATGTACATCCCCAAAAGAAGATAAAGAAGAGACAACGGCATAGGCCAGCTTTCTTCTCAGACAGGGCAGAAGCCAGAAAATCCAGGAACCCCTTATTGCCAGAATTACTCATTCCATACTAGTCTCCTATTTTCACTATTAACACAAAACACTATGGAATTGCAGATGATGTTTCCGATACTACTGGTTTTAAGTTTTAAGCTTTCCGTCTTAAAAACAGTGACTAGGAATGAGGTCACTAAGATTCACTAATTTCTGGAAACTATGAAACTTATTCAAACAGGACAAACAGTTCAAACCTGAACTGTTTAACAGCTTTTATTTCCTCTTGTGTTCAAAGAAAACACAACTGGCTCATGGGAAAATGTTTCATTTTTCTTAAATTACAGTAGCTTATTGTTGACATAAAGTATTTTGTTGTAATAACTTTTAAACTGCCATCACTAAAGCTATAATATATTTTTAACAACATTCACAGTTCCCAGAAGTACTAGCTTGCTAGTAGAGTTTTTGACAAAATAAATTATGCATTTTTTAAATAACTTCACTGTACCTTTACTGCAAAGAATGATCAGTTTATTTCGTTGAGAAATCACACGCATTAGGGACTTTGTTATGTGCCACCAAGCATAGAAAGACCTAAACTGCAACACTTCCTTTGAAAGCAGACAGCCACGGACCCCCTCCTTCTGCTGCATGAACGGCACTAGACATAAGCAGTTGCGCAATTTCATGTTTTAGTGGCCTGCCGTGGAGTCAAGGCTTTCCAAAGTCAGCAACGGCTGGGTGCCCACTTCCACCTACAGAGCATTCTGGGCTTCTCACTGGGGTTTTCTGGACTTGATCTAATGTCACTTTTGGAAATAGCGCTTTGATGCCCAAGTACTTCACTGCTTTTTAAAAAATCTTATCTCCCGTCTTTAATTTTATGATGATACGTAACTATCATTTCCTCTTCTTCATCTGGGGCGAAAAAAAAAAAAAGAAGATCATATACTGGACATATGCCTTCTTTTGAGCCAAACGATGTAAAATAAACTGATACAGCTGTCACATAAATTGACAAAGTTCACGAACATATGCAAAAAGGTTCTTCAAGGCTAGGCTGGTGGGGTGCACTGTACAAGTCAGGGCTGGGAAAGCCTGTCTTCATTTAATGATACCTTTCATGCTGCATATAGGATAATTTTCATACAAGGTGTACTTTGCCTAAAAGTTAAAAACTCAGGAAATGAAACACGTGAGGAGAACATTCATATCATAATCCTGTCCCAATACGTGTAAGCATTATGAGAGTATCCTTCACTACAAGAATATATACTGCTTCTCAGAGCTGGAAGTATCTTGGATATCCTTCATATACTTTAGCAAAGTGCATTTTTAAAAAGTGTTCATTAAATGAAAGACCAACGCATACCTCTCATTCATTACAAGCATTATGGTGAGCGCTGTGTGCCTGTGTAATTATGAGCATTCTTAATTTACTCCAGTTTCAGTAAGATCTGTGGATATTGAGTAATTTGGCCAAATGCTAGACATACTAAACAACAGGATACAGAAAGAGTCACATGTATACTTTAAAGACAGCAACTGAAATTATATAATACTACAAAACATGCACACAGGGGTACCATGTTACTTCTAGTTGTGACTTTGGCTGATGATTACAGCTTTTACTTAGCTGAAAAATGTTAAAACTCTCTTAACATTGTTCTTTAATGGAAACATTAAAATGAAATATGACAGTTTTTTTGAAAACTCCAGGGTCCACCTAAAATGACTAACCTAAATCATATGGATCCGCTTGCAAGCCAAATTCTTGCTCAAAAATGACTGCTGATCTGAGCACTTGTCTGATGGTTACCATCTGCAACGTCACGAGAAACAGTCGAGGTCTGTTGTTCTTCCAGATGTTCTTTGAACCACACTTGTAAACATTTATTCGTTGATCGTAAAATCACAGCAAGTTTATGCTAGAGTGGGCCTTAAATACCTGATTAATTCTAGAAATTACCAAAATAAATACAGGCTAAGTCTTTGCTCATTGAATAAGGATAAAGTAACTTCAAAATCCACAGCCACTGGTTGCCATGCAACCTGCTATAGTATTATGGCAGAAATAAGCTGTGCTTGAATTTTCAGTGCCCTCTCGCTCAGCCTTCTTGATGTTGTGATACTCTAATGCTTCTCAGCTAACTTCCATTAAGTAGTTTTTCGTGGGGTAGTATTCCAAGGTTAAAATGATTAAATAACTTTTATGGTTGATCAAATATAAGCCCTTATTATACACAGTAGGCAAAACCATACATTTTAATTACTTTGTTATCAAAGATCTAGGTATTTACATTTCATTTTTCAGTTATAATTCTGAATTTAGTTTGACCTTCATAAAAAAGAGAAGACCCAAGATTCTTGCTGTCTTAAACAATTTTTCCCATAAACAAAAAAAAATATTAAGACATGGTGATAGCAGAAACACTGCAAGGAGATCTCTATGCAGCCTATTAGAAATATTTTCTACTGAGATATTTTGTTTTATTTAAGCAGTATCTTGTAATTCTTCAGTTTAATTTTTAACTAGTTTAATTATTTGTGACTCCATAATCCATTTGCAGTCTAAGGGTGAAATATCAATATTTGATAATATTGATATTACGTTAATTCAAAGTTCATATTTAGAGCTATCAATAGCACTGCTCTGTTACGAGAAGAATGTTCTGGTTTATATGCTGGAATAAAAAGAATAGTATAAGGTACTCTACTGAACTTCACTACTGATTGGCAACAAAGTAATTTTCGGCAATTAAAATATACTGGTATTTATAGTGACATATGTCTAAAAATTCACGATTAAATGAAGTTTGTATTTTGCATTTTTGGCTTCTGAAATTACTTGAGGAAGACAGATTTCACAGACTAAAATCAACTTAATAAGGTCTTGTCTTACACATCCATTTATTATAAAAACATAACGCAATTCAAAATCTATCCATTAACCTCTAGAACTTATATAAAAACAAATTTATTAGAATAGGACAGAAATATCATTTGGGTAATTTACACTATAAACATTTCAAAATAAAAATACCACCCTTCATTTATTAAAAAAGCAAAAATTAAAAAGAAAATAAAAAAAGAAAGAAAACCACCAGCATAACATATTTATGTGGAAAGATGCTCAGATAGTCCTTTGTTGGAAAACATTTTTTTTTGCCAAATTTAGATTCAGTATTGTTACTGTTTCTGCTACATTAAGTTACACAGGCATGTTAAGGAACAAAAATGTTTTAACTCTCGGAGATTTTTCTTTTTACTATTTTACCGTTTTGTCCTTCCAGACCTTAACAACTTTTCCTACAATATACTGTTATTTCTAATTATATATTATAAAAAAATATACTTGTGCTTGTGATGGGAGGTTACAGACACATTTTTTTAAATTGCTTCCTTTTCATATTGTATTAGTTCATAACTAATAAGAAAAAATACTAAATAGAAAGCATGAAATTAACAACAAGCAGCAGATTCAAATAACCTTGCAGCCGAAGCTTTGTAACCTAATTCCAATAATGGCTCAAAGATACATGGCATAATAACATTTTCTCTTTTTCGGATTGTAATGATGTTCACATGCAAACGCATGGCCAGGCTCATCTTTATAAAATGACTGCTTAACACATTCCTTCTCGGGGTTTGTCATCTTACGTCGGCAGACTGTGCCCCTTGTAGATTTTTGTATTTAATAGTGCAACACTTAAAGTTAGCTCCAAATCATTGCTATATTGTCATTTATTTTGTTATGTTAGGAAAAAAACCACCATCAAGACATGCCCCCAGCCTCAGCCTCCAGGTTTAAGGACTCGACCTAAACTATGCTCACAGCTTTCTTATTTCAGTTAAAGAGAGGGGAAGGAGCTTATCTATTTTGAAATGAAATCTCGTGTAACTCTTTCTGTACAGGGTAACGAGAGCAGGCAGCGTGCAAGTGACACATTGCCTTGTGTTTTCGAGACAGATGGGGGCACTAGCCAATATGCTCAGCAGCATCCTGCACGCCGCACAATGCGGCAGACAACCCGAGCTCACTTCTTTAGGGAAAGCGGCGCTGGAGCGGCACCGGGCGCGACTGGAGCCTTTCGTAATTAGCAATGCTAAACTGCAGGCTCCCCCGTCGCTGTCAGGTGTTTAGATAATGCCATCAAGCGTGGAGACCAGCGCCCACAGCCGTCTTGTAAACTCTGCCTATCAGTTTAGGAATGTATTTCAGTTTCTTTGCATGTATACATTCGACCTGCTGGTGAAATTACATTGAATAAAAGAAAATACCGCACTACATGGGAAAAGATATAAAGCAGAAAAGAACTTAAAGGAAAAGTTTAAAGGATCTGTCATTAAAACTTTAAATAGGCCTTTCTCCAGCCGTAGCTAAATTATTGTACTTTTTGATACTGTTTGCTCCTCATAGCAATTGAAAGCATATGTAATTTAACAGCAGGCCTCAATCCTTTAATAAGCTGTCTTTAAAATACCTTACATGGATTACCTATCTGCAAATCTGCTTCCCATGCAGAATGTGACAGCATTATGGAAATTGTGAGTTCAGTAAAGATGGCATATACCAAAGAGAACCACATCTGCACACTGTAAGATTATACCAAACATTGGAAGTAATCTTTAGTCATTTATAATACTGCAGAATGCATAATTAAGATTAAGGGCTCTATTCTGCCCTTACTTATGTCCTACGTATCTCATAATTTTTTTTCTTTTTTTCCTTTTTTTTTCTTTTGCGTAAATTAAACGGAAAAGTAGCACTGCAAGGCTTTCTAGTTCAAATTATGCAAAGTTGGTATTCATCTTTCTGCAATTTGGTGCACATCTAAAGAAGTTTGGCAAAAGGGAATGATCACATATGGAGCAGAATCCATACTAAAAAGGGCTATCCCGCGTTTGCCAAAAGGAGCAACTTGCAAGTAGCACATATTTCCTTATCACTTAAAAAAATTAAAGAAACAAAAAACAAAAAAGAGTTTCTCAGAGCAGGAACACAGTTCAAAGAGCTGCGGTGCTCTGAGTCACTATGCTGAGTACAGAGCCTACCTCAACAAAAAGAAACACAAATGTCTGAAAGCAGCAAACAAAAAAGGAGTGTACATTGGAAAGTTTTAGCAAAGAAAGGGCGCGACTAATGTTCCCCGATGCTTGGGTTTCTAAGCCGTACCTATTTCAGCCCTCAACAATATTTGATTTCTTCTGTCGTTTACTGGTGGTAGAAGAAGCAAGAGGAGAGAGCTCTCAAAACCTGTGCTGGTGGGAAGGAAGAGGAGGAGGAGGAAGAAGGGAGAAAGGAGGAGGAGGACGAGAAAAGGCGCTTATTATGGTAACCATGCTCCTCTGGTGGAAGCCCTGTTCACCACAAGACAGCTACGTGGTTTCTTTGCATGCCCTCAGCTCCAGGAGTCTGGAGATGGCATCTGTTACCCACTGCTATTTACTGTGAATGTATATTTTATTCTACATTGCACAAGTTCTTTACGATTCTGTGTCAGCTGAACAAAATGACAGGGGTCTGCAAGTGCCATAACAAACTAGACCAGAATCCAATCTTACACCTTACCTCTGTCAAATGCTTTTATTAGATGAATGAAATTAAATGACTATCTTATTGAAAGGCATTCATTATATTCCACTACAGAAATTAGGAAACACATCAGTTAGTGGCACAGTAATATAATTCACATCCAGCTTTGGCCTTTTTCTTTGCTCTAGCAATTCATGAAAGCCAAACAAAGGCATTTTTTGGAATAATTTTTACTAATGACTAAGATTCACACACATGGTTAATGTCTGCTACTTTGGAAACAGTGGCATTTCTAGGACTTGGCATTTGAGATGGCAGATGGGGTGGAAAGGAATTTGCCTCTGGGGTTAAGGCGCTACATCAGTCTCCTTTGCCCACTGCAAAACTATTTTCTCTAAATATCTCAGTGCACAGCAATAAAGATGCTTCCATTTCAAGCACCTGAATCTAGGTTTTAGCGCTTTCTTTATTCTCAGAATTAGTACTGTATACAAACGTTGGTCATACTAACAGCAAAATACATTGCAAATTCGTGAGGCACACTCAGGCCCTGGAGAGCCTCCAGTGTTAAGTGATATCTCAGATGCTGTGGCAGCTTTCTCACAGAAGGAGCTCAGCTTCCTCCCCCTACGTGAGATCCCACAGAATGCACCCGTCTTTAAACACAGAATTAGCTAAGTAACTAACACATCATAAGGCAAAATAAAGAATATTCTCAATTCTGTTACAAGCTAAACTTGGCACTTTATAGGACAATGCACTGATTTCAAGAATACGTTACCAATAATAAATATTAAATCCTCTGGTCAGGGACAATTTAAAATTACGAAAATGAAAAGCGAAGAGGTGATTAGTAAAGAACATATTCCATCTCTAAAACAGACACAGATAAACTGACATATGCACAGACATCTTAGATGGAGACTACACAAAAAATCATTTCGAAAAAGAACTTTAAATTCCTATATATATTTGGAACTGCTAGTTCCTCACTGTGGCAGCAGCATTCATTTCCTAAACTTCTGAAATCCTCTTTATCAGCGAGATTCTCATACACTCTTAAGAGAAAGTAATGGTAACCTATCACTTTTAAGACTACAGCTTTTGAAAACCAGACTGTCAGAATACTGCAGGATGTACAATAAAGAGCAAACGAATGGCAAAGAGACTGTCTAGATGTTTTAATATGTTTCTAGCATCTGTGATTGTATGATTAATTTGTCCTCTCTCATACTCTTTTCAAAATGGTAGGAAAGCCTCTACCAATCCTGAGTTTAGCATTACTGTAAATTGAGATCCTGGCTCAATTTAGGGACTTTATTGCCACAGAAAGCAGATTGATAATGATTATTATTATGAACATTTGTAAGGCAACAACTATGGCAATATTTGGCTTATATTAAAATGAATTTTTTTCTCAAGTATCTTGAGCAAATGTCCAATAGTCTGTGTAAAATCTCACTTCTACAAAACAAAGAAACAGATTTTCTTTCCTGGTAGATTGTATGAAGTACTGGAGGACCCCAAAAAAAGAAAAACCCGTGTAAAAGCACATCTTATGGAGTTCCTGAATGTAGTCATGAATTGTAAAAGCTGAACATTAACAAAGCTGTCTAAATACACACAGTTCATTTGGCAACAGTACCTGCTGCTTAAATTACCGGTGATTTTCTATTGCTTCTTGGTCTGAAATCTTACTGTCTGACCCCCAAAGAAATTAAAAGTTTCATAAATCTCTTGGACTGTCCTGCCATAACTACCCAACGGTCTTTCTGGAAAAATGAGGTTAGTGGGTCACTACTTTTAATAGATGATTTCTTGAGTGAGACTTGGGTCATTTATAGTTTGACAGATTTTTGGCAAGTGCCCCTCATTTCAAAAGATATTCACAATCTCCAGCACTAATAATTGTACTCGCATCTCTCAGTGTTTTAACTAAAAACAGAGAAAAAGGCAGTTCACAGCTCAGCACAATCTTTTCTTCTTAGTCATCAGTAAAAACAAAAAATGTTTTCCAAAGAGGGGGGAGAAGGAAAAAAGTGGTAGATTGAATGCATGGAGGTAACTTGTTTTATGCCTTCAACATTTTCAACTTCTTTTTCCTCATTATCTCTATAGAAGTGTCACGCATTTAAGCAGCTAGGGTGAAAAACCTGCTAATGAATATTGGTATATCCCATAGCAATTATTTTATAACTGTTCCCAGTTCACTTGAGTTGGCCAAATTCTACAGAAGTGTCAGCATGCTGACCTGCATGAAGGCTCATTTAACCTTCCCTGTATATATGAGGTCACTTTACATATAAAAGCCAGCATTCTTATCACATTAGAGGTTTTGAACTGACTTGGCCATTTCTCTGAAAACAATACATTGATCAAAGGAATTACATGGCTAACCTGGGAGTCATTGTCTCTTACTCTAAATTTAAGACTTTTGTAAGGTGAACATTCTGGTAAAGAATAGAAACTAACAATAATTTAAAAAAATCTTTCTTAGTCTGATAATTTATTTTGGTGCTGAACAAGAAAGAGCAGAATAGACTAATGAGGGCTAGAGCCAGCCTTTACATAATTTCAAAGACTGTTTTTATCTTACAGAGATTTTTTTTTAATCAGTTCTTTCGCTTTTCAAATGCATCTAGAAAATACATTGTTTCTTAACTTCTAGTGCAATAGTTTACCCCTTGAAGAAATTCTAGTCATCTATTGACTAGTGTTTTTGCTAGCAGACCTACTTTTCGACCTGTTGGGTTGTTTCAAAGTAGAATACAATAATAGAAGGCACACATGTTAAATCAGAAATGGGTATGATTCTGATTTAAACTCTGTTTTATTTATCCATATACTTCTCTCACTATTGCTTTTATACCAAGAACATTTGAATTCTGATTTCCCATATCTTGTTCTGAAATAATTTTACATTATATTTGGTGCAAATGGGTCACTGTTTTCTAACACATTACATTATTCCAGAGCATGAAGTGATTTTTTCAACATGTACCCTGTCAGCTCTGATCTTGCAACCAATCATAAGTGCTGAGAGGTGCATACAGTAGTATTTGTTCGATCATTTAGGTGTTTGACATTATCTTCAAAATGTTAGCTTTCTGCTCCCTCAAATTGTGGCAGTGTAGAGCTGCAGAAGAGATCATCTGTTCCATCCACTTGTATCAAGACAGAACCAACAATATTCTAGTTCATCTGAAATTTATTCCATCTAGACCTTCTTCCCTTAAAGACCTCTACCAATGACTACACAACCTGTTCCAGAGCTTCACCTTCCTTGTCCCAGACTGATTTCAAGTAGAGAATTAGAGGTTTTCTGAAAGTCAGAATGCTTATATGACCCTGTAAAGCTGCATCCATTCATTCCTCTAGTAAAAGGAACTATTTATTCCACACTACAGTTACAAAAATATAACTGCCTGCATTAAATTTCCTTATTCTTTCATTCTTTTTTTAAGTGCTGCGCTGTGAAATCATTTGTGACTATGTTGATTTTGAGTAATTTATTATCACTTGCACCACCTTCACTTTTTCTCTTAATATTCTCAATTGATTTTTCTCCTTTGGTAAGAGGACACCAGAGTTGTTTTTGAAAGAAAGTGCTGAAAGACTCAGCATTCTCTGCAGATCTTTTTACTTTTCATTTCCCGTTACAGGGGAGGAACCACACTCCAAACCCGTATCTTCCTGACAATAATTTTCTTGTTGTTGTTGTTTACTTGTAGTTCCCAAGAGTGAAAAACTAAATTTCCTTCTCCTTCCAATAGAAAAAATGCAGGCAAAAATAATGAAAATTTCCTGCAGCAGCACAGTGAAAGGGAGATGGATTTGTAAGAGAAAGAAAAAAAAGGAAAAACACAAGTTTTTAAGAATGTTCAAATGCCAGAACAATGGACTTCATTTTATCTATGTCCAATGAACACTTAAAGACAGAGATCAACCAATTACTCATGACAACCATTTATTTAGTAAAAATTCTGTGTGTGGTGCCATCCAAATAAATGTGCATATACAAATAACACAATTCCTGCCCTGAGGATTTTGCAATCTTAAATGGCACACACATAACACACTGAAACACTCAGGTAACCTTGGTATGGATAGAATTTAAAACTGTATCTTTAAGGGCTTTGGTTTGTTTGCAGTAGTAGAAGAAGAAAGGATCGCTGCTGCAAAATGAGGAGTAATGCTTTACAAAGCACCAAGTACTTTGCCTCAGAGGACTAATCAAGACAGTCCCACTGCCTTCTGACCCAAACCTTTCTTTAACCTATGTCCACTGAAGGTACCAGTGTTCTATGATTTGCATTTTTCTCCTTTGTCCTTTCCCCTGTGTAGATACTTCTGGAATGAACTTTCCATTTCTAAAAAGATTGCAGGTACTTCTCACTTCTTCCTTTTAGTCTATCTGCTCGTAGATTCCTTTTCAATGCTGTCTGTAGAGCAGCATGTCTGATGAACACCCTACTTCTTCTTCTTTTCTGCCTTGGATAAGATTGTATTGGAATCTAGGAATCTCAGACTAACTAAACGACAAACACACCACTCTGCTCCATGCCAAACCTCAGCTAGCCTTGCCTCTCTGATGCCCAGCCTCTAGTTCAAGTGCAGCATGGATGAAACAGCTCTTAATCTCCCTTCTGATCTTAAGACTACTTCTACCTTTCTCATTTAACCTTTGAAAAGCACAGCCTTTCCTATCCATCCGCACAGCGAAAACCATATCGTCATGTTAATTGCAAAAACCTTACAGCACTCCTATCTGTTCACAATGCTTGTTATCAAGATAATTTTCCATTGCCTTGAGCATGCAATGCCTGCCTTTGCATCTCTCTGTTGGTTTCCCATTTCTATTGCATATAATAAAATATTTGTCCTCATTTCCATGGAATATTTCCTTCCTTCTTCACTCACTACCAGGAGGTCTGCTCCATCTTCCCCTGATACATAAGACAAGCCTTCAACCCACACTTCTTACATTTTCCAAAAACTACCTCTGTGCTGTCTGCAGTGCCCCCAGACTTCTGATGCAGTGTCCATCAGCCTCCATAGACCTACCTCTTTTTTCTTTCAAACCCAAACCTCCCTTCCTCTTTCAGTATTTCTATAAATTTAGTAGTTGCTGGTGTTCTGAGACCAATGCATACCACATATTAAATACTGTTTGCTTAATCATGTTGTCTGTCTGCATTCAGCAACTTTGTTTTTTATCCAGTGGTGTCCCCACTGCAACACTGGACTGTTGAAAGAGTAGCAGAAACAGTAACTGAAAATGATACAAGATTTTGAAAAACTTAAATTAACTTAAATTTAATTAAATTTTTCTGCAAATATAAATAAAATTGTGCTGAAAAATACATTTAAAAATATGAGCACCCTGTGAACAATGTCTATATATGATCTAGAGATGAGATACAATTATCAGTTTATAAAATGCTGGGGATTTAGTGCTGCATTATGGTGAAATCACTGCGCAACTACACAACTCTTACATAGACTTCCAGGACAGTATAATAGTTAAAAATCATAGTCAACAAATATCTAAAAAGTGGTTTCACATTTTTGTGACCCACCCTGCAAGTCACAAAGGTCAATTTAGCCAGACTAACAAGGTTATCATACATTTACTGTATTATTACAATTATTATTACTGCTATCATAGAGTTAAGATTTTCACATTCCAAGAAAATATGTGCCCATTTATACTTCCCACAAGTAATGAAACACGGACTTTTCAATTATTGTGGGGTTTATTCCTGTGAGTTGTAAAAGAACCATCCCCAAATACTAGATTCAGACCTGGAGGAATTTTTATCTGAATCTGAACTTTGCATTTAGTGTTCATCTCTGATGAATGGAAAAATGGAAACTAAATTCATTTTTGTCCTGAATTCCCATACTATACAGTTTGAATAGCTGTAGTATGAACTCTCCTTTTGCAGAAAATATACCATAAAATGTACATTGCCACTAACCTCTGTTGCAATCTTGTGGTAACAAAAGTATATTTTATGTTTTGAGTTAGATTGGATTCCAGCTTTCCAAAAGTGGAAGGAAAAGGCACTAATCTACTTTTCTACTCAGTTTTCAAGGTCTGATAAAAAAGTTGTAACAGGACTGTGACTATGCTAAAATAAACACAGATAGCAAGACATTGTTAAAAAAAATCAAATATACCTTTTGTAAGTTTGTCGGAAAAATATCACTTGTGATAAACTGTCTCCTTTTGGGGCAGAGGATGCTTAAAGACAGGGAATAGAAGAGCCTTTCGTCATTCAGGCTGGAAGCACTCGACAATGGAGTGCGCCGAGGATTAGACAGGCTGCACGGGAGCTGCTTGCTCTGCTATCGTCTGCACACAGCAATGGTTCACATGTGCTCTTTTGAAGATTTGGCCCAAATGGAAGAATTTGGTCTCAGGGAATCTGAAACTTTCTTCATCTCATGGAAGGGAAGTTGGGAAAGGCTGAGCCACCTCACTGAGCATCATGGCAGGGGATGCTCTCGCTGGCAGTGCTGCCCAGGCACAGGGGCAGCTGCTCCTTCCCCAGCATCTCCGAAACGTCAGCGTTTCTGTTTGTTTGTTTTCTTTTGTTTTCTTTCTTTCTTTCCTTCCTTTTTTTTTTTTTTTTTTTTTTTTTTTTTTTTTTTCCTTNCCCATTCAGTGCAGGCAGTTATTTGGATATGATTCTAATGACACAGACAGAGGCAACCTCCATGAGGTATGCAGGTCTACCGGTGCTTGCCATTAACCTCTTCATTGCCTCCTGAGCAAGGCTTCCTGAGGCAGCAGCTAAGGAACAAAGCTGTACGAAAGCTACTCTGCCAGGGTTCTGTGTGGGATCCCCACAACCAACCTTACAGCTCAAATGACTTGCTTTCTCTGCAGGGGAATGCTGCTCGGGCCCTCCAGGAGAAAAAGGTTGCAATTTCTACTTCTCTACATGGATTTTTCTCAGCTAAAGTCTCGTCTGAACCCTTTTAACTTAGTACATCCTGCTGCTTCTGAAAACCTTTTGACAAAGCACAGAATGATGATCCAGATGAGAATGACGAATTGGACCCACCATTCTCCTATTAGAAAAACATATTCAAATGCCTGGTTTTCTTTTTCCATCCTTTATTTGCAGCAACAAAAATAAATTAATCTAGATAAACTATAAAACTGGAAAATAAAACTAGCAACTAAAAATAAGATATTTTCATAAATTTAGCTGCATACTGGGCAGAGGAATTTTGACCTTGTTCATCTTCTATTTTTCTGATTTTTAGACAAAGCATTTTTAAACTTCTGTTAAGGAAAAAAGGCCTCTGACATAATGCAATGAAAATTCAGAAGGATAACTTTTGCATCCAATCTATAGGCCACATACATTCCATGTCATTCTCCTTCTCCTGTGTCGTTCTCTCAGTCACAGTTCCAGCCCCATTTTTAGACTGAAGTGAAAATGATGCTTGTTTTCACATTTTCTATTTTTGGTATATTTAAAGATAATTTTGAAGGTGATAAGAACTGTCAATCTCTTAAATTTAGAATTTGTATATTTATCTATTCATTAAAAGCTTTATCAAAATCCAGTTGGTATTGCACCAACTAACTTTTGGTGTTGGACTGTAGCACTTTTGAACCAAGAAACGGTGAAACTGGACGATGGCACTTTAGGTTCACCTCCACAGGATTACAGCTTGGAAAATATGTATGTTGTGTTCATAACCTGTCAGTAACACTGTAGAGACCTAAAAGAAGTGCTTCAGTACTATTCATGTATCTAAGTCCATATGCAGATTTATTCTATTTTGGGGAGTTTACAAAACAGAATTTATTTCCAAGTTCAGACTGTATACCCGAATCTCCTCCAAGAGGAGATTCAGGTGACTGGGAGTTTGGCTTGCACCACTTTCTACTCTGTCAGGCCATAAGCCAATATTATAAGTTGCATTTTTTACTTTTCTGAGTCATCCAGATAAAAGGAAAAAACAGTAACATTCCCTGCACTGTGTACCATTCAGATAACAGACAAATAAATATAAGCAAAACAACATAAATCTTTATGCATATATTTAAAAAGGAAGTGCAGTCCTTCAGATCACATGCATTTGTTTCCTCCTCCTCCTTCCAGTTTCTTGTCCTTACCCTGCTTTTTGCCCTCTAAAAGCAAGCTACCCCCTCCTCGGTATGCGTGCAGTCACTGATGCTATTCTCATTTCAGGAGAGAGATTCTTCCTCCCTCTCTTCCTCCCCAAGAAGGATAATACTGATACCCTAAATATCCTTACTTACAGCTTTCAAATAGGGGACGGTTCACCTTCTCCATTTAACCCTGTTGTGCCTCCTTTCCTGGCCTGTATCATCATCTTTCCAACATCCAGCAGAGTCGGGGGTACTGCCTATTTCATTCTACAACCTTAATTGTCAAATTGGTTTGTGGGACTCCAGGTGAGTGAAAAGAAGCAGAATTAAGGAATTATAGAGAGGACACGCAGTGCTAAGCTGTCATGCTGCTTGGATGGACGGCTCTCGCAAGATTCCCGGGCAGAGGCTGCAGCGAGAATGCGGGATGCTGGAAGCAGTGGTACCCAGCCGCTCTGCTGTCCCACGGGGCTGTGCCCGCGTGGGCACCACGGTGGAGGAGCCTGCTGCCCAAGATTGCCACAGGGAATAACAGAAAAACCTGAGGGATAAAAATGGAGAGCTTCCAATTAAAATTACCATACTGTAATTTTGTTAGCTATCAGTGACAGGCTAAAGTACATAGCAGCTTAACTGACAAGAAAATGTCCTTTTGGGCATAATACAGTGTACAGATCTTTGACTTTTTAGCATGCAGTGTCCAGATGGTACTTTTCGCTTCACGTTGTGATCAGGAGGCAGAAAGGCCATTTCTGAAACAGTGGCAGTGAAAGCCGGCATAGATCAGAGGCACACAAGGCCACCTGAATGTACGAGAATGCATCATATCATTGCAAGTAATCCTTACATGAGGGTATATCCGGTAGGAAGGATATTTTCTAAATCTATTTGCTGGAGACACTATCAAGTGCACTTAGAGCAGCAGTCTGTGTAGCTGACTGGAAACCTACCCTGCTGCTGCTGAACGCACGTGAAGAAGGGCAACAGTTTATTTACAAGATGTAAAGAAAAATGGTCACTGAATAGCGAAACGTTCCACTAAATTCCAGCATGCTATATTAACTTAGGAATGCCATTGTATATTAAAAAGTTATGCCCTCTTCATTTTTTCCTGCAGTCTTTACTTTAGAGACGTGCACAATGCGCTAACCTCCCCGCCCCACAGTAAAGATAATCTTTCTTCTTCAGCGCAGCACAAATCCTGCGGCTAACTCCCCTCGTGAACCTGAGTGGTATTGACATGGGGGTGTAGAGTCAGGCAAAAAACTAGGCATCTGCTGATGAAACACATAAACTACACACATTCAAGAACAAAACAAAAATCTTCTAAAAGCTTGTGTGTAAGATAAGACTGCCTTGGGGGCAGCTCGAACTTGCGGTCTTGGCCATTTACGCAGGATTTTACAGAGCCATCTATTACAGTATTCAACAAAAAGAAGTACTTCAAAAAGCTTCCTTTTTTTTTTCAGTTGGAAGTACAATAATTTGTAAGTCAAAATTTGGAAGTGTTCCCAGTTTTTGGCAGTAAAATGATAATACTGGGCATATCATTTTAAAGTGGAATCTCATGGAAGTTAATTCAGACGACAAGGTCACTTTTAGACATTTTTTTCCCTTATGTTTTGGACTGAAAATAATTCCCAAATCCTATTATTTGAAGCAGGGGTACTTACCATAGCAATCCCTGCCTCCCCTGATACACATGCTACCTCTGAGATAGAGTGTCTTAAAAAAAAAAAAAAACTCACAAGAATATATACCATGAGCTCCAGAATATTTTAAGCAAAGAAAAGAAAAAGTTGTACACCAAGAGATCATATAGTGTACCTTTGTACTGCTTGGTTTTAACATGAACTTTTCTAAAATGTAAGTCTTCTTCCTTTATACAAAAACAAGCAACTTAGAAGAAAAGGAGGAAAAGCATCCTGGGCTCCTTTAATGGCTAAAACAAAGCAGTAACTCCAGTAAAACTGGTAAACTAAAATCAATTTTGCACCAATTTTTCCTTGTTCTATCTTACACCTCAAACTTGGGAAGTGATACCCATAACCTGCAAGTACTATTACATTATTATAATTAAAGCAAACCGAAACCAAACAAACCCAGCAATGTGTTTGTAGAGAATGGGAGGTTTATGGGAAAGCCTGATTAAATTACTGCCATCAAAATAAAGAGGCTTGGGGGGGCTCAGACAGATGAACTTCTCTCTAGATAACATTAAATCAACTCACACAGAACTGATAGATCCATGAGAAATATCACAGGTATAAAATCACATATACCATGGAAATATCTCTGAAGTCTATTTCTTTCTTTCTTTTTCTTTTTTTTTTTTTTTTTAATTTACCTTTGGAATAAATTGGTTTGAAAGTACAAATCTCCAATATCTGGGTAAAGCCACAAAGCCCTTTAAACCAAGCTTTCCTAACACCCTTTCCTCTATTTCTCTCACATTTTCTCTCACACATAAAACCCATTCACCTTATATAAGCTGCACACTGTGATATACTATCAAAATACATGCTACATTTATCTAGAACAAAGTATAAACATTTCCAGTGTGTGTACTTAAGATTCATTTGCTTGCCAAACGGCTTTGTCTCCTTCCTTGGTTATTGTCTGAAGGAAGCATTTTGATTCAAATGAATTGATTCCTCAAGCTCAGGTACTGCTGATAATAGGATTTATGACAAGCTAAAAAGCAAAAAGTGATCAGAGACCCCTTTTAAAATGCCATCACGCTGCTGACTTACGGTATGTCTTAGAGGCCAGATGTAAGACCAAATACACACGTGGGCTTACATGCAAGCTTTCCTGGGCAACTGCTCACAGACACATGCCAAACTCTCACTGATTTAAAAGCAAATTTGCAAACACACCTGAGAGCGCAGTTTGTAGAGGAATATTAAATATTTAAGTATCACTGCTATCTTCAAATAAATGAATGTTTCTCTGTGCAGGGCTATTCCTTTTTTCTACATCATCTGTTCTATTGACTAAAAAAGCAATACAAAAAAGAGTAAGCAAGCTAGCAAATTGCAACAAAACCTCTATTCTTTAAATTGCTCCTAGCCTTGTGCCTCTCACTAACCAGATCCTACTTGCAGCCTCTACTCTGTTGACTGTTGTTTGCTTTGTTTCTGTGGAAGCACTTCAGCACATGACAGATAGAACAAAAAGAAGAAAAGTGAATTCTACAATGCAAGAACACAGTGTACAGGATATCTAATGCCCATCTGTATACGTCCTTAAATAAAGTGGAATTGCTCACTTGAAATACACTTTTCATGATCTTTCCTCCTCTCTGCCATGTGTCATTTACGCATATGAATCCAATGCATCTCAGAGATGATTATCTGGCAGTGTCCTACTAATCTGCTCATCAGCTACAGGACAGACAGGCACATTTTAAACATATCAGCTCCTCTGTGAGTCTGCGTTAAACTGAGAGATAGAAGACAAATACATTAAGCCAGCGCAATCCTAAAAGATGATAAAAGCTTTAAGTGATCCTGGAGAGCCCCAGCACCTAAATGAATGAACTTTTAAACCGCCTCTGCTAAAATGAAGCAAAATGTCCATTAAATATTTTCTTCTTTTAATTTTTTTTTGTATCAATACACAACATGAACACATCCGGTATATTTAACACAACAGTACAGATGGAAAGAATAACAAGTGAAACTAATTCATTTTGATTTCTGCTTCACAAATAAGAGAAAGACTTGGTCTTCTCTGAAAGATTTATGAGGCTTCCCACCATAAAGGAGCCTGGATTACAGCTATGCTTACTTTATAAAATGAAATTCTGCCATTATAGGCAAGAGTTCATGGCTGTAATTATTCCAATGCACTTCCCAGTCAATGTGTCTTACACAGCTGAGCCAAACCCTCTCTTACATATGCAGGTCATTTCATAAGAAGTCTAAGAGCTTCAACAACTTTGTGTGACCTTGCATTGAATAACACTGGAAAATTGATTTGGCTCTAGTAATAAAAGACCGTCTGCATTATCTGCATTCTAATTATAATTAATATAACCAGGATAACTGCTGTATTATTTACGATTAGAGCTATGGTGAGCACAGTGTAATAATAATCTGCTACATAATTTTTTATTGATCTGATGGCTTTATTGCAGAAAAAACAAAATGCTACACTGCTGTACTACTAAAATTGCCTTTCTAGACATGTCGGTTTAGAGGAAGAATGTTCATTTAACATTTCTTTTATCTCATCAAATTCCCATAGATTTTAATATCAGAGAGAGTATGATCCTTGCTTGCATGCTTGCATGCTTGCTTTTTTTCATTTTTTCTTCTTGGCAAAAGAAAGACAAAATGGACTGATTAATGCACCCATATTTTCCATTGTTCATTTCCTGGGAATCATTAATTCCTTGCAATTCTTTAGCAATTGCAACATATCTCATTAAAAGAATTGGGCTGTACCCCAAAAATGTATAGCTCTCTCTGTTTCCATAGAAAATATAATTCTTAAAAAAAAAAAAAAAAAAAACTCTTGAAGAATACTTCCAATTTGACAGAATAAATTTAATTTCTTTTCAAAATACTGAGCCATCACTTAGAAGTCTAAATCACTGTCTGATCTCACATTTTAATTCCTTTTCCTAAATTCTGGTGAAACAGAGGTGAAGCTCTCTTAGTTTGGCAAAACCAGCTTTAAACTAGTATGTTTTCAGAAAAATTAAATATGTCATGGGAAAACTCAAGGCAGCATTTCTAAGAAGATAGTAAAAATCTGAAAATGAAGGGATTTTGCAATTTCAATATTAACTTCAGAAACTGAAGGGTAAAAAATAAGACAATGCTTTTCCAGAAAGGAATTACAAAGCTCAAAACTCTCTAATGCCAAAATAAAATTTAATGTAAAGTAATAATAGGATACTATCTTTGTCTTTTGATCTTTACTTGATCAGCAGTGAAATAATAACTCTGATAGATGAGGTCATTATTAGACTTTATAGTTAATATTTACAAGTATTAATCTTGAGAGTTTATCCTTAGAAATTGTTTCTAACTGCATAAAGACAATATCAAAAATTAATTATGAAGTAAGACAGAACTAATAGCTATCATATATTTATAGGAAATTTATAGATATTCATGATTACATATTGTGTTATTAACAATAGGTGTGCTGATGTTATCATCTGTGAAAGAAAGATAACTTCTCACTTTCTTATTCTTTCCATGCATGTTTTCATCTCCACAGTCTGTGCTTCTGGGTGATGTTTTCATGTATTTGTAACAGCTTCCACACTCTCCCTATACAGAACTGATTGCATTTAAGCCCTGCTGAATCCTACCCAATTATGTTATCTTAATGCATTATTTTATTGTCATTTTTAGAAAGAAAAAACAACCCAAATTCTTGCAGCTGTACAGGTACTTAGCTCTCATTTGTGCTGCTCTCAAGAGTTTTTGTTGTTGTTGTCATTTTTTGCCATTAAAACACAAGCTTGAAATAATTTGCAATAACACCCATTACTAAATCATCTCCCCAGTGCAAGGTTCAAACAGAACACTTATTTTCCTCCCTAGTAACATTTATGACTTCTCCATTCAGTGGTCCCTGCAGTACCCCCTTCATCTCCTCTTTGATGTCATGCTCCTGACATTAGCCCAACCTTATGAAGCGTAACTCCGTACCATTGTTCACCAGGAACTGTCCCTCTAACCTGCTACTGACAAGGCTATTCTCTCCCATTTAGTCAGGCTCACAACTGTCCCCATTTTTTACTCTTCTAATTGCTCAATGTCCAGTAAGTCATAAAATCCAAGTATCCCTCCCACAGGACTGTGTACAGAACCAGTCTCTTCCTCATGAGTACTAGATGTGATGTTCAATAGGCCACCTTTCCTAACATGCACGTCAAAGAGCAAGCAGCTAAGCACCCCAACTTTTTCAGGTATGGATGTGATTGTCATCTCTGGATACAAACTACTTGCATGCGAAGGAATGAAAGCTAAAATATTACTGGAACTTGTTACCACATAAAAAAATAAATTTGGGATTGAGATTCAATGTAAGTGTTGGTCTACATGTCTGTATGAAGGCTGCATATGTGTGCTTCACTGAAATTTTCTATCTTAACGTAATCAAAGGCCAAAATGAAATATATAGGTGCTCTACAGAGTGCTTTGGTTTTCTGTATGAGGACTTGTAGAGTAATGCTCTGTTTTATTTTAGTTTCTTAAGAAGACAAATATGCAGTCAAAAGTTCATTTACAGTTCTGTGAGAGGAACAAAGATGTCCAGTATGGTGGTACTCAGAAAATCCCTTGTTCCCTGATCTTAATTCCATTCTCTGCTGTGAAATGGCAAAATTACAACATTTATAAATTGGATGCTGAGAAGGATAGAGGTCAGAATTACATCTAGAGGCTTCTCATAGTCTTCCATTTAGACTAAACATGGAACTGTGGAAATGTGACTGAGCATTGCTTTTTTCAATGAATTTGGGTGGATGACAGAATGGATGTGCTCTCTATCTTGGTATCTGGTATTATTCCAGGGGACCTGCTAGAATAATTACGTTTATTCTATTCTATTCTACCTACACCAACATTTTTGGAAATGTATGAATACATCCTTCACTGAGAACATTCAGTGTTTTTTGCTTGGAACGGCTTCGTAAAGAAGGCAGGCATAGTATCTCATGCCTATTTTTCTTATAAGCAAACAAAACTGTTTTATGTCTTGAGAATGGAGAGATGCCAAGATTCCTTCCTTCTTCATACAACATTCAGCTGATTGCAGTAGGATTTGTTTTTGAATGTCCTAAAGACTTTTTTTTGTTGTTATTACGTAATACCAAAAAAGGAATTACTGAATTATTTATTTTTATTATGTGTTGCCATGGCCTATTATAAATTGCGGCTGGGCTTTTCATGACATCTCAATTATTTCTATGTTCAGTGGATCCATTTAGAAGACATAACAGTTCTGTAAACTCATCCTGGCTCCAAAAGTCAAGCTGAGTTCTTTCTATATCACTCATCGCCAACAAGAGTGTTTCTGAGGACCAAATTAGGTCTTTTTCTAATGACAGCTGTTGAAGGCATTCAATGCCCTCAGTAGGTTTGTACTGATATAGAACTGTTTGGCATTTATTTAACTATGCTGATGAGGATGCGTATGAGGAAAATCCAGTTCATACTTTCTTAGCTGTATTGAATGCTGTTGTACTATCAGAAATGAAAGAGAGTAAACTTATTTTTTCCAACAAAGCTTACATATTTAATTTTGAATGCAGACAATGAGCACATCTATTGACCAGATAGATATTAACACTGAAGTTGTTCTTCTGAGCAGAGTCATATATTAAACCTGTGAGAGCCTCACAAAACATGTATTATCCTTAAATTTGTTAAATGAAGCACGAATGCATTATTTTGGTTACAGTAGCCCTACTTAATTAAAGTTTCTCAACAGCTTAGAATTTTCTTATGTTTTTGCCTATTTCTTAAACATTACATTTGAGGTTAAAACTTTACATACATAATAGAATTTGGGAAACAAAAATTTTGGGGGGGGATTTTGGAATCTTGGGAGAAATTCAGTAAATTGAAAGGTTATCAACAGTAAAAATGCCTAACTGTATTTTTAATAAGTCTGCTATCACTTGACAACTTAACTGAAACCAGTTAAACTCATAAAGGTTTAGTCCACAGTAAATAGTGATGATTTTGATCGACTGTAGAGGAAATATTAGAACAGAAAGATAAGCAGATACTGAAAAAAATATGTCATCTGAGAATCTTCAGTAAGCATATCTGCTAATGTTATGTTTTCAAACAGTTTACCTAAGAAAACCCCAGGCTTTTAGCTTATTTAACCACAAACAGCTCACTTTGAAAGCATTGCTTCATTTTTTTCTAAGATCTTATGAAATATGCATCTCATTTCTCCCCATTCTTTCATCCCATGCAGATAGACAAAGGGATGCCACTGTCAGGCTATAACAGGGATGTATTCTATGTGTTGTAAGAGAGATACACTGCAAAATCCTTCAAAATATGCATTGTTATAAACAAAAGTTGAGGATGCAACCCCATCCTCCCAGGCCCTCCCACCCCAGTTTTTAACCTGAAAGCTTTGCTTCATTGGATATTATTGCTCAGGCTATTCACTATGATTAAAGAAGAGACATTTCTGTATTCTTCTATGCTGACTAGGGAGCCTGCAAAAATAAAAATCAATGTAATGAAACTTAGCCTAAGGAAAAGTGTTTCTGGACAACAGCAGCAGCAGCAAGGTAAGAACACCTATCATCTCTTGTGGCCCCTTCACTTAGTTGATGGCTGAACTTCAAAGCCTACTTTTGGACTATTTAAAATGCTAATATGATTAATAACGGGGAATTAAGTTTTTACACCAAACTACACAAGGAAATTAAATTAACCCTCCCCCCCATGCTAATGCACTATAAAGGTTGCAGTTACAAATCACAGATCTGTTCATGGATATTTCATGAGCCCAAAAAAGGCTAAATTTGTTAGATAAATTATTCATTGTGAATTATTTGCTCAGCTATATACTTTGCCTGTGTACTGTATTTATAAATTTAGCAGGGATTCTGATGGTACCTCGGGAAGAAGCACGGTATAAATTCCTTATATTCTGCTGCAATGTTCAATTTGTCTCACCGTATGTGTTCTGCGGGTGAAATTCAGCCCTCCCACACACTCGCTGGTTACTGAGGCTTTCCAAACCATTATGAAATCCACCCCCTGCTCTCAGCCCACAAGTAGGCCGGACTAGCAGCTAGCTATGGTTAACACCTCCCCTGTGGTGGGTGTTAAAGCCACCGTATCTGCGCAAGGAAAGGGGTACTGTCAAGTTGTTAAAAATGCTTTGGGTTAAGCTTGCTGTTGGAGCTGGTTTGAGACCCTCAAAGCCAGCTGGGTCTGGGCGGCAGCAGGCAGGCGGGCAGGAGCGGGACAGAGAGGTGGGCAAAGGCCTTCTGGCTCAGCTCTGCTCACTCCACAGCCTCTCTTGAGGTGAAAACCTGGCCTGGAAGTACATCACAACCTACCACTCCTTAACAGCATTTTATGGAAAAGACGGTGTGTTAGCCCTCTTGGTTCTGATGAAGCAAAACTAGAGATTTCATGTTAAGATGGCACAGGAAACCTGGAAACTCTCACTGACCAACCTTGCATTTCCTCCCTTGAGGGACTCCAGAGAGGGGGAAAATCTCTCTGAGCAAATACGCCAATGTGAGCATTAAATGACAAAACAAACAAACCCTGTTTATGTCGCATACTGGGTTAAATCTCTTAAATCTCTTCCAAGAAAACAAGTGGAACAATATCAGTATCTCTTTACAGGTGAAAAGTCAAATATGCTAGAATACAGAATTGTATGCTATTGGCAAGAGCAGAATTTTTAATGAAGAGTGGATGGTGATTTTAGGGACAGCTAAACAGTTTTTATTTTAGCAGCGATGCAGAGCCAGAGCAGGGAGATGATTTGCCAGTATATTGACTGAACACTTTTATCCTTTCGGCTGCTTAACTTCTAGCAGAAGTAACTTGAACAGGACTACAGTTTAATACACTACGGCTTACACAGAAGGTATTATTTTCTCTTTGACAGGGTCCAGTGCTATTTTTACGCTGTTTGATAGAGAGCCGCTGTTAGGCCTCGGGGAAGGAATAGATTCTTTAAGTAGGGCTTGCCTAACAGCAGCATCCTCCCTCCTGCCACTTTATCCACCCACAGTATAAGAAGCGCTTGACTCTCCTTTTGCTTTAAAAAACACACATCGTTAACTCTCTCTTTGGTAATCCGCCTAACAAACCCCAGCTTGTTTGTCCGGGACGCCTAACTCCGACACCAGCCGCTCTGTTTGTTCGTCCCTTCCTCCCCACTCCAGCGCCCAGCCTCCCTGCCTCCTCAATCACATGTGTTGTTTCTCATTTAAATGAACAGTTGGATTCTTTTATTTCTTACAAGTGCTGGATTCGCCTTATCGCCCTCATTCCTTTGGGGGTTGCCAATTGGTTTTATCCACGGATGTATCATTTCTCATGCTTCCCTTTTTTCTTACAAAGAGAAAGAACCACTTCGTCAACAAGCCTCTCTGGAGTGGAAGATTAAAAACCTAGACATCACCTACCTTGCAGCGCTACTCCCAACTGGGTTGTGTAAAACTCAATTAAACTTGTCCCCATTGAATACTGCATTACAGTACATTAAACAGAAAATTCTTCAAGCGTGATGACAAAGCTTGAAACCTTGCCTCAAAGCTGTTCCTTGTAGCTTTCTTTAACATTTCAGTCTTTATGGTGCAAGTCTCCCGTTGACACAACTTTAGTCCAGCTATGAAAAATCACAGAGCCCCACAGGGATTAAAAGAGAAAGAGGAGGGAAAAAAAAAAAAAAAAAGAAAACCCTGTCAAAGCTGGTCTTGGCACTTTCCTTAGTGCATCTATTGAAACTATATCACCAGCAGACAAACCTGAGAAGTATTAGAGAGAACTATGAAAATTTGACAATTTAGAATAACACTACATTCAGTCTGTTCAGCTGCCTTTATGCATTTGCCTTTCTCCAAGAAAAACCGGTATTCACAATCTTTCCCAATTTGAAAATTTACAAAACACCTTAAGATTGGACCAAAATATGAATTAGGAAAGGGTACAATTCTGAAAAATTGTGCCAAGCCAAGATTTAAAACCTCTTCCCAAATTCAAATGCCAGTGCTTTCTGGGGAAGTACAAATTAAGATCCAAATACAGAGTTATATCTCATATTTGATGTAAATGGAATACTAGAACTTGCCGGGAATATTTTAAGCATTAGTTTCTTCTTTCTGTGAAACAATGACAAGTTTACCTCCAATTTGTTTCTACCTGATGTTAAACTATCTCTCCAACTAATGACTGGAGTGTTTTCAAACTCAAAGCATCTCAGAATCAGTTGTCCATTGGATACGAAAATATTTTATGTTAGAATCTCCCAAAGGAAGAGTCATGCATACAGCAAAATGAAAAAAGAGAGCACGAATTACATTCGGAAAAATTTCCACTTTTCTTACACAAACCTAACGAGATACAGCCATGCTACATGTCAGCACCTCCAACTCCAAGCATATACAACAGTTATCAAAAGCCTGGCTGACTGAGTAGTTACATTTCAACAGTACATCAATATACTTCCAAATAATCCTTTATTCTCTTTGACTCTTTGTAGTGATAGATGTAGAGACATGCTGAGCATCCAAATCTTTCCTAAATAATAAAGCTTGAAATGTTTGCTTCTTACCTTGTGCCTTCAAAGGATGCATACTGTTACTGCACATGTTACAAAGCATTTAAAAACATTGCCCCTCAAGAAAACTCTCCTCCATTTCAGCCATGAATGCCATAAATCATACATTCACTATTTGGGCTCCTCAAACATGAAAAGTACTACATAATATTTTCTCTTTCTTGTGTACTATTAGTTTAGCTTATATGAAATATTCTGAGAATATAATATAAAAATATTTTGAAGATGCAATATATACTATTGCTATTGGTCTGTAAAGATCATTTATCAGTCCGCCTATGTGTCGTCAAGTGAAGGACTATCAGATACAGACCACTCCATAAATTCTGAAAAAGAGAGAATGATGCATCTTATTTTCAAAAGAGAACAAAGGCAAATGTAATTAAGCAACCCACATATTATCAAAATGTTGGGACTCAATTACTTCCAGCAGTTCCTTTTCATCTCCTGAACTCTACGTAAAGTCCTGCACTGCTTCTCTCTGGTGTTTTCATTTGCCAAAAAGCCCCACTGGTAATGCAATAATTAGGATCTATGATGAAGAGGTGACAGAGGACTTGTAAGTCCCTACTGATGACTCACCCTGTCTTGTGACAATTTTATCCCATCTATCAATGGCAGAGTTAAGCATCTTTGGGTGCTTATAATTATTATATGTTATACAAGCTGGAAAGAACTACTCAGAGACTTGCTTCAGCCTTTTTTGGACATTCCCTCTACACATTTGAATTTCTGTACAGCAGGAAAATGAGGAGAGAAATGGAAAAAAAAAAAAAAAAGGAATGAGGAAAATTATGGGATGGCTCTTTATTCCACTACATTGGTTTTGTACCAGTAGATTCCAATGAAAATAACTGACTGTGATGCAAAAAAAGAAAATGCAACAATCAAATCCTATATACTGAAAATATTTTAAGTACCCTGAAACCTAAACCACTGCCCCTGTGTTAAGGATATAATTTAACTGGCTCAATGCTATGGAAAAAGTCATATTTTCCATAGAAACAATAGTTATGTCATGTCAAGATAAAGCAAAATAATATAATAACCCTACAAATACTGAGTTTAAAACTCTAACTTGTCTCTAATAATATCAAAGAAATACAAGATTGCTTCCTAAGTAATAAAGAATTCTTATTCCTCGGAGTGGAGCTTTTTCTCCTTTTGTGTTCTCCATTTACAGTGTTATTCTACAAAACTCTCTAGCTTAACAAATATTAACACATTTTCATCAGAGATGCTATATGAAAATAAATAATTGGAAAAGGAACAGCACACTTTTCTCATTGTGCTCAGCTGGGCATATGCCTCTACTAGCTAATTTAGGGGGGCCAAAGCTAACTAATTCATTGCAGCATGAATCACAGCCAACCTTGTACCAGGATCTGACAAGTTGTTACTATGTAAAAGTGACACAGTTTGATAAATCAGGTGTTTGATTCGCAGCATACAGCTAAAATCTGATAGGACCACTTCCAAAACAGAGAATTAGGTTCAGATTTACTGTTAAAAAATGTAGGCTGTTTCTTTTTCCTCAGTAACCAACATCATTAGTAATAGTGGCTGGAATATGCCAATTGAAAAAGCAAATTGACCCAAATTTCCTCCAGAAAGACAGAAGGTAAAGAAACTACATAAAAATAAAGAATGCTGCTGGACATTAATGGTAGTCTGTCAAGCTAGCAAATGAAACATCAGCTAATCAGCTGCTATTGATTCTTCTGTAATACTAACATCTCAGAGACAAGACAACGAACATGATACAGCCACACAGAACTGACATACAAAAACAGCACTCCAGATCTTAAGAATTTTCTTCAGTATCTTCAGCTTAAGGGCCAACTCTTCAGTTTCTCATGTACCAGTTTAGCAGCAGCTAAAGAACATGCTCTTGTTAAGGAAAGTACTTATCAATGGGTGCTTTTGGAGACTTCTCTGACTCAGGAACTCAGTTCTCTCTGAGCAATTAGACTTTGAGTATTCATCTATTCACATGTTTAGACTTTGCAATACTTAGCAACACAACAAAAATCCAAGTGTTAATGCTAGGATCATGCTTCGCTTTGCTGAACATATACATATGTTCTTAAAGAGAAGAAGGTCATGTATCAGCTCATCACTTTTTGGAATCTTCTAGCTGAATATATTACAGATTTTTTTTAGATGCAATAGATCTGACATTAATTTTTCTCCTTGATGTCACTTAGGAGTATTTTTATAAAGGAGTGGAATGGTATTTTGGAAAGAATACCAATTGTTATTAAACCATGGATCTGTTTTTAAATATGCCAAAATGAAACAAGGTGCTCAATTTCCGAAGTTAATCCATTTGTTATGTTATGTCCTAGATTATATAATTAAATTCAAACCAAAGAAACAGAATCCAAAATGTTATTTCTTTTACACACACTTCTTTAGGACAAAATGAAGGGAAAGTAAATAAGGAATTTAGGAAGTGTATCAGAAAGACAGAGCAGTACCACACACGGAAGCAGATGATCATATTGTGGCAAGCCAGAAAATTGTCATGTTTCACATGTAATGGTCCAGTGGATGTAATTGAGAAATAGCTTGCATGTACAAAAACAGTATTCTCTCCTTGACTCACCGCAAAGCTAATGACATTTAGGGATTTACATAGAAAGCACATGGAAAGAGAAAGAACTGTATTTAAAGAGCTGATCTCAGCAGATCTGAGATAGTGCAAAGGGTTGAGAGTGGCTTCCAAGAAAGCAGCAAAAACTGCTCATTCTTTAAACTATTATTAACATTTCAACTTTTTCCCTAATTTATCTGGTTAAAACCAAATAAAACACATAATACTTTGCATCACAAACAGCTTTCTTAGTAAATTTCTGCTGGACCACTGGTCCACGAATGACTCTCAGGATGGGGTTCCGAACATATAGCCAACTCTTATTTAGCCCTATTTAATTCCTATTTTAGGAGGGAAAGGAAGATAAAAGTCTTGAAGTCATACTTCAGGCTACACTTTCCACCAAAGTAAGCCACTGAAAAATATCATTGTTTGTGATTTTATACTTCATTTGCTCCAACGATAAATATAATTTAATTGAACCTTAATCATAAAACTGGCTTAGACTTAGCAATCTGTCAGTCTTATTTTAAATTTTCATTTAATTGTAACTTGAAAATGCATTTAAACCTCTCATAATTTAAATCCATCAAAATGCACGTGCAGCCTCCATAAAAGCAAGCTTGTTCACATTTAAAAGAACAGTTTATTAATAGAAGATGCACAGCGATCACTTGATGCCACCATCTCGTTTCCTAGTGTAGAACAGTTCCTTTTCATCTCATACTTCAAGTTCAATTGCCCATCTTATAGTAACAGTGAACTTTTTGGCTGGCCAAAGACACAGTTGTCTCCCGTGTCTCAGATTATTCTGTTCCTATGTTTTTGAACATTTGTTTCAGCTAGCAGATGAACCACAGTAGCTCATCATGATTTCAGAATCTAACAGGGTATACCAGTCAATTCCTGTTAGCACACTGATCCTTGATTTTCTCAAGAATGTTTTTTATTTGTTCAGATCTTGAATAATTTGTGCACTGTCCTTACTGTTCAATGGCATCTTTCAACCACATTATTTTTATATATTCAATTGAAAAAGCAAATTTCCAATTTGTGTGTGTTTCTGTATCATCTCTGTTACAACAAAGAATACTCCAATCACCAAAATAATGTTATAGAGCACGGTATGTATTATCTATGTACTTCTATTTTTTAAATAAGAAGTTACAACTGTTACAAAGCTGTCTGATTAAGTCTGAATACACCTCTCTTCTAGTGTTTCTAATACAATCTAAGTTTTCAATAGTCTTTTTACACTGGTTTGCACTCCCTAAAATGTATATTTCTCCCTGTGTCATCTCCTGCATTCATCACTTTATTGCAAAACCAGTGTTCTCCTGTAATTTGTAAAGCTAATACTAGCACTTTTCTTGAGTGCTTAACAATGTTAGCTAGCACTTACCCCTTCTGTCTTCTACACTGTTTCCCACATTCGTAATATTTCCTCTCAAAGATTATTAAC
The DNA here is from genome assembly GCA_013399115.1 of Anseranas semipalmata. Taxonomy (NCBI): domain Eukaryota; kingdom Metazoa; phylum Chordata; class Aves; order Anseriformes; family Anseranatidae; genus Anseranas; species Anseranas semipalmata. Next base: position 100,591 of record VXAA01005588.1, on the reverse strand, counting down.
CTGTGAAGATGTAATTATTCAGAATAGCTAGGGATGCCTATGCAGAAGTTTATGTTGCACTTCTAGAAATTTCAGAACCTTCTGTGGCTTGAGTGAAACACTTTAACTAAGGCTTGAGGTATTTTATATATATATGTATATATATGTATATATGTATGTATGTATGTATGTACTATGATATTATCACAGGAAATTTTACGAGTAATGTCTGCTCCAGCAGCAAGCCTTGGTTCTGCAGGCCACCAACCAATTAGGTAAAGTGTATCACCATTCAGTCACAGAACATATCTACTAAATCTGCTTTAACATCACACCTTGCTTCAAATATCACCGTTCTGGCACACTCTAGCATGCATTTCTGTTTGTCAGCTTCACATTGCCCCCCATGCCCTGATGGAATGAAACTGACACAAGAAAGAAAAAATCAAATCTAGAACAGCTTTTCTATTTTTTTCTGTTCTTTTTGTATCACAGAAAGAAATTGCACTCTGAGAAAGCTGTAAAGTTCTCTCCATGTCTGCAGTAATAGGGTTCATTCCTTAAACATTAAACACACACTGAAGCAGGCTGCAACTTCTCCATACTTTCTTCAGTTCTCCTCAGAGAAGACTAAGATGGTGGGAAGGCCGAGGCGTGCCCCAGCAGGAGAAAGGCAAATGCAAAGCAATGGGAGCATCCTGCCTCCGTGGCTGCAACAGGGGTCCCCCACATTTTGCACCATGCTGGAGTTATTTCCCTAACCTCCACCCTCTCTCCTCTATTCTACTACACATACTTCATAACCTGACCCAAATACCAGGGTGAAGTTGCCATTGTATTAGAAAATAGGATGTGAGGTGCACCAATGCCCCAGCACCACAGTGCCCCATTGCAAAGTCCTGCTCCTTGTGGCCTCTGCCTATAGTAGGGAGCAGCACTGGAATACAGTGGAAGAAGGAGAGAAATGCTGACATTGTTGTTTGGATTAAGTGAGTGCACAGATTGATCCCCAGGATCAATAGAGAGGTCAGGATTCAGTCACATAATATCTCCGGCTACAGGTCTTGGGTAATTTCTGGAAGACAATGGAGAGAGATGTACCTAGGAATGTGACTGAGGGTTACATGTTGATTGCAATTTCTGTTTAAGGAAGCCTGAATACCAGAAGAGCCTCTTCAATTGTTTAGAGTTCTGAATCCATTATTTCTAAGCATAAAACATATTTCAGTGTCCTTGGTATTGCAACAGGAGCTATCCATTTCTTTCAACACACACATTGTTTCTATACTTCTCCAATGTCGAGAAGTTTCTTTAGGCTCCTAAATTAACAATGAGAAAAAAAAATTAGCACGGGTTGCTTTTAAAAGGAAAATGATTCTAAGTGTTTTCAATAAATAAACTAGGGAAGATCCAATACATGGTTAGAATGTTTGAGATGTGAGAAATGCTAGCAGTGCTGTTGCCTCTGTAAGCGAGTACAGAAAACACCTGCCAGAGTCTCCAGAGTAACAAGAATATGAGCTTAGGGACCTACCAATAAATCACGGTCTTGCAGGTCAATTAAGTGGCCGAGAGACACTTGAATTCCTTCCTTTGTGTCCTAATCAAAGCCTTGCTTGTAAGCAGCTAGAGACAAAGTACATCCAACATGATTTTAGGATCGTATTCTGAGCAGCTCGGCTGTACAGCCAGCATGGGCATTACGGCTGCACTTCACACAGATCTCCTGGGAGCTTAGTGCCTGGAGTGCTATGGAAGAGTCTACCCTTAATTGTTACCATCAGGCTTAATACATTGAGAGGTAAAGGGTACAAAAACTTCAGCTCAAACTGTAAGTTACACACAGAGCCATCTATAACAAGAGAAGAATGTATTTCTGGATGATTTTAGCTTTTGTTTTCACATGGCACACCTGCCACCATTAGTGTGTTTTGTACCACAAATGCACAGTAGGAATATTTGACAGGCTGCAGATAAATCCAGACCTGTTTCCTTCCATATACACATTTTATACTCAGCACCAATGGAGCTGCCTGAAAAGAATGACCAAGGTTTGATTTTAGGCTTCTAGGTCAGGGTTTCACCTTGACAACAGCTCTTTCATTTCAAGCAGTAACATGTGCCAGGATCCCTAAGGTGTTTTCATTTTTGTCAAGAAGTGGGAAAAAAAAGCAGTATGAAAAAATGATAAATCTTAATTCACAAACTGCAGGACTATCTCTGTGTCTCCAGCACAAAACTTCAAATCCAATCCAGGACCTGGATGTGTATTAGAAGTCTGCAGATTTAAACCTTGTCCACCATGATCAAACTGGATTTATGGAGCATCATAACTCTCCAGACACCATCCAGCAGCTTATTAATTTAATAGACTCCTGTCCATTCCATGATGTTCCTGCCCTGACAGTCTCTCAAGATAAGGCGAAAGCCTTTTGACAGGACAGAGTGCATATATATTTTCTTCTGTTTTCTCGTGGATGGGGTTGTCGACAACTTGAAATGTGTGGCTCAGCAAATTTGGGGGCTTTTTTTCTTTCCTTTTGCCTTGCGGGGAAGATGACAGAGGTAACACTACTATGAGCCACAGGGGTCACAAGGCTTGTAGCTCAATGCAGTCCTCAATATTTATTTACAATAATGGATCGAAAATAAATAATTTAATTAAAATGAAAATAAAACAGATTTAGCACTATGTCATATCTTGAAAATAATGACAACATTTTTCTTAAAATGATTTCTAACTGACTGGTTCTACTACAATCAACTTAGAAAAATGAGGGGCAAATACATGTCCTGAAAAAAAAATCTCTGCATGATGCTTGCATTTATTTTTGCCGGCGGGCCTGAATACTTGAAGCAATATTTCTTTTCACAAGGTTCTGGTGTGAAGTGCAGACTGGGCTTCTCTTCCGTCCCTAACATGTTCTCATAGGTGAGTGTTAAACTTAGTTTACAGCTTCTTATAGCTTCAGTCCAAAGTATGTCATTCTCTGCGAAGCTTGTCAGTATTGTGCCTATTTCCTTGCCTCCTCAAATGAAAAGGAATTCAATTTTCCAACTCCGAAATAAACCACACAATAAGTGACAAGAAGAACAAACAGAAAAAAGGAAATATAGTGCATAAATGAGAACAAACTAAAAATATCACTTGCCTGCTATGTGAATGAAACGCACTAATAATGAACAAAAGCATTTTTGTATTGAACATGGAAATAAAGCCATACCCCCGCATTTCCTGTGATCTTTCCTTTATTATTTACATGCTTAGAACTTAGAGGTCATGCAATAATTCATTGTATATTATTATGTATATACAAATTCAGTAAAGATGCACAAAATTACCTTATTTGTATAGATTATTAAAACCATATGCAGGACCCTACCTTCTAAACTCCCTCAAGCAGATAATCCCTCATTTTGCATAGGTTCTATTTGCACAGGTATAAAATAAAAATAAGGAAAAATTACAGTTCTGCTTTGTCTGGGATCATTCCTTCTCTTGTGTCTGAGTTAAGTCCACAACACTGTGGCTGCCATCAGCCAGCAATAAATGTCACTAGTCACGGGGACAAAATCTTTTCTTCTTGTGTGGCCAGGGAGGAAAGTAGCAGAACTGATTTTCAATAGTTTTGTCTGCAATAGTTTCGTTAGGTATCCTGCCTTCTCAACATCCCTGCAAAACCAAACATCAATGATGCAATCTACTTGCCTACCAGTCATATCTTTATGTCTGCACCTATGAGACTTTCTTCCAATGACTGTGAAGGTATATTGCTCTTGTAGAGATACTATTTTATGTAAGCATTACACATACAATCACAGTTTCCCTGCGAAATATTTTGCAATTTTCAGTGTTGTGGAAAAAGAAATATAAAACAAGCTCTTCCATGGATTTTTGATACTAGAATAAGTTGCAAGCATTTCAGTTAACTACAATGAAAGAACAAAAAAAATCTGTAGCACCACCAAAGGCTTCAGCATATTATTCAGCTAATGGAGGCATTCACAGGGGCTAGCAATCTTCCGGCAGATAGTGCCATTTTCTGACTGTCCACGTGGAACAGACTAAGTAAATTCACAGAATTTGCTTTTAATAATATGCGAAAAAAAAGCCCCTTGCAATCTAAAATATGTGCCCCAAGTTAGCCTTTGGCCTATTAAACAATTTGTTCCCTGACCCAAAACAAAATATACTCATACTCTCATGCTGCAGTGTTTAAACTCCTTATAATGTTTGACCTGTGTCTCATTAGGGTCCCTCATGTTGTATGTCTGTGGAGCAATGTACCATTACATTGTCTTAAGTTGAAAAAAAAAAAAAAATTGCTAGCTCATTCACTGGGGAAAAAATGGTATCAAGGCCCTCACAGAACAATTAGGAAAAGTAATTCTCTCTCACTAAAGAAAAAAATTAAAAACTATTCTGTTGTAAAAACTGACTTTTCTTAAACGTTAAAAAAAGACTGTTTACTTTATATGAGCAATATTAATTAAAAATTACCTCCAATTCTTAGTAGTAATTTCATGCAACCTTCTTGCAGCATTTGTATCTTCAAAGTGTGGCACATACGTTAGCCAAATAACTTACCCCAGCACTGGTGCAGCCAGCAGCAGTTACGTATTTACTGACTTATTTAAGTCAACAACGGGGCAGGGCAGGTGTGGGGAGCGCTGGCAGAGCCGGGTGCTGAGCACTGTGCAGCGCCCGGCTCCTGCTCTGCCCTCTCCTGTGCTCTGCCTTGCCTCTAGTTTCCTTTTATAAATTAGCTACATGACACAGTTTCAGTGTGGGCAGCTGTCATTTTAACTAATCTCATCCCCTAAATCCACCCTAGCAGGCTTGTTCTCTATTGTGATTGGAGAATGGACTTTTTTGGGCAGCTTTCAAAAGCAGCATCTGTTGGAGCGGGCACCCAGTCCTGAGCTGTGCGGCGAAGCACTCGCCAGAATACCCCCCTGCCCCCCATTTTTGTGTTCACTAAAAGAAAATGAGAATGCTCACTTCTTGCCCTTAGGCAACATCCTCCCTCGCCAGGACTTTGTTATAGTCTCTCCGTGGGCCCTGGCTGTGATTTCACTTGCGGGGGGACAGAGGCTTTTTATGACATTTGATATCATGTGGCAATACCACTGGGGCAATTAACAGCTCCAGCCCCTGGAATTACTTACTCACATCTCATTTGGGAACCACGCTGGGTCGAGGACATTTTTTTTCTCCTCCTGCATCCTCTCAGTAATAACAAAGGGCATAAACTACTCAGCAAGGCCAGGCAGAGAAGGAAATAACATCAGTAAATCACCAATGTAAATGCAAAAGCAAACACTTCTTAATGCGACACAAAATGACAGGCGGCTCCAGAAGCAGGTGAGCTGCTGTCACCGCTGGGCTGGCTGGTGGCCGTGCCCCATCCCATCCCACCCCATCCCAACACCCGTCCCCCAGCACCCAGCTGTCTCCCTCCGGACCGCGGCCTGAAAAGCTGCCATCTTCTGCTGGTGCCCAGCACAAAGCGCAGCCACCGGCTCCCACCCGCGCTGGAAGCACGCTTGGCGCTGCGCAAGACGACCAACCAGTCGCAGACATATATTCAAGATGTTGGTTTTCCTGCACAGAGTTATCCTGTGGTGCTCTGCAATCAATTACTGTTATACCACCATCATTAATAATTTTCTTAATGAAAATGATTCTGTTGATCTCCGTTGTATTTTAATTATCAGAGTTAAGCATAATTACACTGCAGCTCTGAGCTGGCATGTAGACTCCTTTAGGGCGCAATTTTGTTTTAACACACTGATAATGTAATTTTACATTGTGTCAGTTGTTTAGTTATTATCCAGTCGTACAATTCCGCTGTATTCCTGATAACAGATAATAACCTTAGCACCTCCTATATCCTGAAGTCATTTAAAAAGCAATATTGGAATTTCACAACTAGCTAACTTAATCGCCTTATGATTTTATAATTCCCACAGCTAAATATTTGTACAGGCACCCTGTTTTAACAATGTCACTAAACATACAGTATCCATACATTTCACATAAATGGCTCAAATAATATCTATAAAAATGCCTGTTATATGAACATGGTTTTCAGTCTGTGCAACTGTTCTTTTTTTTTGCAGTTTCTATTCTTTTCAGTCTAAATTCATTTTTTAAAATCCCTTTTGTCCCAGTGGAAGATTTGCAGTTAATACCCCGTCCCTCCCAGGCTATCGCGGGGCTCCTACTTCTGGTTCTAGAGATTTACCAGGTCTCGTGCACAATTCTGTTAGGCATGAATGTTTCTCAAGTACATTGCGATGAACATACAGTTCATGCATTAATACTTCCTTCAGATGGATATTGCTTGAATTACTGATACTCTGCATCTGGTTCTTTTTTCTTTTTTTTTCTTTTTTCTTTTTTTGAAAGATTTATAATTCTATATAAAACACAATTCTTAAAATCTGTCTCTAAAATTTCAGTTACTATGTCTAGGACATTTCTTAAACTATTGAAATTGAATTGAAATTATTTTTGAAACACAATAGAAGTTTGACATAAATATTAAAGCAAAAAGAGCATGTCTTTTAAATTTAATTATACTTATAAAAGTTTCCTTTAAAAAGAATAGAATGGGATAATAACACATGCCATGAACAGACAGCTTGCATCAGAGCTTGTAAAAAGGGGTACTAATTAACTGTTTTTCCCTTTTCTGATTTGTCCTAGTACTGGTGAAATGTAGGTATAAAAACCACAGAGAGGAATAAGTGATCCTAGACTAAACAAATTAATTTTAAATACTGAATAATTATTTCCTAGCTACTCACTCTGAAAGTGCTGTGATGCAAAATTTCAAATAACCAATTTGCTAATCTAAAAATTTATATAGAAGATGAATTGTGATTTCACTGTAATAAAACAGCAACATAATCCTATGTATGTACACTACACACACATATGCACACATACTTTCAGTGTTTGCTTACCTAGTGAAAATATTATGGAGAGTTTTGAAGGCAAATAGGGAGTTACCTGGCCAGTTCAGATCCATTTTCAATAGGAACTACACAGCAGACTCCTCTTCTGGGACTGAAAAATCTCCCTGTGATCATTCTGTGTGCAATACATGGCTGACTAAGGTGGCTATAGCCTCTAGTGAACTGGAAGTCAGGCTGACATTCCTATGCTCTTCTAAAAGACCTGGGGAAAATTATGTTCTCAAAGATTTCACTGTATTATTACAGCTAAAAGTAAATACAGCATGCACTTCCAAGTCAACTGACTGACCACTAACACGTACTTCTAGACAATTCTCAAACTTACTTTCCTCTTAGAAATGTGACAATTTACTCCATTCATTTTATCTTGGGTACAGTGAGAAAAACAGCTCCCAGGTGACCAAATCTGCTACATGTACAATTCCACACATTTGTTCAGCTAATTGCTTTCAGAAATAACAATGTATTGCTAAACAAACTAACAAAATTATACACATGCAACGACAAAATAACATCGAATTACAACTTCATGCCAGCTGACACCATTTCATTAGAAGTAATGGCACTGTAGGAGACAGAAAGCTAACACAAATCAAGGCAATGTAATCTGGAATGATGAGATACAAATTGAAGGAAGAAACATTATTGTATTTATTTATTTTACCATCTTCTATTTGACATTGTTTTGTGATCCAAGCCAATTAATCTTTGTAGTACAAAAATCCCAGAAGGGCTCAAGGCAAGGGTAGGCGCTTAATGAACAACAGAACAGCCAACTCCAAGCGCAAAGAGGTGAACAGAATGCAGTGAAGGTATAACTTATTTCCCATAGTAGTTTAGTCAAGTTGCAGGGTTTTAACATTCATTTATAAATTAGGGTGCACATTTATCCTCATCTTTAGTTTTAATGGGCATCTGCATTGTGTGGTAGAGATACCAGAATTTATCTTGAGCACTGTATGACTGTCTCACAGTACCTTGTTAACCAGGTACTAAAATAACAAGCATCTTTAGCAAAGCAAAATCGAGCACATTTGAATGAAAAGAACAATGTTTTGTTCTACTTAGATTGTACTGAACTGCAGAAAGTTTTTATTATTTGGAAAAAAAAGATTTCAATAGACTCAATCACACAGCACTGAAACTGTCTAATGAATTAGTTAGCGTTTGTAAGGTACTTTGAAGATGAAAAGTTTTACTGGTATATCTGTGCTAAATATTATTATAATTACAGAAAGAATATAATACTTGATAAGACGTCAACCAATGGGAATCTGTGGAAGCCATATTTTGGAGTGAAAGTAATTTTGCATTACATTAAAAAGTTGTTGCAGAAAAGTTTGCCTGTGAACTATGAATAGCAAATTGCAGTTCAGTATTCAGGAGAAAAGCTTCACTATATTAGAGCATTTTGCAACTTCTTTCACTTAGGCAGCAATCAGAAAGCGATGATTTGAGGGCAGCTCAACCCTTTTTAGATATGAGCCCAGTTCTCTAGTACTGCAGGTGTTTCAGGTTGCAGAATGAATGTGTTGGCATTCTGTAATTATAATAGAAAGAATTTATAAGACCCTGGTGTGCAACTCATTTTTAACATGCAAATTCCCTGTTTTCAGCGTTTCAACTTTCAAAGGCTTGTGGCAGTTTAAAAGCAATCCTCTTATAAGTGTATAAATTGCAATGATTATAGGAACAAGTTGTAATTGTTTCTAGTAAGTTTTTAGGAGGCTTTGATGTTATGATTAGTGTTTTGTATGTTAATATATTGATATGGGTGCTTATTTGCCTGGATGCTTGTACGCTGAAATGGTCACTAGGTTGCTTCAGCAAACAAATCTTTGATCTCAGTAGGTCTGTTTGGTTAGAAAAAAAAAAAAACTAAAAGAAATTAAACAAGAACAGTGCATGTTCTGAAATATTCACAAAGTGCTGAGATTGGTGATTGAAATACAAGGAAGGAAAGTCATAGTTTTGCAACCTGATCTTCAGCAGTAATGACAAAAACAGCTACACTAAATAAGTTATTCTTATTCCATGCATTCAAGTGTTTTTTTTAACATACTGTAATGATACCATAACCACATTTTACAAAGCTTTCACAGTGACTGACCAAACAGCACGATGCGTAGTTCCTCGCACAATGGACTGAACTCAAGGTTCTTTGGGTAAAGACAAAAGCCTCTTAAACCAAAGTAGCTGTTAGATGTGATAGGTTAGACAAGGCATGTCTTGGGGGCCTTGGAAGAACTCACACTGACTTGAGCAAATCTGACAACTCACATAAAACAGAAATGATATGCATTCCCATTAGTCAATGCATTACAGTGAAGCATCATCATGCAGAGACTGGAATGTCAGAGGTTACAACCCTGAAACCCAGGTCCAGTTATCTTCTATTACCATGCTGACATGAAGTCTTATCATAGACCAATCAAGTTCAAATTCTTCTTATGAAAGATTTCAGTTAGGAATCTATAATGTAATGTAATATGGAGAAATGCTATCTGGTGTGTCCTATACAATGATACTGAATTCACCTATTTAAAGTGTATAGATTTTACCGAGGTTTGCCACAAGGCACTGACTCTCAGAGAGAAATGGAGAGTATGTCATGTCAGCAGGCATCCTTCTGTGTTTATAAAGCATTTAGTACACTACAGACACCATGTGGGATTTTTGTAACATTAAAAAGAAAAAAAAAGCATAACAAGAACATGGTAGCAAAAACAGAATGAAAACTGTTCCAGTTTAAAGGAAAACAAACTATTCCATTGTCCTGTTATGCAATTGGTGTATTTTTGCGTCAATACCCAGCACAAGAAAGTAGAGCAAAAAATCAGCTTGTGTTTACCTTTGCTGTACACAATGCAGTTGTTTTTGTTGTCTTCTACTCCTTGCCAAGTCACATCCAGCAACCACTTGGGGCCAGCAGTCAGTACCATAGGGACCGAAGCCTTTGTCTTCTGTAGGAAGGATGATAACAAACAGATGCCATTTGCTTGCCTTGATTAAGAACTTGAATAATAATAGTAATAATCATTTTATTTGCCAACAACAAAATCTCCAAACCCATAAGCTAAGGTCTTATTCCCCTGCCTCAGGATTTTTTTTAAGAAGACACAAGCTGTAAGCTTTGGTTCTTTCATTGATAGTATGGTGAAACTGTTATCAAGGATTTTTCCGAATGATATTGGATCAGATCTCCAAGATTAAGCAGATCTCTGGTGGCTGTGAATTATAAAGGGAATGCAGATGACTTTCACAGCAAAGAGCCAACTGTTTAGAAGTGAACTTTAGACACATTGTACTTCATTATCAGCAGGATCTCACTATTTCCTGAAACAGACAGGAAAGAATTTAAAGAATCAGTATCCATTTCAAAGATCTGTCCTGGGTAACATTTGTATTATCACAGGAAATTGTTCTGAATGGATAATGGAATTTTTCCCCTTTTGTGAGTTGTTGATGTGTGATTTTACTATGTCTGAAATAATAATAATGCTAATGATTCAGTACACTTTGTCTCCAAAAAGACTATAAAAGAAGTTGTATTAATGAATTCAAAGGCACAGAAGTAAAGTATGACATCCGTTGCACCTGGAAAGCTTACAGGCAAGGAGATGCACATTTATCAAAACTATCTCTTGTGTATATTTTAGATTCTATATTTAGAGAATTTGGTATTTGAGGAGGTAAGGTAAAGGCCTCAAATTTCTTTACATTTAGCTCCTTTTACTAATCAAATGGCAAAACAGCTGTGTCTGAGGCTGAGTTTGTTCTTCAGTAAGTGGTATTGAAATGCCACTCAGACTTTTGGCACTCACAATTCTTTTTCTCTGTACCAAACACAAAACAACAAAATAGAGTATAAAGTACAGCAATCACCACATAACTTTTATTTATTTATTTACTTATTATTTATTTATTTATTTTGTTTGTTTATTTTAAGCTGGGATATAATCCTAAAGCATTCCAACCTTTTTAAAGGGATTTTGATTATTTATATTCCATCAATAATTCTCCAGTTGGCTCCAGCTAGGTTCTATTTGTGATATCCTGTATGATTAAATGAGTTCAAAAATTTTAAGATACAGAAAATCAAATATTCACATGGGCATTCCAGATGCATTGGCCACATTTATTATTTGGGACTGTTATAGAAATGTAGTGAAGTATATTGAGTTACCATATAACATACTACTTTTCCATGAAAATAAGACATAATTTAAAACATTTATATAAGATTAAGTTTATAATCTTACATAAGATTAACTTCATGATCTTATAGAAGAATATATTTAGTATAATTTATTATATATCAATATTTTTAAAAAGATGATGGAAGAAGACAGGCATTGAATGTCACAGTTCCTCATATTTTTCAATTGTTTTTTTGATCTGTTCCTTCTCTAATACAGTTTTATCAAATGTAGTATTTCTTGCTTAATTTGCATTTTATATTTTTCATTTTTCATACAAATGCTTATGTGTAAGTCATACTTCTATATACACTCCATGACATTATTCATCTTCCAGAAGTATTGGAAGAAACGGATATAAATGAAGAATGAAATTAGTAAAAAGGAATGTAAAAGCTAGTAACAACACAACTATCTAGTGTAAAAATACTGAAAACAGAGACATGCTATGTCTCAATTACTAATATTGCCTTTCATACAGAAAGCTGCAGAAAGTGCATTTGCACTATGTGAAGTATTCCCATAGTCATCCCTACTGCATGTGTTTGAAATCTGAATTTAAAACCGTGTTCTAATTGGCTTGGTAACAAGACATTTTTTTGAAATGTTGTTAAGTTCATATATAAATTATCAAAAAGCCTGACATTACCAATTATGAAATCAGTGCAAATTATTTACATATGGGCTGCACAGAAAATTATGATATGAATGAGGCATGAACTGAAAAAGAAATGCAAGGGATAATATGAAAGGTAATCAAAATATCATCTTGGTATCCTAGTATAGAGAAGTCTGGATTTTAGTGTCATTTACACCAAAACAGCATAAGGCTGCTATGGAAACAAGGAGTGGCTATTCTTCACAGTGCTGAGAATCATACCTATATTAAATACAAGCTTTTGCATAACTGCTACAGCAACCATGACTGCATAGCAATAAGGAAAAGGAGGGCCAGGGCATGTTCCTACCACATGCTGAATTTCTCCAACTGCCATTTCAGTCAAGTCTTTAACGTGGCTTTTGCGCTTGTATGTGCTCTCAGTCTCTGGTAATCCCAAGTGCAAACAAGTGATAGTGCAACATTATCCAGGCAGTGGACTTTTCCAAGTATGCCATAAATGACTCAGACATTCAAGCAAGTCTATTTTTTAAGCTGGAGGCCAAGGGAAGGGAAGGGAAGGGAAGGCAAGGCAAGGCAAGGCAAGGCAAGGCAAGGCAAGGCAAGGCAAGGAGAAAAGGCAAGGCGGCAAGGCAAGGCAAGGCAAGGCAAGGCAAGGCAGGGCAGGGCAGGGCAGGGCAGGGCAGGAGAAGAGAAGAGAAGAGAAGAGAAGAGAAGAGAAGAGAAGAGAAGAGAAGAGAAGAGAAGAGAAGAGAAGAGAAGAGAAGAGAAGAGAAGAGAAGAGAAGAGAAGAGAAGAGAAGAGAAGAGAAGAGAAGAGAGAAAAGAAAAGAAAAGAAAAGAAAAGAAAAGAAAAGAAAAGAAAAGAAAAGAAAAGAAAAGAAAAGAAAAGAAAAGAAAAGAAAAGAAAAGAAAAGAAAAGAAAAGAAAAGAAAAGGAGTTTAGCCTTTAAATGCAGAAGAGATCATCTATTTAATTTTCACAAGATCTAATTCCTATTTCTGATTTTCTTCTTCCCAGACATCTGATATTTCATTGTTTCTCTCCCATCTGTAAGGGTATTAATATTTGCATTAAGGTGGTATCAAAAAGCCTCAAATAACATCAGGATCTTCTTGTGCTGGGCAACAGTTTATTATCTACATAGACAGGACAAATAATATGTCCTGGGAAAGGATTATACTTAACCACATACTGCTGAGGAAGAAATAAGATATAGAGATACCGTTTGACTTTCTCATGGAGATTAATTTCTCCTTTAGTAAGTGGGTAGGCTTAGTCCCAGACCACTGCCCTGGTTTCTTCTAGACAACGAGACAAGCCCAGGCTGGTGCCTCATCCATGATGTGAAGCAGCAGTAGCAGGTAAAGCGAGCACCAGAAGTCAGGATGTGAGTCCACTTCACTGTCCCCTGTTTACAGGTGGTTTTTTATTTTTTTTTGGAACTGAAAGAACTACAAGGAGATCACCAAATTAGCTTCCAGGTCAGCTTGGCAGTAAAGCTTGTAATCAGTTCAGCAGCTGTGAGTGGTCTCTAGGCACCAGAGATAGGCTGGAGGAGGAGCAGGATGTTTCATCTCACAGCTCTACTAGTGGACACCTCGAAAGAATTTCCCATTCTCCCATAGCTCTGCTCCCAAGCTGCACAGATATGTAAATAAACTTCTAATATGAAAGCAAAACTTCATAAGGCCCTGGCTGCTTGTAAAGCTTGGCAGCTCCACTAAGGGATACGGGCAATGGCTTCTCTTTGAAGTAGCTCAGAGGCGTATTGTGTGAGCTGTAAGATGAGTCAGGTTCACCACAGCGGTTCTTGGGGTCTGGCATCCTGTCAGGTTCACATGTTCATAGGAGGCATTCACCACTGACAAAGGCTTGCTCTTGTTGTGGCTTATTACATAGTAAGAATTGAAGCAAGCTTGCTGATTCAGGAAAGGCCATTTCCCTAAAATGGTTAAAATGAAAAGACCCCAGTCCAAGATAACAAGAAGCTATGGTTAAATCAGTCATGCCTTTATCACCTCAAGATTAGACTACTGCAATGCGCTATACCTGAGGCTACATTTTAAATCCATTTGAAAGCTGAAGCTGGAGCAGAATGCGGCAACCCGCTTGTAAAGCAGCATATCGTGCTTTGAGCGCATTACACCAGTGCTTTTTAATCTGCACTAAGTGTCTGTGGGATTTAAGGCACTGGTTACAACCTGTGAAGCCTGGGACCTGTCTATTTGAGTCACCTGACTGAGACCTGCCAGGTCCTTTGCCCCAACTGTACAACCACAACTGAGATCCACCATGTGAGGCATGTAAAAAAGGGCTTTCTTGGCTTGACACAGAAGAAACTGTTGGCAGGGCAAAATGTTCTTCATGTAAGGTCTGTACCTTTGGGTCACCATCCCACTTGAACTGAAATATGTTAATGCTCTCAGAGTGTAGTATAAAAATCACCCTGTAATTCATAATACGTATTTGTTTTACTGTAACATTTAGTTGGTCATTCCCAAAATGGGGGTGGAGGACTGGGAAGGTAGAGAGATTTAGCTAATTTATGCTATATTTTTTTGCAATGCTATTAGGAATATCTCCATCTTAAGAAAGGTACTTTTTGACTAAAAAGCTTTCTTGACACAGTAGCAAGAATATTACAGCTGCTTAAAAAATAAGACTATAAAAAAACAAACAAAATTGTATTTCGCCCTCCAAAAGAACTGCTGCAAATTGCTCCAAAGCTTACCAAAACATCCTGCCTACTGCCTAAATATAATCAATAGGGATCCACTAACACAGGTGTCCATAAGATGGGGCCATACAACAGGAGCGTCAAATTTTGGAAACAGGGGCACATCATAAAACTGCAATATTATTCACTGCTCTGCACTAGGTAAATGCATGCTCTACACTTGAATAATTTTCACTTCAAAATGCAATTTCTGCTAATGTCTTCATACATGCCATAACCAGGCAACTTTGACAAGGACAAACAGGGTCAAAATGGTGATCTCTCAGGGAACAATTAGAATCAGCTAATGAGGATGAAAGTGGTCAGGCAGGCATCCGCTTTTCACTAACCTTTGAAGCAACTGGACAAACAAGGGAGGCAACCCTCAATAAATGTTTATATTCAGTCAAGAGGTTAATGGAGATAAAAATAGCCATCACAGAGGACTGAAAATAGTTTTGCACTCTCGCTAAAAGGAATCAGTGCTGACAAGGTAACGTTAGATGGGCTCTTCCCTGCAAAGGTTTCTAACATATGATGTGTGTGGCCTGGCAGAAACTCGAGGAAACCCCCACGTTGAAGGGAAATATAGTATGAGCAATGTTTGAAATCATTGAAATTCTGATGTCAAATGCCTGATCATTGCTAGCTGTTTCCTAAGAAGCTGTGCCAGGGTAAGGAATAGGTACTAAGCCGATGTTCAGTCTCTGTGGCACAACTATCCTGTCCCAGGTATGGCTTTCCAGAAAGTGTTCAATGCTATTTAAGGAGACGGACTGTTCATTGAAAATTCTCTGCATTTCTACCTTCACCTTTTTTTTTCTTCTAAAATGTCAAAACTACCTCCTTGAAGTACTCTCACCAAAACAGAGACAAGCTGCTGGAGACGTAAGATACTCAAGAGCTTTGTTTCTAATTGTCTTCTGGCCTTTACAAACAGATTTTGTAAATCTTCCAGAGTCTGTGTTCCCATAAATGATAAAAAGATTACCAAAATGTCTTCATGCCCTTGTAGAAAATTCTAATGCCCCACAGTGCATTGTTACTTTCAAAAGCCAATTAAAAACTGATTGTACTGGGAGTAGAGCTGTAAATATACCTCAGGTGCCTTCAGATGTGGGTCTGGGATAGTAAAACACCAGTTAATACGCACAGGGAGGCTTCTACTTTGAAATTCAATTTGAATTCGGTTTGATCATCACAGGGTTGACGTATGTTCTGACACGCTGAATCTGCAGAACGTCACCTCTCAAGAGGTTAGACTCACCTTTGGTGGTCACCATACTCAGTACAAAACTTCATAAGCTCATCAAATCAGTTCAGTTGGAAAGGTCTCCTAAGAGGTCATTCTGGATTGAGTAACAGCAGAGATTTGCATAGGTCTCAAACTATCCCTAATTAATTAATACTTGTTCTAAGACATCTTTGAATAACAAGAAGGGTGGTAACTCCACTATATCACCTCAAACTTACATTGACTCTCCCATTGTATTTCACCATCATAACTGATTAAAAAATCGTCAAATCCTAAGACAAGGCCAACCAAACAGCCCAGTAAACAGACACAGCCCCACTTTTTGTTGTTGATTTGTGTGTAGTCAGCTGGACCTTCTTTCAGTTTCCATTTCTGCAGCTTCCCTGAAAACTCTTCTCCTTTTCCAATGAGGATTCAGTCTTAGAGGAATATTTATCTCAAGGCCCATGGCAGCACTCCACAGTGCCCCAGCTTTCTTTGCTAGACATGCGGAAGGCAACTCCTCTCTGCTCACACGAGATTTGAGATGTGGGGAGGATTTCAGTGTCACGGTTCCATGCCAATGACCAATTAAAGCAAAGTCACTGCAGTTTCCACCTAGTCTGGAATCGTACACCAGAACTGCAGTTTTCACAATGCTCTCCCACCCCACTATGTCTATCAGTGAGATCTTGAAACTTAAACTAAATGCAAGAGAAATTTTGTAATCCTTAGTCCTTGTGGTTGAACTTTTTTTTTTTTTTTGAAAATCTGACACAAATATAATAGATGCAGTCAATTTCACCTGAATCTGCTGACAGATTTGGGATAACTGTTTTAGCTATTGCTTCACAACTTTATGGGATCCATTGTCCAGAGGAATGTTCAAGTATCATCCTGTGCTTATGGCTAGAGGAAGAGTACATGAGCCTGTTTACCTGTGGAGATGTACCTGGTGTTCTGTCATGCTGGCTGGAAAGAAGGAAGATGAATAAACTATTGCCTGTGATGGGCCATGAAACTAGTGATGGAGAAAAGGAGGGGTCAGTGTGACTTCCCAGTATCTTGGACAAGGCAGGAGGGACAAAGTCCTCATGCCTCCTTCTACCCAGGACTCTGGATTCTTGTTATGTAGCACTAGTACTTAACACAGCAGTGTTGCATCCGCGGACCAGCAGGTTGTGAAACAGCTTGCATCACTCTTGGTCTTTATATTACATTTTACATTTGGCTATTTATTTTGGGATTTCACTTATCTGAACAGGCAGTCTCTTCAGCTTCATTTTTTGTGGTGATAGTAGAAGAAAAATAATTGGTAATATCTGAAGAGTCTGTAGCCAAACCAAAGCCTTTAAATGGTTCAAACACAAAAAACAAACAAAACAAAACAAAACCAAAAACGAGAAAAAAATAAAACAGGAAAAAAAAAATGTACACACAGATGGAATGCCAAAAGACAGCTGGGATTCCCTGCAACTGAGAAACCCTGGTGTTTACCCCAAGAGATCATCACTTGTCAAATGACAAAGCTGAACATACATTTCACCATCCATCCATCCACAAACCTCAGGCAGACCAAAGAAAATATTCAAACAAAAAAATACACCCTAGGTCTATTAATATTTTCCAACACTTGTCATGACTTCCATATGATTCCAAATTCTTTATTAATATCAAACATGCCTGGTGACAATTGTCCTTAATGCAAGCTAAATGCATGATAAATGTTGAGATCATTTTATGTTACCTAGCTGGAATACATCCTTTTCAAATCTAAAAAAATGAAAACAAATCTAACCTCATTGTAACTTAGGTATAAAATAATGGCTACCATAAAAAAGCAACTTTAACTTGTTCTATGTAATCTGAAGATGAGGATTCAGTAAATAATGGCACTGCTATATCTTTATAAAATTCTAATTGCAAAGCTCAGCAATGAATTACAAACATTTAGAGGGCCAGAAATGTAACAAAATTTCAAGCCATACTTGAATTCTGCAAATCCTGGGCTGCAGAAGCATAGCGTAGCCTCCTGGGGCTGAGCATGGAGGCTGTTCTTTCCCTTGGTCCCAGCAGTGGTTCTCCTCAACCATGCCATGTGCCTAGGGCTTCAGTGGGGCCTTCTGAGAGCACTTTCATACTTCACTTCCCTCTTCCTGCATTTGGGGAAGCCTGACATGGCCAGGATCAGGACACTCAGGGGCTATTCACTGACCCTTTCACTTAGCATATACTGTCAAATGCAGAGTGATATTCCACTCTCCTAAATTCAGAGAGGTGTTAATGGAAGGATAATGGAGATTCACATTAAAAAGTTTATGAGCATAAAATGCTGTTAAGATCAGTCACGCAAACTTGTAAATTGAGCGATAAAAAATTGCAAAATTAATATAAAATACAAATTTATAGTAAAAAACAATAGATATATATTTTTAGTGCATGTTTTTTATATCTGGGATATTTTGGAACCTATCTTCAAACTCTTCCCCAGAACTATGAAAGCTTAAAACACTTAATCCATAGTCTGGAGCACAGACCTTGGACAGCTGGTCCCAGCTGAGGGTTCGGGCAATTCCTTCTGGCTACCTGTCATTTTGTCCTGGAGGATGTGACAACCAACTGACAGGAACAGGAATGCAAAAGCCGGAAACTGGACCTCTGAACACTCAGTGAGCTTCCCCCTCCCTTACTGCCCCATGTTGATGTGCTTTACAATCCTGTCCTTCCCTCCTAACATCTCTTTACCCTGGCTTCACAGCTGCTCCTCTCCTGTCCTGTCCTCCTACCTTTCCCTTTCCTCCATTTTGTATGTACCCGTCTAGCTATGTCTAGATAACTTGTCCTTCTTCCAAAGACCGTGGGAAGGACAGCAGTGTATTTTGCCATCACTCCTCCAACTTGACTTTTTTGTTGTATTTTCCCTGTTACTCTCCGTCCTGTTCTTTTGATTCTTTGGGAAAGCAGTATATACACTGCATGTCCATATATATACTAGCACCAGGAAACTGTATTCTTAGTTGGTGCTGTGATTAGCATTAATACAATTAACAAGGATCTTCTGAAACTTAGTGAAGTGATAAATGAATTATCTGTGTTCTGGTGAGTTGATACCTGCGGGTAGCATGCCCATGTGATCGTGTCTTAGTGCTCAGGTACTGCCATGGGTGTTGAACTTCTCTGTTTTACTTTGAAGTCAAATACTTTTGCTAATACTATTTCATAGACGACATGCACCTGTACAGATGAAATCACACTACATGTAACTTATCTTTAGACAGATATAATGCACTGCTACTTCACACTTTCACCCTGAACTATCAGTACTTTTTTCCTACTGGGTTAACTTCCATGTTGTAAATTATTGTCTACACTGAGAATTGGGTCTTTGTTTCTCGCAATGAGACCATTTGCCAGTAAGTATTTTCCAAATGCACTTGTTTGAGTGTAACTCCTTTAACTTTTGTTAGATATTTTTAGCGTTAAATAGATGAGTACTCCACTCAGTAAGGCTTAGCTGGACGTTTGCAAACATCTAGCTTATGCTGGATGGGCTGAGAGACTAAACTCTGGGATGAACAGTCAATACCTGTTAATCATTTGACACTTGCTCTCCTTCCACAAAGATCATTTGGGACTGGGGTAGTTAATATGACAACAGATATTCCAGATGATCGTGAGGACAATTACCAAGGTTTTTGTAGAAGACATGAAGGTATTTATATTGCATATGAGTTAATTCTGCCTCTTCCCACCATCCAACTATTTACACTGAAACAGTTGATAATGATTACTATACCTACAGCATAGTTTCAGCGTGATTCTGAATAATTTCTGTTTTGCAGTCATTTCTGATGTTTTTATCTTTCATACTTTTATTTTTTTACCCCAGAATGGATTATTTGAACTATCATTTCCAGAAGTTCAGACTTCATATACCATATATTTACATTCATTTATTTTTAGCTGAGGAATCCATTAAAATACAAAAATAAAAAAGGATATGCATAAAGCCCTCTATAAACACTCCATTACATATGACTATAGATTAGTTATTAGTTATAGATTCTGCTTATTATATATTATTATTACTTTGTCTGTAACTGCAAACAGAGGTTGTATATTTTACTTTAGAAAAGTTAATGTTCTTATCATGGAAGGTGAATAAGCAAAGGTCATGCTTTAGCTGCAGTAAAAGATAATATTGTTTAATTTCACTTTTTTTTTTTCCAAAACCAAAAAGGTAGAAAACAAAATGTTCTCTGTATATACTCGTACAATATGTTTAATATATAATCCAGTGCAGCTCTATTAGGATTATATTTCCAATGAATATTGAGGTCTTTTATAAAATACATGTTTAATATGAAGGTATTTTAGTCGATGGATTAGGTATTATAATGTAATTCTCTCGATGATGTGTGACACAATACTTGAACTTCAGTGAATTCAGAGCACACTGAATGCACACAAAATATTACATATAATTTCCTACCTAATTAATTTGGAATAGAAGTAGAGGACAGAAAAATATTCTATGTTTTTCTTCCTAATTTTTAAAAGATTTTTATACATGTTTTTATACATATTTTTACATATATCTTTACCAACAGGAAACACATTAGTCTAAGTAACAGCGTAAATCCAATATATGGTCCTCTGCCCAAGTTTCAAAACCAGGTTTTATATTTGTTAAGACAGCATAATCATTTAAGATATGTTTAGTTCACGATTCAACAACCAGAAGTCTATGTGTATGACTTTGATTAATTATTTTTAGTTCAGTTAAAACATCATAGTTTATCTCATTTTAAGATTATCCTTGACATATTTAGAAATCCTAATGCAGATTTTATGGCCCACACCTATCCCTGATGGTGCTAATGGACTAGACATAATGAATCATTCTAATTTGGTTGAAAGGACCACACAACATTGCGGCAGTTCTTTAGAGAATTAAGGCTCAATTCTGATCTTCCAGACTTATGAATGCGTTTTTTGGATTAGGCCGCATATCTGTACATCTGTCGAGTCTCAAGGGGTGTATACTCAGCTAAGTATTCTGACCTTCCAATGTACTGTATCAAATGTGTGGCCTTGGGATATGAAAGGATTTGATTACAACTGTATTTTAACACTGATTTAATATATAATTATGGGGTAAAACCTAATTCCTCCTTACATCTTCATGTAGAAAATTCCAACACTATCAAGCAGACACTAGGATATTTTTTACCCAGCGAGTATCATAGTAAATGGAAGAAACTGAAGCACCCACCCAGGATAATGTAAAATCAAGGACAATCTTCTTGATGTAAAATCAAGGACAATCTTCTTACGAATGGCTTTAAAATCAGCTTCTTGTGTACATTAAAAAAAAAAAAAAAAAGTTTATTTTCTGTGATTGTGCTGCTGCTTGGTATAGTGTTGCATTATGCATGATTTTGACTGTTTATGGTAAAAATAAACCGGAACAAGGTTCCATCAGTGACTTTCAATATTACTCCATGCTTTCTTGTTTACAGGTAATAAGGAGAGGAATTACTTACACACATTTAAATATTGATGCAAAAGCTTGTAAATAATTAGAATTTTGGATTATTCTCTATTCACTTCTGAGTATAATTTCTATTTCCTGGTTTATCAAAGATAGAATTTTATAAAATTTCCTTTACCTAGTTAAACTTTTGTAAGACATACATAATATTTTCATGTAAAAAAAAAATTATTTTTATTTCTCTGAAAACCTCTTCCAATATCTCACTAGTGAAAAGAAAGAAAGAAAGAAAGAAAGAAATATTAATACAGATTTCACAAGGAAATTAGTTCAATAGAAATTAACATACCGCTGTAAAATATTTTAGGGATTTTAATTTCCCTTCCATTCCACCAGCTTTTTGTACAATTTTTTAAATAAATAACAACATTATTGAATAACAGATTAATATGGTGATCTCAGAGAAAATATATCTCAAGATTCAGTGCTTTTTCATCAATATGATCTTTCTCAGATCTAACTTATGGATTAATGGTGATGACATACTTTTTATGGTTTCAGAAGGTTTGGGCCACAAAGATGAACCGAGCGTATTAGCACCTTTACTTTGCATGCAGTTATTTCTTCCAGTCGAAGAATACGTTACATATAATCAGGTATTTTTTTTTCCCCACCGCCTTGAGAGCTTGAGGATTTTTTTTCCTGTTCTCACACAAAAATGAAAATGAAGTTCCCTAAAATGCCCAATGGCAGATGAAAAGGATCCTGATTTTTTTGTAGCTTGTATGACATAGTTGTGCAACACAGCTCTCATTTAAATTACTTCAGTGCACGGATTATATGCAGCATGATGAAGAACTGCAACAATGCAAGTTCACATTAAAAAAAGGATTGTAACAGAATGGGTGAAGGTCCTTCGCTGGGACAGGAGATAATGATGGAGAGTCCAGCAGCAGGACTGGTGAATAAGGGGTTCCGGTTCCAGTAAGACTCAACAAACAGCTCAGATCAGAATCTAAAGTGCAGGAAAACAGCCTGTAGCTTCGAGATTAGCTTTCTCACACTATTCATGAGTTAAGTCAGTACAAACATCATCATGAATGCATAATTATGATTATGCACTACACTATGCATAATAGATCTTAAAATCTGGAAACAAAGAAGTAGTGTAGGAATGCTATTTTCAGGCTTTTGGTTTTGAAGACAATGGAGCTGGGTGTAAGGGTAAAAGACTTTCTAGAAGTAAAAACTGTTCCGAGATAATGTATTTTACTTGGAGAATTCATTTAGATACTTATGAAACATTTACACATAAAAGGAGGGCTAAAAGGGAGACAGGGACCTGGTGTTATGCTTATAACTTGAAAATATGAATAACCCCTCCCCCCTTTAAGATAGTTTAGGAAACTCAAAAAAATTATCACTTGGACTAAATAACAACAGACAAAAAAGCTGACAGCTTGGCAAGTTTACTTAAAGGATGCTT
Source organism: Anseranas semipalmata (assembly GCA_013399115.1). NCBI lineage: Eukaryota > Metazoa > Chordata > Aves > Anseriformes > Anseranatidae > Anseranas > Anseranas semipalmata. The sequence continues at coordinate 77,878 of VXAA01005588.1, read as the reverse complement.
TTCTCAGGAAAAGAAAGAAAGTGATTTTTTTGAAATTCTTTGCACCAAGAATATGACTATGAACCAACATCTGTTTTGGGGACTAATGGATATACACAGACTGGTATCCCAAGTTTAAATGATGGTATTCATAAAGAGTGATGCAGCTTCCTGAAAGGGAACTGATGGATCCATTTCACTTACACGTGTAGATACAGCAAAAATGATGAATGGAATAGCTGGGTACATCTATGACCACAAAATATTGGTGTCAAACTAATGCCCATCACCATTCTACAATTTTAGCCACTTAAACCACAGCAGCATGCCAGCTCCATATTCTTTAATGGAACCCCTCAGGAGCTGAAAAGCCTCTGTTTAGGATCCTAAGTCCAAGCAAAGGTCCTCAAATGGAAGTGGGAAAACTTTCAGAAGTAGGGAGCATCCAAAAGAATAACCAATTTACACCCAGTTCATAAGAGGCAGGTGGATTTTTTTTTCTATGAAATGAAAATGTAGGATAAGAATCAAGCTGGGCACCACTACACAGTGTATGGAATTTAACTAATTAGAGATCTGTTCCACTGTTGGCTTGGACCAGTGTCACAAATAATGATTTTTAATTCAACAAGGTAATTTTTCCTTTACCATTTCAAAGAAAATCAAATCAGATCCCTTCTGCTTCCAATAAAATTTCCAAATCATTTTCACATACCTGAGCAAAGAAAAAAAGACACAACAGTTTCCAAATGTTCTTAGTACTTCAATATCCCAGTGAAGTCAATAAAAGGAGAAGAAAGCCCCTCTTCAGTGCCTGTGCTGTGCAGCCAAGAAAGCAGCCTAACAACACAAACAGCATCAGTGGTATGAAAAATCAAGCTCTAAAACAGCAAAAGCTTTAGAAATTGGCAGAATCAGAGAAGTACCGGCTATCAAACTACAGGACTTCATAAAACTTTATACCAGAATTTCTCTTATTCTTGTCACAGAAATTGGCATTAAAACTCTACAGTACTCCAGCCACCCTCTCTGTTTCAAACAACTACCACATATCACTTGGCACTAATTGGCAGCAGCTGTTCATGGCAGACTTGAACCTGGCAAACAAACCGAGCAGGGTTTTCTTCCTGCTCTCCAGAGATAGGGCCCTCAAGTGAGGTCTGAGGCCGTTTGTAGCGCGACGCCTTCACCTCGCCCGGCAGCCGCCTGGCAGGAGCGTTACTGCAACCTCACACACGCGGTTCCCCACCACGTCCCTCACAAGTCATCTCAGTTTTTAAGCAAACTGAATGAATGATGAGCGTCGGCCTGGTTTTCATGAGCTCAGAGCCCATTTACACATTTCGGGGAGGTGGCCACATCACAGAATCACAGAACAGCTGAGGCTGGCAGGGACCTTTGGGCCCACCTGGTCCCAGCCCTGCTCAAGCAGGGACACCCAGAGCAGGTGCCCAGCACCACGTCCAGGCGGTTCTGAAGGTCTCCAAGGAGGAGCCTCCACAGCCTCTCCACGTCTGTGGAGCCCGGGAGCCTCTGGCAGCTCCTGCTGATTTCGAGGATAGCATTTGGGTGATGAACACTTGGAAACCTGCCCTTTTCCTTCCTCTGCCGCGGCGCTGACCTTTCTTCAGACTTTTTTTTTGCTAAGCTGTGGAATGTGAACAAGCTGTGACATCAAACCTAAGCTGCAACGTTTACATCCGGCATGAAATGCAGCATGGCTTGAAGGACAAGCGGTACAAAACAACTGCTAGAAGCAGAGAACGACTGCCAGGGCCAGCAACTCGTGCCGCACGCCGTGCAGGCGACACCGGCCTCTTCTCGCTGAAAGTTGAAGTGAAACTTGATTTACAGCTCCACCCACACGAAGAGCCAGGGCTGGTGGAGCAGGGAGAATCCTGGACAAAGAGGGACGCGAGGCGGGGGCGGGGGCGGCAGTTTTCCCGGGTATTATAAAAGCACATCTTATTCTGTTTTTAATCAGCGAGCCTTATCCAGCAATCAAGGCAGATATATAATAAGCTGAGCTACTCTGTAAATCTAAACATTCCCCACAAATAGAAAAGATACAGCCTGAGCTCTCTGATTGTTACTACGGCAACTATCTAAAATGAAAATCTTGTTAACCCTTTGCATGCCGCAGCCACCATGCATCAGTGTTAGCTGACTTCCGTGCACTTATCTTTCCTTTTTCCCCCTCAAGAAATTCATAATTGTATTGCTTCACAGTAGTTATGCTCTGGTTATCCTATTTGGGACTGAAGGGATGGTGATAGGTGGTAGTTTCACATGTACAGCTGAGTTTTGTTACTAGCTCATTACTGGGATTACAGTTCAAAAACAACTAATAAAACACAAGAGAAAATCCCTAGATTACTCCACAAAGCCTGTGATTTTGATTAAAACCTTGACAACAGGAATGGGATGCTTTCTAGTAAATCATACCACTGCTTTTTTCTTTTAGGTATGAAGTATTTTGACTATAAATATCACATATTTGTCAGAGGAATTATTTCCCTATAGTGCAATATAAACAGGCTACTTTTAAAACACTTCATTAAAGCTTCTGTTTTTTAGGTACTGCACAGAACTGCCACTGGTTTTAACAAAATAATCTACTAACCACAGTGCCTTGAAAATTCATGGGCAGGTATTTGACCTGAAGTCTCTCTTAAATGCAAGAAAATTCAGACAAAGAGAAGACTGACTTTATAATTTCTAGGGGAGTAGAAGATGATGTTACAATCAAATTTATACATCTAACTACCTGAATACTTTAGGCATTATCATGATAACGTCTATGTGCTACTGTCATGAGAAAATGAAATTCTCTGCAATTGTAAAGTCTCCCACAGTTTATCGTCAAAAATAACTGCAGCTGTAGAATTTTTTCTGTATTTAAACTGAAGGAAGTGGGGTTTGGCCCATGGACATCAATTTTATTGATTCCTTTAGTTCATGCCTACCGTGTAAATAAGAGAAACCCTTCAGTACTAGGCAGAATTAGACTCTATGGCATTCCAAGGTATGTCATGTAAGACAAATATGTACTATTTCAATTGACAGTTACTGAAAAAGAAATACTCAACTGATATTTTATGGCATTAACTTCAGTCAGTTCATCATAGATAAAGTTAAAAGGTCATTGCTTGGACATTTTTTGAGAACTGAATAACGTAAGTGTAACTTGAACAAATTAATAAATAACATAATTTTCTTCATAAAATCAAAATGTACGTGTAACTGAGCCCATATAACTTGAAGTGACTGAAGTAGTGTGCAAATTATCTTAAGATCTTTTTGGAATGGTGTCTGTGCTAAATTGACTATTAACTTTATTAAACTTCCAGTACATTAGATTAAAGGTGCCATTTACAATTAAAATGGAAGAATTACCAAACTGAGTATCTTAAAATTAGTGAAATATCAATACTACAATACTCAATTTTATTAAAAGGAAACACTGAATGAGATTTTTAAGTTTGCCTAGAATCGGTTCAAACTTTGAGAAACAAATTGGTTTAAAAATGAAAAAGGATTCTTTGTTGTAAGCATGCATGTCAGTGCACAATGTTAGAAATCTTAGGATGTGTTATTCTTATTTACAGAAAATTGAACCCATTAAAGTGAACAACCTAGCTTCCTTTTTTTTCTTCTTAATAAACATCTATGTTTTAAAAAAGCTCACAGACCTTATTTGCAATGTACACAATCTGAAGGACAGCCTACTGGCACCAGTCAAAAAAAAAAACCACCACCTCTGGTCTGATCCAAAATCTCTTAAAGTTCATGTAATGTCTCCAGCTAATTTGAGATTTTTGGATCAGGATGAGTGAGATGCGTAACACATGTAAGGACGGTGCCAGAATAAATATACATAAGAAAAAGTTTACAAGGAGAATGACTTGAATTAATTCATCCAATTGTATTTTTCAGCTTCTGAAATAGTTCTCTTTTTTTCTCTAAGTAATCTCATATAATGCATTCTTAATAATATACCTTTTACACTTTTTTTCAAAATCTTTTTTTTATGAAGTCAAATGCACTACATTTTCTAGAGTTAAATTTAATATTTAATAATACTACGATCACTAGATTCATCCTAGAGGCTTTCCAAATGTCAAGCCTATTTATCAGTGTTGACTTATTTCCCACGAATATGTCCAAAATAATCTAGATTATGTACTGGCTAGTCAACATACTACACATATAAACAATTCTTCAGTTACTCCAGGAATGTATAACAATTCTAGTTTGCCACTGTATTATTTCAAATAAGATTAATAAAAAAAAAAGTGTTACCACACTGACAATTTTTTGTGGACTTTTTATTCCTCGCACCCCAGCCCGTTTCCATATTATCTTTGAATTGCTGTGTTTGCCTAACAAACCTATTCACCAACTGACTAGAAGACTCTCTATCTCCTCCTACAAGGTAGATACTGATCCTAGCTCTTTTGGCTATGCTACAGGTGAATATAATTATTTTGAAAGGATTATTTGTATGTGATTTTTGTTCAATTACAAGGACTTATCTTTTGGGGGGCCAATCAGAGTCAAGTCTTGTCTTCCTCTAAGTGCCACATGTTTGCCAGAGAAGCCCACCCTCCTTCTGGGTGTTTGCCCTCCTTGACCAGGCACGAAAAGAGTCATGGGGCTTACAGCATGTAACAAGGTGTCTAAAAAAATTCAAAAGGAAGAGGATATCAAGACCTGCACACACGATTCATAATGGTGAGGTCATCCTTGGGGGTGGGGTGGGGATTCTGCTCTGTCACTATAAATTGCTAAGGAAGCCTCCGGGATCCAGCACACAAGAATCTCATCATCTGCCTGCCTGCAACCCTCCGTTTCTACCACCTTAATCTATCACCTTAATGTTTCCTAAATCCTAACAAACAAACAAAAACTCATGGCAAAGTTACAACTAAGGGCCAAACCTGGAAATCACCACTTGGAAAATCAGCTGAATAAGGTTTACTTTTAACAGTAGCAGTGCTTTGGATTTTTCTACATAATTACTTTGCAGTCTCTCCTTGATGTATAACTAACGGCAGCAGGAAAGAATCATAAAAAAGTTGCACTGCTGGAATTTACAGGTAGTTAAAAGAAAATGTCATGGAAATATATTGTATTCAGTAATTAAAAAAATTAGTCTTTCCAATTTAGGTAAATTTTTAAGAATAAATGATATTGCAACATATGACTTGCTTTTTGGAAAAAAAGACCCAACCACTCCTTGTTCTTTAGGTCAATAATGGTAATAAAATAGAGAATACTGCAAAATATTCCAAATTCTGGCTAAATGTGTTATGAAGCTTTTAACTGTTTTCTTTAAACTCAGCACTGGCATGAAGTGTGCAAAATAAAACATTCAGTGTAATTTCATGCAAATGCCTAATAATTAACAAAGGCAATCAAATCTGCCTAGGCATATCTATTCAGTTATGCAGACTCATCTTTAGTTCCATAATAGACAAGGAAATAGACAGCAAGTCATATTTTACTCTCAGAAACACAGACACTATTCCCATTGACGTCAAAAGGAATTGCACCTGTGGCTCAGATAGCAGAATTTAACTCAGTCTTTGCAGGTCATCTTTCCTCTGTACTTTCTCCACTGTCAAAGATTTTATGATGTTAATAATTTCATTCCATACTGAAAGAAAAAAGAATTACTAAGCTTTTTTTTTTTTTAACCTTATACTTTAAGGTTGAACCTTGAAGTGTTTATTCCAGCATTACTTCTGATCAAAATAGCAGAGAAGTCAGTTGGAGTTTCTCTGGGGCAAAGCTCAAGGATTACAGGCTTTGGACCATGTAAATGTTTACCTAAAGGAATAAAAAAAATCTTTCTCTATTTCATTTTAGTTTATAAAAGTTAACATTATAGCAGGTAAAACCTCCCTCAGTTTCTTTTATATATACCATCAGTATTCATAGTTCATACAAATGCCATGGCCAGAGAATAAAGAATTCAATCCATTACACTTCTTTTTTCCTGAAAATTATTTCCAGCTAAAGGAATACCAATCAGCTTAATCATCACAGGCAAATCCAAAAAATGGGCACATTCCTGCTAACACTGAAATAAGTGCCACAGTTACTATTGTTCATATTTATAAATCACCAACATTTCTGTGTAATATATGAACAGAATGTGATCAGAGGAAAATGAATAGAACCAAGGAAAACAAGCATAATTAACTTGGTGAAGGATGCTGGTATCATGTAAATAAATGCAGTGACACACAGTTAATTCTAGTAACTAGTATTTTTTTATATCTGGGCTTCCTTGTAAGTGCATCCTTGTACATTCCCCAGCATCGTGTTGCACGTGCTCCAATCAGCAGCACTTGAGGAGATCCTAGTAGCTATATTCATATGCTTTTCCTGTAAACTTGCTGTAATTAAGAATGACCATGTATTTAGAGATTATGCTCAGGGACACCTGCAGCACCACGTTCTTCAAGTGCGTTTGAGGACATATGCTTTGCAAATAGCTTCACTATTTCTCTCCCAGAGGAATAGTATCTCTTTGCAGTGGTGCTTCCAAAAAATGTATTTCTACATCTCTATAGAATTCTAGGTTTAATTCTTTATTTCAGAAGCTGGAAAGGTAAATGAGTCTCCCAGGCAAAGTATTTGCTACCATTATGGCTTCTCTACTCAGGTCCTGCCCAGAGGTTCTGGGAAGGAAGGAACCAGCAGAGTCCATACTCCAAAATCTATCTTTATTTAAAAGTAGCTATAATTTTTTTTCTTGTTATTTTTAATAATAATTGCTTTATCTGTGAGTAGTTATCTGAGAGTTTTTATCTGTTTTAAGCTCTGAGGGTCAGTTAGGCTTTATCTTATGAAAGTCACAAAGCTTCATTTTACTTCTCTAAGAATTAGGTTGTGTGAAAGAGATATAAAAAATTCCTTTTCCAATATCAGTTCTGAAATCAAAACAACAACAACAAAAAATACATAAATTTGGCAGGAACAGATTTATTTGAATATTCAAATACCTTTATGAAGAATTCATGCATTTTAAAATCAGTTGCATGGCTACACCGCCAATAGAAATTATATTGAAAGTGGATACACTCTATACAAATCAAAACCATAGAGAGTAAGAGCATTAGAAGGGAAATGCTCGAAAATCACTCAATGAATCACTGTTTTACTTAGTTAGAGCACTTTTAGAAGCCAAGATGAAGGATCTAGACTCATTTAATAAACTGTGTCCTTGGTATCTTTTATCAACAGAAGTTTTTCTAGTTTTCATTAGTTCTGAAAGATTTAATGCTTAATAGATTGAATAACTTTAATTTATACTAGCAGTTATTCAGATTCCTAACTCCTTTTATACATGGATATTTCATCTTTTAGCATCCTTCATCTTATTTTTCATTACATTCTATTATACTTTGCATTTCACTTAGTGTTTTAGTGACTGGTAGGAAAAAAGAAGCAAGATATATGAGGGGAGTCCTGAAATCTCCCTCTTTCTCTGAACACCACTATTAAATTCAGAAGTCATTCAACAGACATTAGCTAATCACTACTACACTGAAGGATTACATTATATATCAAGAGATGCACAAACTTCTATTAAGAAACATTTGACTTCAAACTACATGCTAAAATCAACAGGAATATACTATCTTAAATACTTGAGCAAAACTCAGTAAAAGATACAGTAGGCAAACATTGTAGTCAGCTCAGCAGTGATTACCAACTCATGCTCCAAATTCACTATAAAATGAAAATCAATATTTCCACAAGTTCCTGCAACATAAAAGATAACCTTCATTGATTTTTCTAGACTTAGGCCTCACCGATAAAATCTAATATAAATTTTCAACCACGAGGATTTGGATCAGAGCAGGGGTGATAAGTCCTGCACATCTCTTAAGAGGTGGAGAATTTTTTTTTTAAAGTGCACGTTCATACTATTTATAATTTGCCCTGTGCAAGTGAAAGCCTTTTCCACCAGTGCTATCAGGAATCTCTTCTAATTTTTATTACTGTGAGGCTAAAGCCTGTTCCAGATAATTTGGAAATTTCAGGGGAATTGTGATAGGGCTGATGGTGCAGCCCTGGCTGACTTGAGAAAAGAGCTAACCCATAATAGCCTCCATGGCCGTGCTGATTAAATGTTGCCATAGATGAAAGGCCTGCCATCGCCGCAATAAATTAACCAATCACACAAATCCCAAGTCAGTGCTAATCCTTCCTTGATACTCTGATCCTCTGATCAGCTCAAGGAGGTAAAGAAACTGGCTTGTGACGCTTGGTGCTCTAACCCCTGGATTTCATGTACACAACGAGCTAATGATATCTTGCTGACCAGTTCAATGGGATGAACTTCTCTCACAACCCTTAGGGAACACTGTGGCCTTCTTTAAAAAAATGACAAGCACATGGCAGGTTTTGTGTTTTATGACGACACCGCAGGAAAACTAACCAGCACTTGTTAACCACAGCAAGCACCAAACTGAGGTTTGCTATAAACCACGCCGCATTCTACCAGTGCAAGTGATGGATTAAATAGGAACCGAGACACGAAACAAAGAGGAATCATTCAAGTAATTGTGAACAAGCTATATAGCTTTCATTAGAGAAGTTTGCTACCTTTTCTATTAGGCTAATTTTTATCCTCTTCTTACAATGTGGGGGTTTGGGAGAAGCAGGAAGGAGGATGCATACATGTACCCGAGAGTGAAAGAGTCCCTTTACCTCATACACACTCACTCAGTTGTACTGCCACAACGTGATTATAATCAGATTTAGACATAGACTCATTTAATCAATTAACAGAAGGTCTGAACACATGCAGCATTTTCTCATTAATTATGTGAACACTGCCTTTCCAATACACTTTGTGAAATTGAGTCTGTGCAGTCTGCATTAGTGTACTTCATAATTGGGGAAACTCTTTTTTTTTTGCAGTAATTGGTTGCTAAAAGTACGAAAGCTCTGGGGTTTGCCTCTAGGGCTTCCACACATAAAGAGTTTTGAAAGTACTTCATTATCTCTCCTGGTCAGTTCTGTGAAATTAAAACTGTTTTTCCCGTCTTCTTTGAGGAAATGGTTTGAAAGGAAGGTTACTAGAAAATGTATGTGTACATGTGCACGTGTGTGTGTGCTCATGCAAATATATACACACACACATAAAATCACATAACTCTGGCTTAGCTCAGAAATTGCCATTACTGAAGTCAATACAAGCATGAAGCACACAGAATTTGACCACTATTAATTCATTTTATTGAGGGATAACAGCTCTCCAGATATAAACAGGTTGCCCAACTTCTTCAAGAATGATTTCTTTCTCCAAACTTACACAATCAAAATAAATCATATTTGAGTGATTTGCTAAGAGAAGTTCATAGGTTTTGGAATGTTGTCCAATGTTGTCCAAGACTGGATATAATTTACAAAAACTAGCCTGTAATTCGGAAGAGCCATAGGTACAAGAGAACTAAGTCCCTTTCCTTTCTCGCCTTTATTTGAATGTTTAGTACATCTCCTCTCTCTCGGGGGGATATACGCGTGCACGCACAGATATGCACTCTGCCCCTGCTCTCACATCATTCTATGTGACCTTCCCTGCTAGCCTCTTCACATTGCTAGGCTCACAATAGTTAGCCCAGGAGCAAGCCTTGTGGGATTAATTAGTAAGAATATTACAAGAACACGACTCCCTCCTTGCAAAGCATTGTGGGCAAACATTTCCCCGTAACATAGCTAGATCTGGCAAAAGATGTCTTCCAAGAAAAGTAGATGTTAGTGCAGTCCAGAAAGGTACTTAAAGTACATGTGATTCAATAGAACCACAGGAGCTGGGAGAAATTAAATGGGGCTCTTCTGTCAAATTTAATCCTTTTGATTTTACCTCTGATGCCTCATATCGGTTAATATCTACCTACTCTAATGCTGCACTTATCCAAGTTAACTATACTGCATACTTAATATTTTAACTTTTACTGGCTATCAGAGCAATAGAGAAGATCATTCTTTATAATAAATCATTAAAATAATGTGCTTTAAAAATAATACCCTGTGGAAGTGGTTTTTGCACACATGGAGATTCTCACACTTAACAGCCCATTTAGCTTAAACTAAAATAAGCAATAGTTTAAAAAATTAATGAAGAAAAAAGCAAGGCTGATTATTTACAAGTATCAGTATTTATACTTTAAGAGGAAGGACAGAAGCTGCCATGTTCTTGAGAGTCATACATGCTTTCAATTTATATTCTGTGCTTTATAACATAAATGTTTTATATTCACACAACAGCATTATGCAAAGAAAAAGACCCATTCCATCTTGGCTGAGTTAGGGGCCTCTGTAAGGCCAAATTTATCCCCTGCCAACTAATGCAGCAGCCATGGACATTTGATCCTCACTTTCTCAATACCATTGGACTGCCTAATACAATTCTAAACATAACCTTTTATTTGAGCAAAGATGTACCATATTTTCTCATAAAGATCTCAATTTCGGCCTGCACAAGTGAAAATGGGAAAAAATAAATATACATCAGTGACTGCCCATATGAAACTTCAGGCCCACAGATGGAGTCCATGCTCCTGAAAACTTCAGTCACTGGCTAACAAAAACTCTATCTCCTGCTTTTCTGCAAATAGCGTGGATAGACTAGATTACAATATCTTTAGAGAAGCTAAAATAGCATTCGGAAGAGAGATTTATAGTGCTATATTCATCTTTTCTCACAGGATCATAAAACTCATAGTACAGCAGGCACAGAATCTACTGCAATCAAATCGCTAAAGAAGACAGTAGAAAGAGAGCTTGCTCAATTTTACTGGGAACAGAGAAAGTGGACTTCGTCCAAAGATTGATTCTTTTATATTTCTGCTGGATTTCTTCTGCTACTGTTAAAAATAGGGGAAAAAAAAAATGAAAACCACCTTTATGTTTCAATTAATCTCCAATATATGCCATCCTACACTATTATTATGGAAACTGAAAAATTAAAAGACACATAGATTGTCTTAATGCATATATGAGTACGTAAAAATAGATCTTATTATGCACTCCTCTTCAGGTGACTATTTCACTGACTGCGTTGTCTGTTTTGTCCAAATAATGACCCCAAGAAAGCGGATGAATTTGTTGCAAGGAAAGCCATCTTCAGTTTTATTTCCTCCATTTACATTATGTCCCTGTTTTGGTAACTCTTCACTTAGGGGTGCGCAGTGTTTTATACTGCTGTTTCCCAAGTGCTAATGTACTGAGTAAATCTCCATCACTGGTGTCTGCGGAGGGGAACAGGGAAGCTCAGGCACAGTGTCAGCGCCGTCTTAGCTGCAGCACCACAGTGTTATGTTAAGGTCAACAATACGCTCACAGTGACTTTACATAGAAAGTGGGTCAATCAGGTAATTGCATAACGTACCCAAACAGGACAAGCTGTATCAGCAGAATTACTGTTAAATAACAAGGGTAGGAACGCAAAAATACAGCGTATGAGAAGAATTAATTTGAAAGATATAACTTGCACATTTCTGTCTACAGACTGTATGATCTTCTTACTGAATTCTTTGTTAAAGAACAAAGTAATCAAATTTTAAAGTTTTTACTACAATAACCTTGGATCCCCTGGGGAATATTCAGTGAAATATGAGAGAGGTTTTAATACCTGGAAGCACAGCTGCATTATGGTAAGGTCAATTTAGGAGCACTATTGAGACTCTAGGCCATAATGACTCCATATGGAGCCGGATAGTAGCTAAGGTAATAAACTTTCACAGTGTGATTTCTTTGCTCAGTGCAATACTAGCATAATTCGGCAGTTACTCATCTTTCATTCAATGGAGAGGTTTTTTTTCCCCTTTTTTAAGAGCTACCATGTGCTCATTCTTTCCTCCTCATCACAGAAGGTTTACAAATCCAAAGAAAACATTAACTGAATTCCAAATGAAAAACTCTGAATTTTATGAGTGTCTGAATGTTGCAGAAAGGGAAAATTCCTCAGTCCTCGACCCCAACACAAAGATGTTTCCATTTGTCTTAGAAACTGGTGTTAAATGGATATCAGCCTTAGCTTCCACAGTAATAAGAAGACACTAAATGCATTTGAGGACAGAGAAATAAGAAATTGGGGACAGCTGCGGACAGCAGATTTGGGACACTGGTATCATGTATGTAACAAATCTTTATTAATAAGTACATTAAATCCCATATTTTTCATTTATAACTGCTGCATAATTTCCTGTTAACACTTCATGTAAATTCCAGATAAGGTAATAATTTTTTTTCAGAATTCTATTTCTGTTTCATTATATGTTCTACACTCTGCCCCACAGGTCAGTCGCATGATTGAAGTTTTATGCCTCATTAAAATTCCCCTAGTTAAAACATGGAGACAGAATTTTGGTAATTCCTTTCTCCACAACTACAATTAACCATTCCACTGGATTCCTGTATTACTGCAATCCAAGTTTAAAAATTACTGTATGGTGAGATGGTCAAGGGGTCTAAATGTCCTAAACATAAGGCTCTTATCTTTCTTTGCTCCAATGGCTGAAAAACCCTGCACCACCACCTCCCAGTTCAGTATTTCTAGCTAGCAGCTGCTATCAGAAACCTAAATAACAAAAATATGCAAACTTGCACACTAATTCCCTTTGGAGATAGATCTTGGCTGCAGCCCTGTCATAAATCAGAGAATTTCGATATGAAATGAGGCAAGCAGCTCTAATCATTTCTGCATTTCAAATTGGATCACTGGCTCAATCACTGGGCTTTTTTAAACTGCTTGCCTAAGAGCAAATGTGAGGCGGGAGATAATTCTGAAGAAATCTCTTCTTTTGTGGCCGTAGAACTCTTTTAACTGTTTCAAGACTGAAGGCCACATTTCAGTGATAATAACATATATCTGCTGAGAGAGATATGGATCCTTAAAGACATCTTCCCTCTCTTTCAACTCATAGAATTCCATCAATATCTGCATATATTATATATATTAATATATGTGCATGTGCATATGGGTGTTTGTGTGCATAAAAAGAGAGGGAGAGAAAAGACGAGAGAAACATCTGACATGTAGCCTCAGCGTATTTCCCTTTCGAATATTCTCTTCTTCCTTGACTCAGTGTGGGTTTCAATTGCTGCCACTACCACGCAGTTAACTTTTACACATATATGCAAGCTCTTTGGAAATCTATTTAAAGATGAAAAAAAAAAAACTGAAAAGGAAATAAGAGGGAAATTTAAGCTATGGGGTATCAGTTTCAGGAGTGTAGTAACCCTCACCTACCCAGGGTTTGGCTTGGAAAAAAGGCAAACAAATTAAAACGAAGGGAAACAAAAGTCTTCCGTAATCCTATACAACACCCAAAGGCCTCCTCCTTTCCCACCAAAGTCTGAAATTCTCCTTTACTATACCATTGATTTTCTATGTTCATGCCTTATGTAAACTCTGAAAACAGTATTTCACAAAGAATTACCCTTAAAGTTAATTACTGTGTAAACAGCATCCTCCTGACTCTCTATTTTTATGCTTGGAATATCCCCTCTTTTTCACCCAGATGATACTACAGGCTTGTTGCAGTTTCAGTGTCCTCACTGCAGTGCTTTGAAATTGAATTTAACTCTATTATCAGCAGGCTTTTGTAATCTCACGTAAGCCTAATAGTGATCAGATGGAATTTTACAGCTAAGCTCCCTGCATTTTGAGGACTAATTTATAATGTTTATCAAACTTTTGTTTTAGACAGTTAAAAAATATTGCTCTCATCATTTTTTTTTGTCTCCTATTTTCACCTAACACTTCATACTACATTTTCCTTTCTTTTCATAAAATTTAGTAAACTGCTTCATTCGATGATTTTAGTATCACTGCACAGTATTAGTGCTGCAGACATAATGCAAGTAACGCTGTTTCAGATTTTCTCCTTTAAGTTTGAAAATATACTGGTAGTTAAGAGCATCCCCAAACTCTGCACTGCCTCCCACACTCAGTTCTATCAAGCTTTAAAAATATACATCTGTATATTTGTGTGTGTACATATAAATGTATACATGTGAGTGTGTGTGTACTTTTTTCAGGCACCTTGACAGCTTCAAGGGCCATATTGTTAGTGTTCTCCTACTCTTTCAACCTGTACATATAAAAGGAAAATCTGAAGGACTCCTGTCAGGATTGCCAGAGATTATGCTGAGGAGCCCAGTTCACCAGACTATGTACCCTTGCTTCTCATGGCACATAGGACTAAAATTTGGAGCCAGCACATCCATGAAGTTCAAATGATACTACAAGGGTCTACAGTAGCTCTTTCTTGTTCTTGATAACAGATTTTGTTTATTTGAATAAGTCTCCTAATTCATTTCCCCTTTACCCGAATAAAGTTTGGCAGAAGGGTAAAATCAGAAATGATTCAAGGTCTCCACCAATCTAAGCACAGGGATGGTGACCACAGGACTACCCCAGATCAATGCTCAGCAGCTGGGCACACCCTCAGGACCTCCAAAACCAGGTCACAAGGCAGCATACCTAGAAAACCAGCCCAGTTACACTAACCACCAGACTGATGTTAGGCTGTTACTATTCTATTCAAAACAATACATTCAATGTTAATACATCAAGCCTCATGGGGTCTTGCCCGTTAAGTTTGAGGATTTGAATCTCATGAATGCAGAATCTGCATTGTTCTCAGCTGAGGTCACTTTGCTGTGCATGTAGGAACAAGCGGCCTGCTTCAGCAGCTTACAAGTGTAAAAGAATTGTCAAACTCATTTTGAGCTCACCTCTGTTTCCTCTGTGTCTCAGGGCACACCATCAAAAATCCTTGTGCTTCACTGGGGAGTTAAAGCCATACACTGAAGCTATTTTAGGAACAGAGCGCTTGGTGCTACTTCTCTAACTCATCTAACCATCACTGATAAATATTTGCAACAACCTTGTGTAATTCCACTAATCCCTCCTGTATTTTTATGCTCGAAAAGGCCCCAAACTTCAAACAGTAGCCCACATTATAAAAGAGCAGCCGTATATCAGGTCTGAAATTATGCTCCCAAGTACAACATGCATCATGATTTAAGTGATTAAGTAGGTGCCAGCAAAAGTTCGATTAAGCAATCATTAGTCTTTTAATGTACATTATCATACTTTCCCCACTACCCACATTGGTTTAAAAAGTCCTGGTGATTAATGTAACATTTCTCCCCCAAAAATGATGCACAAACAAACAGTTTACTATAAAGTTTTAATTTTAGGTTAATTTTCTGATATTAACTCTCTCTTCTTTGCATACATGTAAAATCAATGTCCACTGAAAAATTAAAAATTCAATATAAGTTATATTGAAATGCTTAAATGTGACCTCAACCTGCTTCTATACAACACTAAATGAAGGTAAATTGTAACAGTTTATGCGAAACATCTGCTTTAATACAGATGTTTCTCATAAGCACTGGCTGTAGTATAGATGTAGACAGGTGCACAGAGCTGCAGTGTGCCACCAAGTTACACATTTTTGTCTCTCTAGGGATACATAAAATTTTTTACTGATTACCATGCTGCTTCTGTTTTCCTTGTCAGCACAGAAGAGATGAATAGCTTTTCTGAGCCTGGGTGCACAGTGGCTTCTCAATTATTAAAATTCAATGTGATATTACTAAAATTCTAATATTTATAATCTAATGAAGCATTTCAGACTTCACAATCCTAAAAAGTGTCAATCTGATGTCATAATAATAGAGGAGTTCAGATAAAAAACAGATCTGCAGAGGCTGAACAAACCCCTCTGTGCAGCCCCTTCGGTACTTGTAGGAAAGTGATTTTCTTCACCCTTAGAACCCAAAGCAAGAGAAGCAGAATTTGTGGGTTCTCTGTCACAAGATGCCTGTGCAGACTTTATTAACTCCTGCTGAGTTTGAATGGTGTGGCATCTTGAACAGATTTTCATTGAGAAATGGTGGTTGGGAGAAACAAAAAGGAGATCCATATGGTGTGAAATTCAGCCTTTTTATAACTCCCTGGTCACAGAAATATAAGGACCAGAAATGAACTGAGATATTTGTTATCACTGGGACGCTGTGACTGTGGGACATCGTTACATTTTAGTTTAGCTCTGGTCTTAAACTTCCACCTCTCTGGTGCATGAAAGAAACATAACCTCTCCTTCCATGCACGCAATTGCTACAGTACTTACAGTTGCTGAGTGCATATCAATGGGTAACTAATTTTTCAACACCTAAGAAAGTGTTTCTGAAGAAACTGCTATAATGCTTTGTGGAGGATTTAATGAAAAACAAGTATATAGGTATATGTATCAGTGGTCCACCTCCATTTATTTTGGTTTCAGGGTATTGTGTGCATTCATAACTTCATATGAAAGTCTCTGAGGGATTCAGTTTCCACATGTCTTTTGCTGCTACAATGTGAAATTTCTGTTAAAATAAAAAATATTTCAGGGATATATATTTTTTAACTTATGAAAGAATATGATCAGTTTCTAAAACAGTTAAGTGATTACAAACACATAAAAAGGGTATGGACTGACTGTTGTTTCTGAGAAAGAAAATAGTGTTCAGTGGGCCAAATCAAGTGCTGTATTGTATGTTATGTGGGGCAGTAAGTCTTCAGATGCTTACTGCTATAAAAATCCCAAATTCCAAATGTTATTTTTCCTTTTTTCTGCCTGGTATATTAAATAGAGAGAATACTATAAACAATATGGAGAACTAAATATGGGAAAATATGAACAAATATAAACAGAAATAGAAAAATAGTAAAAAGCCAGGATCTCTAGAATGTAAGGATTTCATGGCAATGTTAGCTCAGTAATGTCTCACTTTATAGCTCGTTTTTCTTCTTGAGAGTACAGAGTTTATTATGACACTATTTAAATACCCAGATATAATTGCCACGTTCTGAGTCTTTAACTTCCACAAGTCCTGAATATTTTAAAGTTTAATTATATACAATTAATATTGAATAAAGTTGAATACTTTCATTGATACCCTTATATCGGTTAAAAAAAAAAACACTCATTGCTCTGCACTCCACCTTTCAGGACATCATGTTCCATTTCTACCCCCCTCACACCCTCTATTAAAGGTACAACTACACAGATCTGCATCTCTCTGCTGATCACTGACAAGCTAGCCACAATCTCACTTCATACTTTAGAGAACTTGTTGAGCAATTATTCTCAGATGATCTACATCTTTTCATCTGAGGTTTTTTCTTTAATCTGGAAAGTTGCAAAAAATGCTTTAGGACTCATGATGAAATGGGTCTCAAATTCTAAAACCTCTGAGATTTCAAACACTTCTCAAATTCGTTTTCAAAGGTGAATATAAAATGAAGGTGAGAAAGACGGGTTATACCCTCAGTTCCAAGGGAACCAAGTGTCATCTTAGCATTGCCTACAAATTCCCAGATAGCCAAGGAGGATGAGGTGACCATCTCTACCTGAGGTGTTTCCTCAAGAACTATCTTGAACAACATCCTGTTCCCCAGCACACAGCTGGGTTCAGCTTTGACAAGAAGACATTGTCTTGTCAATAAAAACAAAAATGCCTAATGAGTGATCCAAATGCAAAGGAAAGAAATGTACTATTCAAAGTAAATTTACTAAAAAAGAAAAAAATTAGAAAAGATTGAAAGTATGATACTAGCATCTCCATTTCCATTGAGACTGAACAACAATAACGATGTATTTCTGCAGCCTCATTGACTCAGCCAAAAATGTAGCTAACAGCTCTCATAGTAAGGAGATTCAATTAAAACAAGCACCTTTTTTTTCCAGTTCAGATCAGAGGTAACGCATTTCTTTTAATGTGCTCTTCTGAACGGTGAGAAAGAGAAGGCTACTGTATGATGAAAGATTTTTTTCTCATTCTGCTTTCCATCTCTGCTTCATTTTACACAGGAATCTTTTCTCTTTACGATTCAGTCCAATTTAAATATGCTTGTGTAAACATGGATTATACCACATCAGAAACTAAGTTAGCCATCTCAAGAGAATTTGTATCTCTGCTGTGTGTAAGTAAGCAGATTAATTCCTAGATCAGGCATTACCTAATGCATTTTCAATTCAATTTCTTCTTTTCTTTCTGCACACGAGATCAGGGAAGTGGGATTATTTTATTAATTTAACTAATATTTTGCATGTTTTTCCTGTTATCTTTCTTTCCTCCAAAAATTTTTGTTAGCGCCTAGTGTGAGAGACTTAGTATGAGCAAGCATGTGTAAAGACAAGAGACCTAAGCCCTCAGCACCTTACAGAGAAATAAATGGCATGGGGAATGACAAACTTTTCCTCCCACTGCACTACCAGGAATAAGGAATTCTCACATATTTCAAACACTGATCTACAGTGGCACATCCTGCTTGGGGTAAGCTCAGTTATTGTATGAAATTTAGGAGAAGATTATTTATTCATGAACATTTATGCTGCTTTTATGGAAAATCTCAGAAGTAGCACATGAGACAGTTTGTTTTCATTACAGCAGTGCCTGCTAGCACTGTTTAAGGTAAGGGTCTGTCAACATATCAAAAAAGCATAGGATTTACTGTGTAAGATCAGTCCACTGGCCCATCAGGCCTGCTAGCTTGCCTCTGGAAGTACCCATGCCTGATGTTTAAGTAGAAGATGGCACAGTAAACCCACAGTACACCTGACTTGCTGTGTAACATTAAACTTAGATAGGGCAGAGTCAAGAGATTCCTTCTTGCTCTCTGTAGTGGGCACCTACTGCCCAAAGACAAGACTTGATTACATCCATATAGCTAGCAAAGTAACGGTGAGGAACAGAAATATACAGCCCTATGATAAGCTACAGC
Organism: Anseranas semipalmata; assembly: GCA_013399115.1. Classification (NCBI taxonomy): domain Eukaryota; kingdom Metazoa; phylum Chordata; class Aves; order Anseriformes; family Anseranatidae; genus Anseranas; species Anseranas semipalmata. Next base: position 59,088 of record VXAA01005588.1, on the reverse strand, counting down.
AATGACTGTACTATTCATTCTTTTTTGTTTTTGTTTTTGTTTGAAATCTGCATCAAACTTCACTTCCAGCCAGTGTATTCTAAATAACCTGTATGGGTGGAGCTGGACATTAAGGGAGAGCAAGTCCTTGAACATTGATGAATGAGCCTTGAAAGTCAGTAAGAAAAAGGACAGAGAAATTATAGAATGGAGAAGGAAGTGCAGCTGTTGAGACAATGAGAAGAACAAAATAAAGAAACTGGGAAAGCAGAATGAAGAAACAATTCATTTAGCAACAGTAAGAGAAGAGTGGACAAGGACAGACTGGAAAGGTTAGGAGAAAGGGGAAGGGGAAAGTGCCAGAAATGGAAATAAAAGTTAAATATCAGGAGATGGGCAAAGGGAAAGTAAGAAGTTAAGGGAATCCATGTAGATGGAAATGAAACTGTGTGGAGAGAGCAGTTGTGGTGTGGACAGAGTAGCAAAAGGGAGGCATCAAACCCCCTGACAGAGCTTCACCTCTTCCACAGCGTTCTAGATTATTTCCTGTTTAAGACCCTACAGTCCTGCATTATTGAGTGCTCTGACAGAAATATTCAGAAGTAAAGAATGTCAACAAGGTGTCAAATATGAGTGTCTGCATGAAGAAATGGAACAGCAGAAACTGTCAAATACATTTACATTTATTAAATAATCAGCCAAATATGCCAATAATGAAAAAACAATACATGGTGGGGGCATAATGCTGGAGTTGATGCAGATCTCAAGCCATTTAGAGAACGCTTTTCCTGAGTTAAGGATAAGAAGGACATTTCTATCCCATGAAGTACATGCTATAGTTAGTAGTTCTCCCAAATAATAGCTTCCTTCCATCCAACCCATAAGTCATCCTTACCAGAATCTGCATAAATGCAGCTATAATCTATAGTGTATGCCAAGACATGTAAGCTGATTCCTGTATATAGCCCCAAACACCCCCTGCCACAAAAAAAGGGGAATTTATTTCTAAAATGTGTGATTTTTTTCCCCAGACATTTGTGAAATTAGTTATTTTAGTTGTCACCCCTCTCAGAGAATGATGTTCATATCTAAAGTTAAAATTAATACAAATGACTGAAGAGGCACAGCCTCATTACAGAGGATTTATACACAAACCCTCTTATCAATACCAACCTCCTAGTTCTTAGACTCCTAAAGACAGAAATATGGAGCTACAAATAACATTCATTTCCCAATTACTATGCCAACCAGCTCTTTTTATTATAGACTGTATTTGCATTTGACTGACTGGCCTATTGGAAGCATAGCGCTGCTAGACCATCATCAAGCATTTTCTCTTTTTCAAAGACATAATCCAGACTATGCACACCAGTGCGATATCAATTGGTTTAATCATTCCTTTACATGATAAGGGATCCCACTCTTTGCAAATCTGTATTTTTTTAAATAACTTCATGTTCCAGTTTTAACCCATCCGTTATGAAATGATGGGAAATTTGTGCAATGTAGTTGCTTAATAGACTACTGTAGGAGTCTACTTATTTTCTTCTGCTTTTCGTAAGTGGCACATTTGGGAATACATTCAAAGAAGCATTGCTTTGTATTTGCATTTTCTTTACAGTTAGTATCTGCATATGATATTCATAAAAAGTTTAGTCTTTTCTATCATGAATTGTCTGTGAAGAGACTGATTCCTACAAGACTACTTTTTATTCACACTTTTTACATGAACAGTTTATAAAAATTAGTTCATTTCATAGGCTGCTAATGCACAACCCTTTGAGTGTCCACTAATCATTCAGGGGGGATAATCTTGTAACACAGGCGTTTGTTTAACCTGTAGGAAACCTGAAACCTCCAGATTGCCGTCAAGCAGGTCCATTAATCTCTTTGTACCTTGATCTCCCATTTTAAAAATGGTGATCAAATTATGCACTTCTCCTGCTCTTCATCTGTGGCCTCTAAATTCTTTCACAAAGGGCCTTCCTTTTTTCACAGTCTTGATTCAGACATTATAATAACAACAGCATGATTATCTGTTTTGTGACATTTAATAGACTAGTCTGGATAATAAAAACTCCTTGGCATAGAGAGTAGAAATCAAACAAATAAACAAAGTTAAATAAAATAAAATCCTATAGAACAAATAAATATTCACATTATTTATCCAGGTGTAATAGCCTTTAATCTCCTCCCATTGCTTCTCAATCTAATTGCTTCAGATTCAGGTTTAAAATGAAGCTCTGACTGTACTGACACGAGTTTAACAGAAGGTCTTAAACACACTGTGTGTAGCCAATACCAGCCACTAAGAAACAGAGTGGAATATTTTGTTACTATAAAGGTAAAATTATGGCTCTTCATCATTCTGCATTTAGTGAGAAAGAAGGGATATCCACTGGAAAAAATCACCTTACTTCTTCAGATACATCCAATTGTCTTAATGACATTCTTGTTTTATACATATCTGGGAGTAAGGCAGAAAACTGTAGTGCTGGGTTTTGCATTGTGTCTAAAATTAGACTCATTGTGGTTGCAGCACAGGAAAGAAAAAGCCACCTTTCTTGCCCCAGTTATGCATCTGGAATTCTACATCTAGCACATTTTGGCCCCAAAAAATTGCATAAAAGCTTTTGAAATAAAGGACAACTGAAAATCGTCAATGTTCTGTGAATCTGAAACTATTCTGTATTTCAGAATTAAGACAACAAAGAAAGAAATAATGAGGAGAATCAGAGTTGTTTAAAAAGTCTACGTTTTAAAGAAATCAATGGTTAAATGTTACTGCTTCAAAAATCTACCAGCATGTTGCTTTTCAGTGACATTAATGACAAATTGTGTCACTGATTTACTGAAGGCCATGTTGTGGAAATGCATACGTAGGGAAACATCTATTTTTGTATGCAAATGCTGTTATGTAGTACCAGAATACTAAAGAAATACCTTCAGGATGCCCCAAAATTAAAATATTTCTATAGAGTTGGGGAAATAAAGGAAAATCCATCTTAAAAAATTCTGTTCTGCACTGCAATACAGATATCTAAAATCTTGACATATTTCACCCAAAAATAAATTTTTCCCACTTTTTCAGGTATGATTCAGAAATGTCTCTACTCCTCCCTCTATTTGTTACAACTAAAGGAAAAAGTAAAATGGAATCTACGTCTTCATTATCCAGATTATATCCAAAAGTATGCATTGTTCAATGAAAATATGAAAATGCCTCACTTTTTATGGGCAAAACACTGCTCAAATATCCTTATGCACATGTTATAGGAGAAGAATTTCACCTATATAAATCCACTTAAATGATACTTTATTTTTTTTCAATTCACAGTGTTTTCATATTGAAAGAGTAATCAACAGCATTTAATTCAATTGAAAGGCAATATGGTGATAGTGAATTCAGTCATGCTTTTACTGTTAACACTGGTGCTATGATTTATTCATTTGTCATTCCACTTACTTTTGTGTTTGAAGAAACATAAATTATAGTTACACCTCTTCATAACTACTAGTTGGCAAATATGTGATGCTGGTACTGACATAACACACATAATCAGAAGGGCATGTGACAATATATTTATTTCACTCCAAACCAGAAACTTTCTGACTTTGTCTAATGAAAACTATCACTCCTGTCTGGAGTACGTTCATCTTTCAGGAAACAATGTCATAGATTTAGTGACTGGTGTGTCAAATGTGAGGAATTCTAATTGAGTTGCAAACTGTAAAGGAAATTAAGTCAAGCCACAAGAAGTTAGAGTTTAAGATGAGAAACACTCAGTGATGAGCGACATTACTGAAATTGAAATGATTGGTAAACCCAGCCTGGGTCTTAGCACATCACTGGGCATAATACTAGCAGTTCATCTAAATAAAGATCTGGGCTTTTAAACAAGAAGCTCATTTTGTGCAAAAATATGGAAATCTCTAAATTTATTTTTATTCTGCACTGGAATGATCTAAGAGATCATTCAAAGAGATCTATTCAAATATCATAAGAGATCTATTCAAATATCTCTTGGAGCCATTCTTTCTAGAGCAGTCCAGTGGTCATGCTATTTGTCTAGCACTGGAAGCTACACATGAAGCTCTTTGATGCCAACTTCAGTCACAGAACTAGTGTCACTCATATTTTGTAGTGAAATGATCAAAACAATGGGTCATATGACAATTAACTTCTTAGTTTTTAATTTATTCTGTTGGACTTCTTCATTTATGAGAGAGTGAAAATCAATGTTCTTGAGGAGAAACAGAAAGTGGCACTGCATCTCTCAAACAATCCACACAAATATTCTCGGGTATTTGGTCTCTTTGACCAAAACCTGAAAGTCCCTACAATAACAATAACCATATTTTTCAGCAGGACAGCACTATGGCACTTTGTGTTTTCTGACTGTTCATCTCTACCAGTAACTGTAACCTGCTGGCACTGGTGCCAAGTGTGGCATTGAAAGATTTATGTTGGCAGCACATGAACATCTGAGCTTTTTAAAATAAATTTGGCACCGGGCACTAAAAAGGTTCACCATCACTGATCTAGATTGTATCTTTCTTTATCAGTGGAAGAGTTTCAAAATTCCCATCAAAATTAATACTCCCAATTTTTTATATTTTCTTCCACTACATTAATTTATATAGGAAGAATTCCCTGAAATCATCTGCGAACTTGCTGCATTTTTCATTCACTATCTCTATAAAGCTCACGTCTGTTGCTTTAGTGTGATGTAACTGTTGTTTATTATACTAATCTTAATTATCTCCACTTTAGCTTTTGCCTCCCACACTTGCTTGTTGCCATTGTATTCATGTCTGGTCTAAACCCAGGACCTAAGCTAACTGAGGCCAGCAGCTGTCTTTTTAATATCAGGTTCAGACAGAGTCTAGCACAAAGGAGCACCAGTTCCCGACTAGAACCTCAACATGCTGCAGCACTACAGATGTTAAATATCATAATAATGATTGTATCTTCCTTACACAGTGATTATTAGCGAAGCTGTACAGTTTTCAAAGAGCCCTTGTTTTTACTTTTCACCAGCAGCTGAAGCAAAGAACACATTTCCATTACAAGATGAAGCTGTACAATCTCATCCAACAAATGATCTCACTCTGACCCTCACACTAACTTTGCTATTAAGCAAAAACAGGCACATTTTCAAATATTGATTCCAACTAATGTCTGATCCTAACAGGCATGATCTTATCAGGGCTCCACTATAATAGAAGGAGTGTCAGAGTTAAACAGAATAGGTTTAGATAAGATCACAATCTTCCTCACCATGATGTGATGCTATCACTGAGCGAGTATAGTATTTGAAGTAATTATCATTAATAGATATTGGCAACAGGAAGAGTGGTCACTGCTAAGATCTAAACAAATTTGTGCATGATAAAATAAAACAAGTTTTATCTCAACAGTGGATATGGATATGTTATGTGCCCTAAGAGATTTTGCGGCCTTTATTTTTTTCTTTGAAATGATGGATATTCAATTAAGAGAGAAATATTGAGTCACAACATTGCTACTTTAGTTTGATCTCTACCTTCTGTTTGTGGCAAACTGCCATTTCAGCCCTCCTCCTGCTTTTCTGATGTCTTATCTTAACCAGACATCCCGCGTAGTGTTATGTGGACAGACCCTGGCCCCCGGGTTTGCCTGAATAGCCATGGCCACAGCTGATTTCATGGTTCCCTTCCTCATTACTGGGGAGTGGAGCAGCAAGGGGGTGTCTTACAGAGAGGGGTGGGAAGCAAAGTGTCATCTTTCTAGACTTCAAACTATATGGCATACTTTGAGTTATTCTTTGCAGAAATTTGAGGCGTGGGACAGCCCTACGGTGGGCTGTCCTAGATGTAAGCCCAGGCTGGGGCAAAGGCCACAACAGAGGTACAAGGCTGACAGACATCTCACTTAGCTTGATTTTTGCCTCACCATGTGTTCTGATCTTGGTAGACTTCCTGCATTTTCAGAAAGAAGAAGGTACTGTAAAAGGGAACACCTGCTTTGATGTGGAAGATTCTCTGAGAAACTCTTTCTCCCTTGAAGCTGTTAGCATGTAAGGCCAAAACAGCACAGAGTGAAAATAATAATTTATAGCCCTGGAAAAAATGTTATCAGCCTAGGAAAACGGAAAACACTGGTATAAGAAAAAGAAAAAAAAAAGTCAGTTGATAGTTATGTGTGTGATTTTTGTAATGAAACAGCACAAGCATAGCTAAACTTTCACATACTAAAGCTACACAAATACATAGGAAAAGGGTGCAGATCTAAAACTCCTTTAACTATTCATCATTAGTAGAAATAAGCAAGCGTGCCACGTTTAGAATTAAAAGGGCACAATCAGATTTCCAAGGAGTAATGTTCTCTATTGTGATAACAATATCGAGTTCCAATATGCTGCTTCTCATCCTTACACTCACAGATATTAGCTAATTAAAACAATTTTAAAAATATTTCTTTCCTAAATTAATCAGGTACTTGCCAAGATTACCCAAATATTGGTCTTATACACAAAAAAAAATATATGCTGCTTTTCCACTTATCTTCATGTATTTGTCTTCTCAAATGTGTCATTAACTCCAGAGCACTGAAATCTTTTTGATAATCGCTGAAGATGAATGTATCAGGACAATCAGCAGCATATGGAACACAGAATGCTGCCAGATGTTAACACACTAAAATAAAGCAGAACCATCCATGTACTCCGTATCTCGTCTAAAAATAATATACTCATTGACCTTAACCCTATCAAACCAGTCCCATCTCCAAGGTCAAATAAAATAAGAAATATTTATCTTATGTAGAGAGCTTCACAGACTGTACTCGCAGTACATGAAATGCTAGGCAGCCCTATGACCTACTGCTCTGAATGAAAGACTGGGATACTCAGCACCTCCTGTTGGTGCTCAGCACTAGGCAAAATCAAGTCCTAATTGCATATTAATCACCACTTAAAATTTCTGATCTCTGTGCATTCCCTTTGTATTTTTTCAAAGACTATAGATGGAAACAAACAACTAGTAAGCATAAAAAATACACACATAAACTGTGATCTCTAACACCTACTCCATTTGGTGGAGATTTGCACGCTTTATATGTTGTCTTGAAAAAATAACTTTAAGAATCCTTGTTAACCCAATAAATTTTTAAGTGACAACACCAATGCAGCTTACTGCTGCAGCTCTCGTGAGGCTGAATCCTGGGACACAGTGGGCTGCAGCAGTGAATGCCAGACCCTGAGCCTCTTGGCTTCCCCACAACTTCCAACTATCCCAAAGCAGACTCTGCAAGTGCTCCCATCCAACACAGCAGCCAGAGAAACACAGAAAACACCGAGAATATCACATTTGTACTTCTGAAGAGTTCAGGAAACCTCATAATTATGGTAGTTCCAGTGAACAAAGAATTAGGTAGTCTTTGGTAGCAAGTACCTTTGGTATGACTGACAGGGAAATGCTCATTGAAGTTCAGAAAGGCCATTTCGTCCCCTGTATGCCTGTACGCCACCAGACAGACCAAGCATCGCAGGTGCAACTACAAAGCCACTTTAATACTGCAACAAGTGCTAGCAACTGGTTTGGAGAAGGGCATGCGAGGAATGTTAAGGAGGCACAGCCACCATAAGTGGTCCCGCATTTGTGAGAGGTCAACTTGCAAACCACGGATATCCTTTTCATTTTCCATTCTGCAACGAAATGTCAAACATGGTGGTGGAGGGGGAATAGTTTTTGAAAGCAATCAGTGCATGGAGGTACCTATTGTTACTGTTTGTGTTAAAGGCATTTACTATCACAGAAACAGTACCACGAAGTGAGTGCCAAAGATGCCGGTGATGCCAATATCCTCCTCACAAATGTTTCCACATCCAACCCACGGTGTGTTCGCTGTTTTTCTGCCTGCCTAATCGGGGCACTGGTACCTGATAGTGGATGACTGACTAAAGAAATCAGGATTCAACTTACTCCCTGAGGCATGCTGTAGCACCAGATCAAAGTGCACACATTTGGCATCCTGAAAATGGGATGCCACTGCTCTCACTTCTCAAATCTCTGACACAGAAACCTGGGACAATGATCCTCATAAATCAGACAGTATTTCTTAAAAAAAAAAAAAAAGAGAGAGGTACAGAATACTTAGAAGCAAAGTCCTAAGTAAAGCTGAAAAAATGCACTGAAAAAGCAACATTAATTTAAAATCTGGTTGTACACAGCATGTTAATCCTAACTTTCTTTAGCAAGAAACAGGAGCAGGAAGGGAAAACATTCAGAAGAAAAAAACCCTCCAGGCAACTGGCAAGGGACATGCCAAAGAAACATAGAGGCTTACTTCCTTATCACCCAGCAAGCCCTTGTTATATTTCAATTAGATTTTGAAAAGGGTATCCTCTACTGGTGTGACCAACTGTCTAGCTTGCTGTAATGTCCCATCTGCCATTTTCTATAAAAACTGGTCTCTCATTCTGGCCTTTTAAAGCCAATCTTGAGAGATTTTAGCTACCTGCAGGCATCTCTGGGCAGCCGAACAAGTGAAGTTGGCTGCAGACATCTCACAGAACCAAGATGCCAGGAGCCACGGGGTCATCTCCTGCCGTTCCTTCCCCTGTGCCACAGCTCAGGTGCACCTGCACTCTTCCCATGTGTTGGTCCAGCCCGGTCTTAAACACACCAGCAACTAAGATATTTTGGACTTACTATTGTTTTCTGCATCATTGCTCTCTTCCCTTTATGCTAATCTGTCCCAGTTTTCTTCCAAAAGTGAGGACAACAGCTTGCAGGAGGGGGAGAGAGGGAATAATCCTTCCTCACCTCCCCAGTACCGAGGCACACCTCCCTCAGCTCCCCTCAACTTGTCTTTGATGTCCTCGCACATGGCAGGAGTGCAAGGTTTGTCTTTTAAAAATGTGGTCCCCTCATCCTCCAGCCTGGAGACTACCACGTGCAACACAAAGGTTCAAAGAAAACAGATCTTGGGGAAATGTGTTAATTAAAGAGGTGTTTATAAATAAATTCATAAAAATAAGAACTACTAACATATATGAAGCTTTTATTCAAAAAGTATCTTCTATGCTTTTCAGATATTCATAAAAATAAAATGTTGAAAAAGAGATAGAAAATACTAATCTGTGACAGGGATATTTTAAATTATAAGACATTTTCTCAGAGTGAATAATATACATAAACTATGATGATATCTCAAATGCTGTGTAGTGTATTCTAAATGCATCAGTAGCATTCAGACTGCTATCCTTCCCTTAGAGCACACAGAGAAAGAATATTATTTTCTCCATGTAAAACTCAATTATTCCCTAAGTATGTTAAAAGACCTCAGATAAAAAATATGAAAAACACGATTGTAACTATATTTAATGTTTCTGAATTTGTAAAACATTTCTGGAAATATGTTGAAATATTTTCCCCTTTTCTCTAGTCTGTGGAATACATGATAAAATGCATTAGTGAAAAAATATCAGGCAAAAGTTTATTAATGCTAAGTTATTTAAGATGGGACATGAATGTGAGACTATCAAATCTGATGACGATAGGCATGTAATTTAAAATTGCTGCAGCCTTCCCACTACTGCAGGTGGTCTGGGACTGCCCGGGAGGGCAGGATGGCCAGCGATGGTGACTCCTGCATGCTTCACAGCAGAGCCCTAATGGCTGGAGCTGATCATCTTTGCAGCTCCCCTGGAGCCTGTGGAGTCACCATGGGACTAGATTGATGAACTTGTTCTCTGGGCTTGATAAATGAGGCCCAGGACATTTACAAACCTCACTCAGCACTTAAGATCTCAGGCCAAGCTCTGTATTGCCCATATTTTAGTGGTGCAAACTAGATCTGCTGCATCCGGAAAAGGACAAGTTTTGCTACTGGCTATGTGATACTACAACATCATTAGAAAAGCAGTTATAGCTGAATGCAGAAGAAAGTTCAGCAAAATGATAGTATTTCAAATACAACTCTGATTTTTAGGACCTAATAACACAGTATTTTCTTTGTACTAGAAGGTGCTGTTTTTTATATGCTTGCGAACATTGATATTGTACACATACATATGTATGTATAAATATATATATTTACTACACTTGCTTTTTTATATATGTATATGTATGTACACACAGAGAATACACAGGCTGTGCTAACTATACTTGCTATAAATATTTATTTTCTATTCAAAACATTCAAAGACATACTTTCACAAAATGTAGTTAATTTGACTGGTAATGAAATAATTAGAAATAACTTTTCTTTCAATCAATCTTGAAAATTTATAGTCTATTTCTTTTAAGCCTATTCAGACACAAAGGGAACTGATGTTTGGAATTTCAGTCATTCCATCATGCTGTGCAGAAGTGAGCAGCAAGCAGCCACGGTCTTCATTGAAACCACAGGTCCATTTCTTGACTCAAAGTCATTTTTTCATTTAAATGAAGACAGACAATAGTTTCAAATCTTGTTGCTACAGTGACAATGTCTCTCCACATGAGAGACAGTGGTTTCTTGGTCTGCCCTGTTATTAACATATACAAATTTTGACACCAGCAAATGGTGAATTTTCTTTTCACACTGAAATTTCACCTGCAGCATACTTGATTCCAAACAACATCCCACTTTGCCTCCACAGGTCTTATGGAAAGCACGCACTGATGTTTCCATCATCACATATATATCCAGACAGTATGTCTGGACAACGTGCTGAGTGCACACAAGTGTTACCACAGTTCTACACACAGGAGCATCATGGTGGTGCTCGCCGCCATTAACAATGTACGATAAGGCTAACTACTCTTGGGCAGGCACAGCTTTATGCATTTACCCCAGAGAAACCGAGAAGTATCCACGATGTTTTATCCTTCTAATGGTCAAAGAGAGGGCACAAGCCTGCAAGTCATTCAGTTCAGAGCCCCTCATAAGCACCAAATTTTTGGCTTAACAGTGCAAACATCTGTGTAGACACACAAGCACCTGCATAGCTTTATGTTCCACTAAAATGATGGAGCTAGATTTTCCTGTACTTGTTCTAGGGATGTGACACTACCCAAAAAAATGTGTCAACATTTTAGAAACTGAATTTTATTTCCGAGTAAAAAAAAGGTGTTGTTCAACATTTAGTGAGAAGAAAGTCATTTCAAAAATGGCTGAATATTTAAATCTGACATTTTATATCTGCTTACTCTATAATAACACGTTTCATAAATAATAAGAAATTATAAAAAGTATGAATTTTAAAAATTTCCTCAGAAGACAACATTAATGTTAAATTTCTCATCATGGATGTTGAACTCATGCCTGTTAGGTATTTCAGTGTACTGAGCTATATGAACGACCTTAAAAGGAACTAAACCATTTCCTTTTCTCACCCAAACTTCTTAAATAGGACTACATCCCATTCTACAAGTTGTGTTATAAATCTGGCAAAATCAGTGATAGCAAAATAAATGTTTGAGGTTTAAAGTCTATGGTACAGAGAAGATTAGACTAGATGGCAATAGTCCAGTAGCACAAGAATACGTTGCTACTCCCAGGTCATTCCAGTGGCGCTCTCTAAATTTAACATGTAAGACAGTGTAATATGTGCTGCAGTACACATTATCTTCTCTCTGCTTTTTCCCACATCCTAAAACAGAAGAGCCTGGCACTCATAGCTGGTGTCTCCTTCTGTTTCTGCTGAACTGCATTTTCTTGCCCTTTTTCTGTCCTGGGCTCCTGCCCCTGCCCCATCTTTTCCTCACTCAGCTCTCAGCAGCTCCCTGGCAATTCTCCCTGGGATGCATTCCCCCTTTGAGAAGCACCCCCTACTGAAACGAAGCTTGCTGAAATGGGACAGACAGTTTATTGAGTTTTCTGTCAGTTTAATGAAAATGATTGGTAGTATCTATTACTTAATTATGAGAGTATTAGGATAAAGTCTGCTAAATGGACATGCTTATAGCAAGTACCAAGTAACTGATTTATGTTTTAAAACCTTTTGAAGTGACCAATGGTAGTTTTTAACAAATGTAAAGTTCTGCTGTAGGATAAACAAGTATCAAAGTGAACTATGGTTATGTGTAATTTTAAAAAAGGGCTTTAGTCAAGGGAAAGAGGCTAAAAAAAAATTGTTTTTAAGTGAAAATCCCCTACTGACATAATACTATATTTTGGAAACCGTTGATTCAGCAATAAAGAAATACAAAGGAACAATGTGATTTCAATCCTGTCTCCTTCTGACTATTTGTTTGTTTGTTTTTAAAAATGGCTAAAAATGGCTATGGACAAAAGTTTCAAAAAAGTTCTGTTATTACACTCCCCTCAACTGCATGGCTTTGTAAAAGGGGAGGGCATTTTACAAAGGGTATGGGAATGTGAGGGAATGGTTTCAAAGGCCATTGTGAATGGCCATGTGGATTTCCGCATCATATCAATATATCTCAGCTTTTTAAAATGTTTCAGTTTGTATGAAGTAGTCAGCATTGACACTTGTATAGCGTGCATCAGTACATCACCATAAGTGTAATGCAATTTGCTGTTCAGAAGTGCTGTTACATTAAAGTCTCCCAGTATTTGGGAAAGAAGGGTTTCCAAACTACAGTTTTAAACATGGAGAACCTGAAAGTAACAACAATAAAAATGAGAAAGAAATGCTTTTGTAGTTACTTAAGGTACTCAAAGGTGAAAAAATAGTGTAACAAAGATTAGAATCAAGGCTTGTGATTCAACATACTATTTTTGGTAACGAAACATAAAAATGACTCTGTGCTAATGAGAGCCAAAATCCCCATTTGCAGGTAAATGTCTAAAGACAAGAACTGCCTTACACATTTCCGTGTTTAAGCAAAACCAGAGACAGCCTGACACAGGCTGCCGCTCTCAGAGGCCGTACAGAACCTCCAACCAAGTGCCCAGCGAACTCTCACACTGCAACTCTGGAGATTAAAAGTTGCTGGCTACTACAGATATGAGGTTTTTGACCTGCAGTGACCAGCCACAGATTAGTGAGTGAATAACTTAACTGCATTTTGAACCTTGGCTCCTCAGCCCCTCACAGCACTACCCATGCAAACTGTTTCATGAGGATATCTTCCAGGAGAAGTGTAGCTTTGACGCTGAACCTCCCAGATCCCATTAAAGGGTCTCTGCTGTATCCCATTGCTTGCCTGGTCCAACCCTGCACACTCTCCTCCCACGGATTCCCGTCACAGCCATGTTGAATCCTCTTTTCCTTATCAGGCTGATACAGGCCTGCACCACCCGCTCCTCCCTGTGACAAGACTACAAGAATGGGGGGCAGGATCCAGCCGCTCATTGTTTTGCTTCACAAAACCCTGCCATGGGCACAGATTAACACCAAAAACTAGATGGCTGCAGCCAAAAGAAAACACATTTCAGAATGCCTCCACTCGATTACCGGAGTGATGGCATCATCCACGGCCTGACGTTCATCAGGGGCTACGTGGTTCTGTGCCACTTCTTGAAAAACACTGAATGCAGTCGGGAACTGCTTGAAATATTCTTTTGTTTCAGGGAAACAGGGAAAATATTTACAACTGGGAAAAGCAAATAAAATGCTTTTTCATAAATAGGCTGCTAGTGACTTCAATTTAGATCTGCTTAGGTGCAGCAGCTGCTCTTCCAGTGGTTTGTATGATCAGCCTAGAGTGGTCTTCCATTCTTCTCACTGATCGCTTCACATTATACTTGGCACGTGTGCAAACCCACTTTCCTGCTAAAGACAGGAACCACAAGCTATGGGGTGCTGGCTTAGAAATATATTCCTGTCTACTTTTAGGTACCCAGGAACTACTGAATTTTCAGTGTTGCAGCAAAAGGAACAAAGTCAGAGCATTCCTGGTAAAAGTAGAGATTTAATCATGTTGCCTCCCTTTACAGCTGAGTTCTCACCAACTGTAGATAACAAAGCAGTATTGTACAAAAGTCTTCATGTCTCTGTTTGTCAAAACAGCAGTACTATATTAAATCTCAAGAAAACCTGGAAATTTGTAGCTGATCTCTTTTTAGCACAAAACAAGAGAACAAGCTCTTATTTTAGCAGTACACTTCCTAGGCTTGGAAAGGTATCTTTTTCATTCTTTCAAGAAATCTCTTCCATTGTATTTCTCTTGAAGTCTTGTGCAATTAATACAGATTTTTGTCATGTGAAGGTATGACAGTAAAATTTTTTACTTAATCAGTAAGAGAGAGCAACATAAAAAAACCTTCTGTTTTTTTTTTTTTTACTACTGGCATCAGAGTACAATCATGGTTCCATTTGAAAACACTGGTATTTCATTTTCTTGGGACTATCAACTGTTATGCTTGCAGCAGAAGGGAAGTCATAGTGGAAAGAAATGGAAGGCAATAACCTCTATGTCCAATTGTGCACACAGATACAAAGACCAGCAGCTGAGAGCAGGAGAATTGCGTCAGTTCGGCAAATTTACAGGAACAGATCATTAAACTATCTAAATAGGAGATCTATCACTCTAAATATAACTATCTAACTATATATATATATGTAAGTATTTAGATAACGATATAAGTTCTTAAATTCATATTGAAATAGGAATTAAACACCTAGAAAACTTTAAAGATCCAAGACTCACTGTTTGTTCTTACAAAGCAACATTCTTAAGATTTCTGATGACTGCATGCAGATTTTGTTTAGCAACAGTAATAGTAATACAATGGGGTAAATTATATCATAAATAGTTTTGAACACTTTGGAATTCACGAGTAAGTACTGTCTGACTCCTAGATGAGAAAAATTAAGAACAGGATTAGTCACTGAGCTATCTTGAGTCTGCCATTAGAGTTTAAGTATCCTGAAGTCCTGATAGAGACCTTGCTCCACCACATCTCCCAACAGTGCTGCAGCACTGCTGATGAAGTGAACTGCTATTCCTATTGCAATTGCGAACAGCACTTTCATTTTTGTTCAAGGTAACCAACCTTCCCCTGTTCTGAGATGTATATTGTTAATATACTTCAAGACAGAAACTTGAAAGATCTAAAAAGTATTTGACATCTGGCATGGTGACTTAATTAATTACCATGCTGA
Organism: Anseranas semipalmata; assembly: GCA_013399115.1. Taxonomy (NCBI): domain Eukaryota; kingdom Metazoa; phylum Chordata; class Aves; order Anseriformes; family Anseranatidae; genus Anseranas; species Anseranas semipalmata. Next base: position 44,068 of record VXAA01005588.1, on the reverse strand, counting down.
ATTAATTAGCTTGCTCCATCTCCCAAGCCAACAGCAAGGAGTCTGTATTCAGCACCACAGCACTGCCTGAAATACGAAGCACTTCCACAGGATATTACATGTACAGATTGTATACAGTGCTAAGTGAAAGGATAGTAGGTAAGCTGTAACTGTTAGGTAAATGAATCCTGTGAGGCAGTGTCCTATTACTAACACTAAAAATCAGTAAATTCAGGTAAAATAGTAGTCAACCACCAACATAATTTCCAACAAAGAGACCACCTGCAAAAATTGTGATATTTACTCACCTGAATTTCACTGAATTTTTCTTTCCTCTCTATATCAAAAATTCACATTAATGCCTTTTTCCAAAGATTATTTGATGTTTATAACAGTGTGATGTTTGAAGTTCTCATTCAGAAATGAACTAAACCTGGTGTCAGCTGCTGATGTGAAAGCTTGATTGAATTCTAGGGAGGTAAGGCTTTATGCAAATGAGCTTTCCAAAACAGATATAAATAATTTAAATAAACAAACACAACTCCCCTTATGGACAACAGAGAGCATGTATGCCAGTGAGAAAAGTAATCAAATGTGTCAAGCAAACAGAAAGATCATAAATAAACCAGAATCGTTTAAAAAAAAAAAAAAAAAGTTAGAAGAAAAAGATGCAGAAGCTGGCACTGGGTTTGTGTTTCTCAAACAGTAAATTAAAGATTTATCAAAAGGTTTAAATTTCTTTACACAGCATTTTCAGGTAACAAAAGTATAACTGCAGGAAACACCTGATCTGAGAAAAAGAAACTGTACTTAGAATCACAGAATAATTCAGGGTGGAAGGGACCTCTGGAGGTCATGCAGTCCAAACTCCTGCTCAAAGCAGAGCAAACTTCAAAGTTACATTCAACTTCGAAGTTAACTCAGATTGCTCAAGACCACATCCAGTTCATTTTTGACTATCTCAATGGATGGAGATGCTCAGGGGACAAAACAATACTGCTGAGGACTACACTTCTGTTTACAGGAACTTTTTCAGATTTCAAAATATATTTATATTAGTAGGCGGAACAAAAGTAAAATCTTTCACGTGTCAGCAAAAATAGACTGTATGTTTTTTAATTAGACAAGAAGCAAAGGAGTATCTTTCCAGTTTAGTGAGAAAAGAAGTCCTTCTGAACATTTTTATCCCCCATCTCTCTGAACTAGGCTGAGAAAGTTGCTCCATCTCATTATAATCACCAAACTAAAAAGTCAGCTCTGCTCACTGTTTAACTACAATTTCATTAAAAACAAAATCAGCTAATTGTTTCTGTTACAGCAAAAGTGGTATTTGCCCAAACTTCAAAGTACTGGTAGACCTTATATGCCTGTGCTACTGAAGGAGAAGCAAGCTCCTACTAGAAGGATTGCAGTTGCTCTACCTCTGCTTCAGAATACAAAAATGAAACAATACAATCAATTGCTGATATGCTGCAAATTGATCCTAGGTATATCTCACAATGATAACTTTCATAGTGAAGGGTCAATCAACACCATCTCCCATACTTAAACATTATCTTCAAGTCTTATATACCTGAGGAAGTGGTAGAAGTGGACAGGGCAACAGGGAAGTTGCATGGAAGTTGAGGAGAGTAGTAATGGTGGAATTTTAGAAAAATATTTGAATTGCAGGTAGTTGTCACAAATGAGATTTTATGAAAAACATTTTGAGAATGCTGACAGACTACTAGACTAAGAATAAAACAGATGAAGAAATAAAAAACAAATGAAATAGATGGAGAAGAGAAAATGGAGACAGGTATTCAAATTTTCAATTTTCCCCTTTCTAACAATAAGAAGCTTTGAGCGTCCACTACTTTTGAAAATCCATCCTTTATTCAGGTGACTGAATGGGAAATCTGATCTGGTTTGGGAATACTGAACTCCAGGAAACTTAGACAAAGTTTCCATGTCACTTTCTGTAACACCTTGTGATTAATAAATTATCTCAAAGAGTCTATGAAACACCAAGGTGTTAAATTGCTAGTATATGCTCATAATAGTATAATGCATCACTACAATTTTAATAGGCATGCTTATAGAAAGAAACATATCCAGCAAGCTTTCAGGAACAGAACTCCAATATATAGGCATAGGTTCTCCAGGGAGGAGTTAAAGACTTTCAGTTTCCCTTTTCCCCAAGGTCCACATATCCCCTCTGTCACACTCTCCCTGATGCTACTGTAGTAACTCACTCCCCACTCTCTTCAGGTCCTCCAACGGCAGGACAATACACCCAACACTGGGAAGTTCAGCTTCTCAATTTACAGCAGAGCAGTGTCTGCCCCAAATTTATGTAATACACTACTGTGAAATAGTTCCATGGGTCTTTATGTTAATGCATTCATGCAAAGTCTGTAATAGGAACCAGTGATCGCGTTGAAAATAATGGTTCTTTAGTAGTATCCTGCAGGGCAATGCATATTCCAAGATTGCCTAAAACTCTTCTTCTAGAGATATTCATTGTTTTTTTTTCATTAAGGGGTCACCTTCCCAGATATTCACAGGAAATTGATCTGAACTATATAAAAATAATATTAAAGCTCAGGGTTAAAAGCAATACAAACAAAAATGAAATGATGACCTAGGAATGACAATGATTTTCAGCACATGGAACTGAGGTCACCAAAGCGTTACTTATAAGCAATATAGCCCACATACTTTCTGCAGTCAGAATAATAATAAAAAAGGCTAATTAAGAATATATTATATGGCAGGTGCCTTTCATTATCTTCCAAAATTATCTTAATCTGATGTAAGATCTCACTATGTTCAGCAACCTTACTATTGAGGCAAATTTAATGAATTGTAGCCTTAACCAATGTAGCTATTTATTTTCTATACCATCCATTAATATAAATTAAAAATTCAGCTGTTAATGCTATGAAAAACTTAAAAAGCCACTAAAAATCAGATAGTGCTACTGAAAGGCAGCAGCTTGGTTCAGCAAACAAGGAAGCAACACTTCCCTTCTCCTGTAAAATAACAAGTTGAATATTATTAACCTGTGCTCCAAATAACTTTATGTGGACGGTTGCCATAGATGAACTAACTGGAAAAGATCCAAATACCACTGTCTGTGAAAGCTAACAATGCCTGTTTTTCAAATGCTCCGGCTGAGTAATAGCTCAGGCTATTCCCCACAGAACGAGGCGCACCGTAACGAAGCGAAGCGTCTGGGAGCATCTACGTACCAAGGTGTTATTGTTCAGATCCATCTTCCCAGCGAAAGGCCCCCATGTTGTTCCAACCGGAAGCTGCTGCCGGCTCTGGATCTTGCGCTCCCCATCCTTCTGGACCACCTCCAGCTCTCCTGCGAACAAAGAGAACAAGCGGTGTTCAGAGCACTTTCACTCGTGCCCTGACAACAGCCACCTCTGTCTTTGTGCGTGCTGTATAAGCGCGGTGTTCGGAGGACCCCAGTCATGAGAATTAATCACGCTTGTCTGAAAAAACAACTGATCTGGTCATCCTGCAAAAGAAAAACAAACCTTTTTCCTTACTATTATATTCAAACATGGTTTAGAAAGTCCCATTCCTTTCCTGCATCTTTGCACACACGGTACAGTCTGAAGGCATTTTTTTCAGAAGAGTGGTTTCAAGGAAGTTCTTAAGAAATGCTGAGGAGGGGGAAGATGATAGCTGAGGGAGTGCAACAGCACACACCCTGTTGCGTGAACCTCTTCCATCCATTTTGCTGTCACAAGATCGTGTTCTGAAGCATTCACCTCCTAAAAACTTTAGAGACATACTTCATAGCAATAGAATCCAGTGCAACTCCACTGATTTTGAAGAAACTAATGTTTACTAGAATTAAAGAAAAAATAAAAATTTTGAACTGAGTGAGGTTTTACAGGCAGTAACATTTCAGAATTAGGCCCAAAATAATTTAACTTGTTAGATTAAGATTTTAACACAAAATATGTGAAAGCAATGGGGGGTAAAGAGAGTGATTTTTTTTCAGTGTACTAATTCTTCATTTTTCACAAGCATATTTTATTTTTGAAAGTAAGGACTTCCAAATTAACACCTAAAAGTGTTACCTTAGTTCACTCTAACTTTTCTGATTTTTTACTTTATTTCAGGATTACAAAAATACTCTGGACAATTCTTCTTTGTAAAGCAGTCTCCTCAAGAAGCCTGTTTTCCTATGAGCAGACATCACAGTTAAAAGCATAGCAGCTATGTTCTTATACAGAATTTCCAACATTCTTCTCTAAAACAATTCAAATAAATTCTGCTTTCCAACTTTAAGGGGGATGAAACGTAGTAAGGGGGATTGATCTGTGCTCTTCTCATCAGACATTTAACTGCATTTGCTCAAGCCGTTGCACTTCCCAGCTTTGCCCTTCCTGCAGGTAGGCACAAAGGGTGAAAATCTGCTGCTGTCCCCAGGGCCGGCAGAACTCACACCACCTCGCTTCTTCCCTTCCCACACCACACAGATGCAGCAGCAACTCCTGCCTTTTGCAGAAGCACACCCCTTCTCGACAACTCTCCCCCAGAGCAGGACTGTGATTTTGCACAAACAGTGGGAAGTCCAACTATGCGAGAAGTAAACTTGTCCCCGATTTAGAACTGGCAATTGCTGAGAAATTAACCTTGGGCCAGAGGAAGTGAGCAACTCCTCCCGGCTTGCAGGCAGTCTCCACAGACTTCCCCCAATGAACCATTCCCATGAACACCTGGATTTACACTACAGTCAGACTGCAAAGGTTTTCCTTGTCCACAGGAGTTAACACTGACCATTTTCCAAAGAGGAGACTTGGCTCCAACTTCCATTTCCAAGCACAGAAATCTAAATTTCACCTCTGAGCATTGCAGATGACAAAACCACTCTACTTAAAATAGTGCATCAGGTCCTTCTTGCAAACTAGAACAAATCTAGGAAATAGAGCTGTACCAGTTTACAAAAGCTTGCATGTGTGTGGATGAGTTCTCATCATGACAAGGCTATGACAGTTTAAACGGCAGTATGTAAGCAGGAAAGCTTATGGATTTATTATATATAATTTACACGTGTGATATATATGCATCCAAACAGAAATATACATATCTATGCATTTTTTCCCTCTCACAGGCACAGAGTCACAAATTGTATGAACTTTAAAAAATCTCTTTACATGTTAATTACAGAAGACAGGAATCGTTCTGGTACTGCAAGGCAGTAACGTGTTGATCACTTACACATACTGCAACATTTTCTTTCTACATAGAGATGAAAACTAGCATTTGCTTGCTTTTACACACTAAAAAAACAGCTATGTCTATGGACATGTCACATTTAACTGATACCGGAGGAATCATGAGAATCTTTGAAAACCCTTTTAAAAAATAATTCAGCCTTCCTTTCTGCCACTGACATTTTTCATTTGAAAAGGGTTCAGACACAGTCAAACAGTGACTCCTTATCTGCACCTGTGGATTTACAAGCAGGCCTGTCTTTTAATGGATTAAGAACGACAAACTTAGGGCAGATCATCCAGTGATATCCAAAAACCTACCTAAGTTTTAAGGTATACATCATTACACTTTATATTTTAAATAAGATTAACAACATGAATCTTACATCTGATAAGTATTTCAGGTTTGAGGCAGACATAAAAATGAGCCACTATTTTCCAAAAGTGTATTTTTTCCTCCATTTGATAATTGAGTAAATTAATACAGATTCTTTCTCTCTTTTGTTCCCTTTTGTTACAGTCCCACATTGTAGTTTGGGCAACACATTCCAGAATTTATTAATACATTGAAATGCTCTGCAGATGGGGTAACACCATGCAGAGTTGTACTGAAATTGTTGTATTTCCCCCTCCACCAAGACCACCATAACAGAGAGCAGTAGTTTGCAAACAGGGTTACAAAATGTTTTGCTTCACAACCTTCCCTTGATCATAGCTTTCTATAAAAGATAAATTTCTCTGTGGTCACCATTACCAGCAGCCATTTTAACATGATGGGTGTACATGAGTGTTAGAGTTGGGAAAAATAACCTGCTCAAATTTTCTGGCAAACACATGTTTTGGCTACAGTTGTGCAAGGTGCAGCACATTACAATTTGATCCTTAACAAAGATTATTGTCACTGAAAATCTTTCTTTAGGAGGAAAAATAACACTAAGAGAGCGTAATTAAAAAAAAAATACTTCAGAACAAGGTCTACAAGCATCTGCTATGATTATTTTTTCCTACCAGAGCCTGCATCTTCGTCCCTTTTGTAAAATCATTGTATATGCTCCTTTGTCTGCTCTAAGCAGGGGAAGGCCAAGGGGTACAAGGGTTTGTAGAAGGAAGATTGCAAATGTCACTATTAAAAATCCTCTGATGAATTCCCTTAACCACTGAGCAAGGAATCTGCAACTTTCCTGCATTCATTTACAAGCTTTTGCTCCTCTGAAATTTTGTATTTGGTAAGTGGTATGAAAATTGTGGCAACAGATTACCTCAGGAAAGGGAAGAATGGCTGAGATTTCATTGCCCTACTGCCACTTGCAACAAGAAGTCCAAAGCCTTAGCTGGCACTGACTCTTCACAGGTGCCTGGCCATAGAAAGTCCCACTAGTGGGGAGAAAAGCAAAGTGAAAGATGAAAATTCTGTGCAAAACACTGTAGGGAGTTTCTAGTGATCCGTAATTGCAACAGACCACCTCAGTACTGAACACTGAACATAATGTTCCTTCCCTTAAGAGCAAATTATAAAATATAGAATTCATACACACGCTTGGAATAAAGTACGTGATATGCTTCATGATTCCTCAGACAAATCAGAGAGGCGGTTGTACTTTGCTGCTTTCATCCTACACCCATCAACTGGCCTGTTGAAAAGGACAGCAAGAGGCATACCAGAAGTAGCACTAAGAAATACAAGTAGAGAGGAAGTAATGCCCTGCTTTCAGTTCTTCAAGTTAGGCAAAAAAAACGACTTAAGAGACATTCCATTTACCAATATTTACTTCATTTTTCCTTGCTACAAAGTTGTTGTTTTTTTTGTTTTGTTTTGTTTTGTTTTTTCTTTTTTTCCCCAGCACATTCTTCAGGAACACACTTATTTCCAGCTTGCTGAGTAAGTTTATACAAAATATTTGAGACACATAGTATGGGCTAATCAATTTTGGTAAAAGATAATGCTGTTAGTGCTGTGGGCTGTTTCTCTTATCTTGTTGATGTAGCATACTTTTAAAGTCTGTGATTACTCAAAGACTTATGATAGCTGCACTGTAAAAGAAGCCCCAAGTCATGACTCACTAGCACAGCGAGAAAACATCCTATGGCTTTTAAGATATTAGGCCACCTTGGTGGACACAAAACCAGAATGAAAGGACTCAATTTAGGATTCTTTTCTTAGATATACATATTGTCTTAGCGATGCCACATAGGGCTTGCACAAAACAGAAGGTAGAGGGGCCAATTTAACTTTGTCTGCTTTTAAAGCAAAATCAGGATCATTTTAAAAAATCCACGTGTTGTGTAGGTAAACCCAACAACAGCTTTTGGCCCTTAACCGGATTTGACCACAGTTTGAATACCAGAATAATTCAACTATAAATAGCATTTCTGAACAAAATAATTCTGGCTTTCGTCCATCTGCCCACAGTCTGGAATAAGAAACAAAGGAGTCTATATCTGAAGGTGAATGATGAGCTGAGTTTTAAGGGAGAAAAAAGGAACTACTTTGTTCAGAAATGTTTATCCAGATTTATAAATGTTTAACATTTCTAACCAAGTCATTGATAGCTTTGGCAGTAGTAGGGTTTTTTGGTTTGGTTTGGTTTTTGTTTTATCAGGAATAGCTTTCTAAGTGGTATCAGATAAAAAGAATGAGCAAGCTCTTTCTCTGCTATAATTAGACATTGGTTATTTGACATCATGGGCCTCTACCAATTTCCACTAGCAAATGGCTCCTTCTTTGCATATTTCCTATGCATAGCCACCTGGCTCTGTTAATGAATATTTTTGCACGGCAGAGAAATCGTATATGTTTTAATTTCAAACAAGGACTGCTCTGAAGTCAGACCGAACGAGCAAAAAACACTCTCACAACTTCTTAAGCACGGCCCAGCTCAGATCCCAAGATCTGCCTGCCTTGCTGCGTGCACAGGAAGAATCTGCAATTAATATTGGAACAAACTAATATGTGTACTCTTGCACACAGCAGTTCACAGACAGCAGAGAACTATCCCATTTTCCACTCACGTGATTCTTAACAAGGTATTTCCAATATGAAATGCTCATACACTTGCTTGGCAGACATAAACTGCGTTATTGAGATACCTCCTCTAAATTCTCCTCCCTCAATTTTCAAGTCTCTGAGACATAACACACACTAAACTACAGTTTTGAACATAAACTTGAAATATGGCATTCTCTATTCAAGTACTCCAGTCAAACCCTGATAAATCAGGCTGGCCATGCAGTGATCTTATCCTTTCTGACTCTTTAATAAATCGAACCTTGCAAGTTCACGCTGTTGGAAGTTGTCACTAAATGAAATTGTGACCTTATCCGATGCGTGAACTTATCCTGCTGACAACTACATTTATTGTGCGGATAAGAATGGGAAAAAAAAAAGACTTTTGATAATTGTGATCTTAGCCATATGTAACTCTAACAGATGGGATCTTTTTGATGTTCCATTAATGATTTGCCTACGATGAGATTCTACTCCGGAAAAAATAATGTGCTTCATAGGTAAGTGGTAGGGGCACTGGCAAGCAGCATTAGACGTGCACAAAGAGGGACTGGCTGACAGCAGAGAATCAGAAGCTATTAGCCTAACACAAAGAGCTTTGAATTAGCTTGTAATTGCACTGGAAAAGATAACATAATGGAGGTGGCAAAACAGAAACATTCCCTTTCCACAGGACACATTCAATAGCCCAAAACTCTAAAACAACTAACTGAGAGTCTGAAGCAGTAACCCAAAATGTGCTAAGCCATGGCACTTCTTGATGAATGAATGAATGAATGAATGAATGAATGAATACTGCATCCCCTTCCAGCATTGACTGGAAAGCTGCCACTGCTATTGTGGAGGAGGGTTGGCTAAAACAGCAATTCACACGGCTATGTTATGAAAATGGCCAACCATCTAACATCACCATGTTAGGTTAAAGGGATGTATTAAATCATCCCTTTAACTAATTCAGCCCAGAAATGAGTGTGAGCTCACCTCTCTCCACAGCTGGTAGCACCGCACCCAGTCTGCAGTACACTCACTCTGGAATGAGAAGATCTGGGAGGTTTCGGGGTAAAATCTGTTTTGCGGTACTACGAATCTGCTCTGGGATGCAAGTGTTGTAACCATCTTACTAAAAGACTCACACACATACGAGACAAATTCACACTGGAGTCCAAACAGTAACAGACTAAATTATAATCAATCTTGAAAAGAAGTTGTATCGTTTCCTTTGCACTGAAAATTGCACTCACAGGGTCTTGGTTAAAAAAAAAAAAAAAGGTTATTTTGGTTGTCCAGAAGCAAAGACAAAATTGAATTTTGCTGCCCCAAAGAAGAGGAAATAGGGCCAGGCCACTGCTAGGGAAGAAGGATGGAAGGAAGAGCATACTTGGGACTGGAAGCTGAGAAAACAGCTCTGCAGAGTCACCCTGGGGGGAGGGTTGCTATTCTGCTGCCACTGAGGAGGTGGAGGGCTTCCGAACTGAGCAGCCTTCTTCCTTTCTCTGAAGTCACTGCCACTGCCCCAACCCCATCCGTCCCTGGTCCCATTCATTCTAAGGAGTAAGGTCAACGGGACCTTTTAGAATGATGGCTATGAGTGAATCAGACACAAGGATAGCACAGTAAATAGCACACGGCTATTTACTGCTCTAAGCAGCCACTCTCCTTTGCCCATGCTTAGAAGTAGGTCTAGATAGCGAACACAAAGCAGGAGAAGTTGCCACCTGCTGCCACATTCCTAACTGAGCTGCCTAACGTTGCTCCACCTTGCCAATGCTCCCACAGGGCAGCTGTGCACTCTAGGTAAGAATGACAAATGAAAAAGCTTCTCCATCTTCTGTAACAAAAACCTTGCTGCTCCCTACCTTTCTTTAGAGCCCTGAAAGTCAGAAGCAGTTTCTTTATCTCTCCTACCTGCTGCTAGTACTGCAAATGGCAGAGAATGCAGGTGCTATCCTTATCTTCAACAGCACTGTCCTACAATGGACAATAAAGGGGAGGAAAAGAGTATTCTGAACGTGAGGATAGGGAAAGAATAGACAAAGATATTCAGAAGAAAAAAAAAAGACCGGGGAAAGAGGAAAACAAAAACAAAAACAAAAAAACAAGTCAAGAGAGGGGGAGTCTAAGGAAGGAACTATTTGAAGTTTCCAGTTGGGTCTGATTGGGACACGAAGACTCAGCCTGGAAGAATGGGAACAGAAGAGACTCAGGAAACAGAAGGAGGCAGAAACCTTGCAGCAGTGAGAGAGCACATATATACTTCCAGGCCTGAAACATATGGACAGAAGTGCATGAATTCACATTTAGAAACAGAATGTAAACACTATTATCCTTTTCAGCCAAATCATGTGTGTTGTTATAAGTACTTAATTTATAAGCTAAACCATCAAAATAAACCATACTTATTCTAATACCTCCTTGCTCAGCTGAATCCTGGCTAAACTGAACACACAGAGTGTATCAACTGTGATGTAATTTCACTTGATATCTGGTCTAAACCATTCTCTACCTCCAAGTAGCCAGACAAGAATAGCTCAGTGCAGGCAACAATTTTTTTTCTGAGAAAAAGTTTCATTACCAATTATTTAATACACATGAGGCTCTGGCTAATACCACCACACCGATACAGTACTCCAGCTTGTTTACTGGGACCTTAGGTGCAGGTACAAAAGCTGTTCCAGATTCCCAACCGCAATGCAGAGCTAAACTCAGTGATGTGAAGGTGCACCTCACAACACAGGCACAGTTTTCGGAGACCACAGTTTCAAAAGAAGCGTATGCACTGACACTTCAAAAATTCAGATTTGTGCTCTATTTGTAAATTCTTCATTTGCTTATATAAATCCAATCCAAAGGAAACAGTCTTACATCCTTCTAGCACCTCACACTCCTATAATGTACAGGATTTAGCAGGAACATAAGATATCGTACCTGGTTAGAAAAGCACAGACCTACAGTGGTGAACACCTCTGCATCAGTATGAAATGACAATGCAACTTCTAAATTTCAGGGTGCAGGGGCTATTAATTATAGAAATGCTAGATAGCAGACAAATCGAATAACTACTAATGGTACAGTTAGTGGAAACCCACATAATAACTGTCCATCACATACGTCATGAAAATTGTTTTCAAGGGTTAAGCTGAACTATTATAAAAAGTACTGTTTTCTTGTTAGTTAGGAAGGAGTATATAAAGAACACTGCTGCTAGAGTCTGCTTAGCTTCTTCGTGGAACAGTCTTACACAGCTATACAGGCTTTTTCCTTATTTGGACTGCTTTGCTAAACTTACAGAAACCTATTGAAAGAAGAAGTGAAGAAGACAGAAGCAAAAAGTTAAAAGATACCCTAAGAAATGTCAGAGGTTTGTTCACTTGTTTCCAAGTCTATGATTTATTCCAGTTTCTCAGCAAGTTCCTTAAAATATGGAAAATATTCTGTTAATATCAGCATCTAGTCTACAGACAGCCAAACTAAATGCAGCCTGTTCTATACCCTTCCGTATGCTGACACACTGACTTCCATTTCCCTGACAGAGTCCCAAAGAAAAGGCAGCGCTTGCTCACTCTTCCAGCTATTGACCACAACAGAGACATTGCCACGTCCCTAAATTTGTGGTTGCCCTGTGCTCAAGAAATTGGAAAGAAGGCGACTGCACCCAGGAGAATACTGGGGCCAGAACTACAGAAGGCTACAGCCAAAGGGGCAACAGGTAAAGAAGAAAAGGTCCTTTTATCTTCTCAATCATCTTAAAAACATGTGAAAGTTTGATATATATTCTGATTTATGATGGCTCTGCATCCTACTCCACTGGCTATGCCATAGACATGCAATGCACAGTGCTCTAAACCCACATAATGAGACAACTCAAAAAGGAATCTATTCAAATGACTTCAACATACTCAGGTTTCTTCAGCTGTACACATAAATAGATGCAAATTAAATTTTAGACTTTTTAATGAAAAAAAGGTCATCACACTGAAATCCTGACCCTGAGATGAAATCAGAACTAGCTTTACCTTTGAATCTGCTCACCTCAAGAGCAATTTCCACTTCTGTTTTCAAAGTCTAAATCTCACACAAGAAGAAAAAAAATATTACTATTGTATTTCTGAATAACTTTCCATCTTCACATCTAGGATGCAGAGTTGAAGAGGTTTTTTACTCACTGATGTGCTAAGGAAAAATGGAAGTAGAAATATTTACAAAAATACAACAAAACAGAACAAAAATACAAAAGCAATCAATGCAGCTGAAGAGCCCTCCCTGCAGCTTTCTGCGAAAGGAATACTGTACACTCCACTCTCATATGGACACACTGTACTGGCAAAAAGGATTCCCAATTATATTATAACACTGTGCAGACCCAGTGGGTTGAGTAGGCACTTTATCCCAGTTACATGTAGCTTGCACAGCTTTGCTCCCTCTCTCTCCATCACAAATACACATGATACAGAAATGCCAGACTTGGCAAGAGCAGGCTGATGATATTACTGAAGAGGGTTTTCTCGATAAGATCATCATCTGTTTCTGGACTCTTGGGTTTGCTCCCTCTCTCAGCAGAGGAACAGCCGCCCCTGATAAATGCTCCTTTGTGTGTGGATTCTCCCCCGATATATGCAAAGACATTTCAGTCCCGAGTCTGTCTGTTTTTTCAGTTGCTTCATATAGGTAAAATACAGTAAGAGGTATATGGAGCATTGTTTGTAAAACAATAGAAAGTGGACACAATTAAAAATAATGCTTATTTAACTCAGACTGAAGCCTTTTTAAAGAGAAGCTATTGGGCAGGCAGAAAATTAAACATTTCATCATCACCTACACCATTTTTTTCTCTAGGACTTTCCGGAATCTTTTTAGTTGAAAGATGCCACCTTTTTCTTTTAGGTCTGGACAATATTATTTGTACATATGACAAATATAATAACATAGATAAAATAATTAACAGACCATTGCACTTTTAATAATATTATTGGATTTTAAAATTTATTTACTTGGAAAAAGTGAAAAATATCCAGGTAGCCTGTGTTCTTAGTAAATGCAGAAAGCTACTAAAGTTAACTTAATATGAAGACTGCTGCGCTAACATTAACGTCATGAAATGTATTAAATGAACAAAAATGTTTTGGAAAGTATTCTTTTTAACTGTAGAAGCAAGAGCAGTGAGATCATCTGTGACTGTATCTGTGGTGTCTTCTCAGTTTACGGTACTTATGCTTAGAGATAGAAGGATCTATTTTCATCTCTCATTTGTGTAACAGCAGATGAAGTTATTTGCCTTCTACCAGATATGCATGCTCAGAGCTATGAAACCACTGCTTGGATGCTGATTTCTAGCTCAGAGTTTATAAGTCAGACTCCCTAAATGTCTTCCAGAAGAAGATGCCTCAATATGATTTCCCTATTTCCTTTCAATATTTGCTACAAATTCATGAAAGGAGGAGAGTACTAAGAAAAAAGTAAAAATCTCAACAAAGACTCAAATTTATCAGCGTTTAGTGTGACCATCCAAAAGATCTAGTTACTGTTCAGATTAGGAAGGAGAAAGGGGGGCTGAGACAAAGGGAGATTGAATGTCATGCTCCAGTGCATGCATGCAATATATAGTTCCATCCATTATAATTACAATTTATATGAAAAGTAAAATTATTATAAATAGAGATAAATGTAGTATAACTATAATGTACAATCTCAAGATTCAAATTAATCATTTCTTCGCACTTGCTGGGGATGGCCATGCATAGCAGACATATGGCTCTGCACTGCTCCAGCACTCATGAGTTATGTGCTTATCTACATCTTCTGTGATCAAGTACCAGCAGTGACCAACACAGCTTTTTACCACTGTTGCCAGACAGGGAATGACTGCTGTTTTTGGACACGGACCAGAGTACCCTCACTTGCTCTTTCAGTGCCTCAGTCTGGACTATCACACTGCTTTCACATGAGGCTATATCTTACCATAGCTGAGACTCTGAAGCTGATATAAGGAGTGATGCCCATTTATAAGGCAGACTATATAGCTATGAGTGAAATAAACCCTTGAAGAGAGATTGAGCACAAGTCCTATGCACTACCTAAATCCTACTCGGAGGCTTACATAAGACTTAAGTAGAATATTGGCCTTGCGGCAGCCTTCTCTAAAGGAATGATCTTGACCTTCATATGAATAAGTCCCAGGGGCATCATGTGTGCAAAGCATATCCCAAATTATTTTGCCTTCTGACCTCCCCCTTTAGGAGTGCAGGCTTTGAACACCCCATTGCTGCTTGGACAGATGCAGCAACTGGGGAGCCTGGGGAGCAGCCCTGGCTGGCACAAGGGGTCTCCTCTGGGGCAGGAGCACATAGATGGTGTCACATTGTTCTCCTGGAGCATGACCTCCCTAGTCTGACTCTTCACTGCCTAGATTTTACCTCTGTATGTAGTGACTGAAAACATGCCCACATCCTCTGTGGTCTTAATGAAAATTTTAGCCTAAATAAGTTGTTCAGGGTCTCAGAGTGAGTCAATGCTGGCAACAGAATTAGGAGTCCTCACTGTCTCTAACAGTTGCAATCTCTGCTTCTGGAAACATCACAGAGTACACACAAGAAACTTATCATTTTGAGGAAGGAGGAAAGTATTTCTGGCAAGACGCAGCCATTAAATAGTAAGTGTCAACAGAGATCAAAAGAATTATAACTCAGAATATATCTGGGCTACAGAATTATTTTGTCTCTGAAGCATTAAAACTGCTTCTATACTATGCTTTTTAAAAAATAATAATGTCAATTTATCTTATTATCCTTTAATAGTGAAATAATATAAGAATCTAAGAAGTATAGACTGTTATCGTGTATTAAGTATATTGAGTTAAATTACTGAAGTACACAGGAAAGAATCACATTGAAAAGGTTGACATCTTCATTTTTTTGCTGATAAAATTGGCAGTTTACAAGATGAAATATAATACCATAAGAACTCCTCTAAAATATATCTATTCCTTCTCTTCCTCCCCAATAAAAAAATCATATGCAGTAACCCAAAAATCTTGAATGAAGAGAAAAATTCTATTTTAGCCATGACTATTATTTCAATGTACATAGATACCTTTGAACTTAACAATTCTTTTCTGATAGGAACAGACAATTTGCTGTACAAGGAATCCTGAAGAAGGACAGTTTTACTCTACCATGTTTTTTTTTCCATATATTTTAATCTCAGTTAATAAATTACATTAACAGGCTATACAATGCATTAACTTAAACAGATTAAAAAATCCAGACAAACAAATCCCACTTTTACATATCCCAGGGTGTAGTTAGCCATTTCAAAATCGAGCCTTACAACAATGGAAAAAATCTGAATCTCAGCACAACCCCCTTGAGCCCTGAACCACTCTCTGGCAGATTGCAGGACCTCAGTGTAAAGCCGTTTCATATCCTGCCTCCTGCCCCTTGGACACTGCTTCCTTGTCCAGTTCATCTGCCACCTCCGCTCTCCCTGTCGCCTTCTGTGGCCTCACTGTTCCCCTTCACATGAATGGCAAGCACTGGGTCATATCCAAGTTCCCAGTGACTGCCTCCAACAACATCCAGAAGTAAACGCCAGAAAAACAGGAAGAGTAAGGCACATACGCTTCCCTTTACACAACTGGTTTCTAGCTTTCTGTCTTCCCCTATTGATCTGAGACCATTTGCCAGCCAAAACAAATCTGCCCCTTCAGATTGCCAAAAGCTGCTTCCTACCCTCATCAAATGTAACTCAGAGGCAGATAGTCTTCTAACTGACATCTGTATCTTGTCTCAGTCACCAGACACCATGCTGAGTCTAAACTTTTCCATCCTCTTGATTGTACTCTAATCACAGAAGCATGATGCTCCAAAGCAGACTAATTTATTCCACCAAAAACAACAACAACAACAAAAACAAAACAAAACAAAACAACAACAACAACAACAACAACAAAAAACATTTAAGACTCAGTGTGGACATACCTAACATACTGTGCAGACTCAGCAATAGCTGGGATACTATCATCTTTTTTACTACATATGTTTATTATTATTCTTGTCCTTGCACCTCTGCACACTCTATGCTTTATACAGTCAATACATAACACAAAAGATCTTATCTTCCAGTCCACAAACAGAATCTCCTCAATGACCTGCTACTAATTTCCCACCACCAGGAGTCAGAAGAGCTACTGCCTGAATAATTGCAATAGCACCCACATCCAGGTGTGAAAATAGATGTCCATGAGGATAATGTTACAGCACGCCAAAGCTAAATGATGGAGTAACAGACAGGGAGCAGTTCTCACCCCAAAATAAAAGTCTGAACTTTTTATCATGAGTACAAGTTTAATAATATGCAGGAGAAGGTTTCTTTTTGCTTTTCAGTCAGCTGCCCTTGTTATAAATGCACATTTCTCTCCTCTCAAAGCTTTTTTTTCCATACAGATACCAGCTTTGAAGTCTCTACTCAAACACCATGAAAACATTCCTAAACTACCTCCAGGTACTGCCAGCAAACCCTGAGGTACTGACTCTGAATGAGGCTGCAGCCTCCAAGAAGGCAGGTACCATATTGCACCTGTTCCTAAAAGCACCATTCACACTGTCTGGATCAGATAAAGAATAACAAGATTGAAATAAACTAAGGATACATCCTAACAGAAAGATTAAATGAAGACTGAATTGTGAACACTAATGATTCCCAGGAAGTATTGAGTGCTCTCACACACGTGAAAATATATATTTAAATATAAACACATACAAGCAACTTAAAAAGTCTTTGACTCTGCCAAAGATGGCCATGGTATGTTTAGGTACTTTTTATATGCTTATGCTGTCTTCTCCTTTTGGTGACCAATAAAAAATACTCGAAATTGCTTTCTAAAATGAGAAAGAGACATATTCAAAAGGCAGTACCAAAGAAACATGTATAACTCAAGCCTCTGCTTGCTACCATGTAGTACTTTGTCACACGTCACAATAAACACTTCCAAGAAACTATCAAATGAAGTAAATACATGTGCATTTTAGGGAAGACCAGTGTTAATCTTGAAAGGTCTGGGCTTCGTAAATTGGATCTAAGCCTGCACCCTACAGGACCTCCAAAATCACTCATAATCTGTCTGTAACTCTGGAAGTAGTAATGCTTCCTTTCTCTCACCTTTTACTGACCTGTTTTTTTAGATAGCAAGCTATCTGGAGTAGGAACTATAATTGTGTTTGCATGTATACATGTACACACACACACAAAAAGTAAAGAACACTGACAGATATATAGATACACATTACAGATAGACAGATATGTATGCATACTCACACGTTTTTATGTATCTATAAAGTATAGTATCTAGGAAAAAAGGAACTACGTGTCAATAGAAACCAACAGCTTCTAGGTGATACTGTAAATACACACAGCAAAAAATAACATATCTTGGCATTCTGAAAGGGATGCCCTTTTCAAGGATGCTGCATCTCTTTTGTCTCTGGCAAGTAGGCTTGCAAGGGGGCTTTGATTATGTTTCTGATATATACTTTGTATCATTTCTGAGAATAGTTAAACAAATCTCAGTCACCGAATCCTCTGAATAAAGTGAAAAGACAGCCAGAGAGAAAGAGGACTACTTTCATATATATTATTTGAAGTTTGAGGTCATTGCTTTCATTTAATTTTGGAATTCATCTAAATTCAACCACTGCAAGTTTTTAGTCTTGAAATAATGACGGTCAATAATTTTATTTATATAGGAAAATATTTGTTGATATAATTCTTTTTATTACTTAGATACCCTCACAAAATAGCAAATGATATCCTTTAAATACTGAAAGTGCAATTGTTCCAAAATATCACAAGTAACACAGAAAAGAAAACCATTCACTCCACAAAACATTTATCTGCCACTGAAGCATATACAGATCTCCTTTCTTAATGTATTGTCATCTTGCTACAAATATTTAGATCAATTAAAATTATTTCAATTTGAATGGCAGCCCACTGTTCAGTGTTGTTCCAGGACAAATACATCACCTATTTTCTTCCTAGTATAGATTCTTCTTTGATCCCATGAGTTTTACAATCATGCATCATTCTTTGACTTGTTTCACAATCATCCATTTAGACACCTCCTGACAACAGAACCATCAGCAGTGCATGCAATAAAATTACTGCTGTTGCTTCCTGTCATGAACAAATGTAATAAAACCTCTAACAGCAAATCAATGTCTACACTTTGTAACTAGTGTAATTATGGTAGGAAGAGGCACACAAATCAATATTAAGATTGTGAGTACAAGCTTCAGGTTCGTTAGTCATTCCTAGTAGCTGTTCACATTTTGCACATTCATAGAGCACTTGAAAGAATAAAGCAATTCTCTTTGTAACCTGCAACATAGAACTTACAATTATCTATCATCAATACACTTCTGTATCCATAAAGCTTTAAGTTTTCTCATGGAGAAATGGAGGTATCACATCTCACCTGTCCTAAGCCAAGAGAGCTTGGTATAAATAGTGTAGAATTTAAAAGCACTACACAATAAAGATACCAGTGTCTGACAAAACCATTATTTCACTGAGAGGTATGATACTTCCCTCTGAAAGGCAATAAAAAGTAAATTCCACGCTGCACTGTACATAAAGAACAGTTAAAATGAAAAATTTGTTGTGTGACATCCCATGTTGTTAACAATATAGGCAGATCAAGATAAGTGGATGGATTTGGATCATCATCAGAAGACACAAGGCCATATTTGCCAGTCTATTATGTCATGTTTCTTGAATTCATGAACTCAAGAGTGCAATAACTTTTGGTGACATGATGGAAAAGTTACATTTTATACATACTCTAAATACACAGGCAAGATAAATGAATTAAAAACAGCTACCATATTGTTTCTTTACAACGTTATTGAGCAATATAGCATATGGATAATTCTGAAGTCTAAAGCATACAAACCGTTAAGAAAATAGCAATGGAAAGTAAACTGTGATTGCCAGATGATTTATGTCAAATTAGCCCCTATCTTTGTAAACCAAAACAGGAGGAGAACATGAATAAGAAAATAATGCTTAAGAGATTCTTTGAAAAGTTAAAAGGGAGCACAGCACCAAAATCACATGCACTATGTCTGGAATTGACAACTGATTCAAAATGCTGCCCTCTTCCAAAAATCACTCACTCCATTTGGAAGGGCCATAACATTCTAGGACCAATCACTAGTCACATTTCCCTTCAACCATTAATTTTCAAAACACAGGTAGATTTAAAAAAAAAAAAAAATGCTCAAAGAATAATTTTAAGAGAAAATGATGGTAAGGTTGTTAGAAAATGCCACAGTTCTACACATTTTTTTTTCACTTTTATTATTTGACCAACCCATCATATAAATCAATTGCTTTGATGTAATTGCATTTATCTTTAGTCACCAAAAATGTATACAATTTTGCACTTTCAAACCTATGCTTTAACAATATGCTAATTATACAGTTCAGATGATCTGGAAAGAAATCCATTTTGCACTGATGATATAAGGGAGTGACAGTACAATTTACATTAAGAAATGTTTTCTCATTTTTCTCAAAAATTGGTTTGCACTCAGCCGGAGAAATCTAAATTCGACCAACAGGCATCCCTCCCTGTTCTCCATGGTTACAAAATAACATGACAATCTGAACGATGAACAAGAAGCACGTAAGAATGGGTTACAAAAACTCCTCTGGACACAGGTAGACAGGCAGTCAATGTTTTCTTCTATAATCTGATTAAATAGATGATTATTGTGTAGAAAATGTATTGAAATGCTAGTAGCAAACAATTCTTAGTGCGATTATTCCAAACATTTTGAATTCGCTATTCTAAGTTGCCTAAATTAGCCCCAGGGGCATGTGGCCAGTCTACATTCCTTACTTTAAGAGATGACTGCTACCTAGAGACACTAATATAAAGTTTGCCCTTTCATTTTTGGCTTCATTCATATACCTTTGTTTACTCCAACTTTAGCAATAATATACCTCAACTGCGTTTTTGCCACACATTTACCTGACACATTGTTACTAACCTATATAGACAGAGCTTGAACAAGAGTGATTGGTTTGTTGCGATTTTCCTTTTAGTGTTCAAACGATATGGACGGCATCAACTGGGAGATGGCATAGTGAGAATCCTGCTTCCTGGAACACTATCTCCATCAGCTACAGACATCTAAGCACATGAAATTTGAGGGCTAAAAACAGTCTTGATTTATTCATTTGATTCAGAGCAATCTTGCGAGATATATTATGAAAAAACCTTACCCATAACTTATCTTCAGACTGCTGTTTTTCATTACTTTGTGGATTTGTGGGGAAACACAGCAACTGAGTTTCCCAGTTTTGGGGGGAACATGTAGCTGTACAGATACAGCTGCATCACTGTTGGAATGTAGTCATAGCCATGATATTAGTAGTCAATCAGTATTAAACCTGTATCTATGCATAGCACAGATAAACTTAACTCATTGTAATGATGTGCCACATCATTAGATTAATTAGTATTTTCTTATACACACAGTCCAAAATAATATGGCATCCAGAACTATAGATCCAGGATTTTTAACGATTAGAGAAAATAGAGGTTGAAACAATGGAAATGATTACAGACTATCACACCAACCACTTTTGCAATTTCATTTAATAAAGGAATTTTATTTAAATAATTTAGAGACAAACTATTAAATATTTCCATCAGACAATACTTGGCATTTTGGAAAGAACATTTTGGGTATAAGAACACCACCTTCAGATAACCATTTTCCAGCTTCTATTTGTATTATAAATGCTTTTCGCACAGGGAGGAACAGAACTTGAACACCAAATTAAAACTAGCATTATTGGGAGACTTACAAGAACTGTGAAGAAAGAAGCATGTAAGCCTGAGGATAAAAAAAAATCCATCATAATATAATTCTACAAAATAAAGATGAGGTTAATCTGAAACCTGAGAAAATTAATATCAAGATTTTAATTGACCTCAGCAGGTTTCAGATTAGGCCCTGCATGTTCAATGTGATGGTTCAGTGTAATTTTGCAATGTTTCTCAAGAATATTCACCCCATTACCACTTAACCTTCTCAGTCATTTTTCGATTTCCATTGAAACTGAGGTGTCTGGAATAAATCTCTGCAGTTAATTCCTTCTTTGCACAAACATATTTGCAAAGGCATTTTTGAATATGCAAAAGTAAATTTTGACAGTTACTCCTCTTTTAAAAACAGAAAACCATGATGAATATGAAATTCTGCACTGATTTTCTCTGGAATATTTTAGGATGACAAATTGTGGGCTCTGCAAAACAAAAAATAAACAGAAGAAATCAGTGGTTATTTCCAGTACACACATACCATTCACTACACCAGAACATTTCAACCCTTACAATGAGAACCACTCACTTAGCATGACAGTGGGACAGAAGAGGTGGAGGATATCAACGGCCCTGTTTAAAGTTCAATTTCAACTGAAAGATTTGTTTTGGAAGTGTGAGTGTATTGAAAATATAAAATTTTCAAGACTATATTTTGATTTTCATGTCACTGATTTTCAGAATTTTTTGCCAAAACTTTCTGAAAGACAATTTGTGTTTTATGCACAGAATTTTGTTTGTTTGTTTTTGTATTTTTCTCCAGTAGTTTGGAATACCAAAAGCTTAACAGCTACTGACAACTTAACAGCTCTTTCATTCTCACTCTATTCCACTAAACCTGAAAGCCACCCTCTAGAAACAGGGACTTTGATCAGTATTTCAACCTGCACACTTCACTGTTTCAGGCTTCATAAGCAGAAAACCAGAATGATAAATTAGACTCAGTATATCATGTCTCTGTTCACTTTCCTGGCACTATCTGCTTGAAGCTAAGAGAAGTCATAATCTGCCAGTTGCTGTATCATAGTCATTTTAATGATACAAAACATGTACAATGAATAAGTTGAGGATAACTCTTCACAGTTGTCCTTGTCCCCTTGTTCCATTTTTTTCTTTTGTTTTTGTTTTTGTGGGAGAGACTCTTCAAATGTTTGCAGAAGTTCAAATGAGAATGAAAAAAAAATCTATATTTATAATGGAGAGCAATGCTAAAGGCAATGGGAATTCTTGACACAGCACAAACATTTGAAGTGCCCCTGTTACAGTTACAGTCTTGCAATTCAGGCATTCAACATCACATACCTGAAAATCTTCAATGCCTGTTTATGTGGGCTTGACTGTTCCCTTGCACTAGGTCTGTGAAACAGAACAAGGGAAAAAAATCAATTCCCATAAATACGAAAGCCACGTCACCTGTATTCAACACCACAATGTGACACTGTACATATACATATATGCAAATGATTACCTGATTCATGTAGTCCAGTTCCAGAAATGCAGGCTGCTGTCAGTTCTCTACCTAACACCATTTGGGCATTTCTGCTGCACTACTGGCAGCCCCAGATAGAAGAGTATCTGATGTGCAGGACTCCATCAAGTGAAATTCCAATTTGGCTTTTTTATCTCATGAGTGTTGGACTCTGCACAAGTAATAATACAAAATATCTCTCACCTGCAAACGATTTACAATAACATAATCAATAATGTATTTGCTGTGATCCACTTTACTGTGCAAGAAAGCAGCATTCAACATGTGGAAATATTTTAAAAGACGAAATTACAACAAATTCCAGTCACTATGGTTTTTATACTACTGCCTTCTCTCTTTCAGATGTTTACAGTCATAGTGATTATACCAAGACAAGACCATTCAGGAGCCCATTTACGCAACTCACCTACCAAGACCCGTTGCTAGTAACAGATCATTTTCTAGGGTTCTGCCCAAGGGCTCTAGGGTTTAAACTGCTGTGTTGGCCTTAGCTTCCCAATGGAGAAAAGTTGCTACCAACTATTCCACCTCCCCCACCTTGCTGACCTCTTCTGCATAATGACATTTTTGAGGCTTTAAGTCTCTTTGCTAAAGGCCCTAAATGCAGATGTGTGCTGTGTTTGAGGCTTGTAGCTTGTAGAAGGGAATACAGAGGCTGGTTAAATGAATGCTGCTCAAAGGACTGAGTCAAATCACTCTGAATTTATGATCTAAAGTGCACTAATGGACAGTTACCAACAGTTAGACAATGTATGGAACTTGCTATTCCACCATGGCATGTTCACATATCCGAACCCTTAATTCTACATCATAATTTTTCCATACTAAATGATTTTCTTTCTCCTGAGCTGCACATTATTAATTAGTGAACATAATTATGTTGTAAATCAGATTATCTGCTGGAAAAATAATTGGGAGAAGGTGAGCCAGAAGGGGGGGGAGGATGAAGAGAATGATTATACGGGCTATTTACCCACGCACCAGCTACATAACTGTGTATTACAAATAAAGGAAAGGAAGTGTAGGAGAAAAAAAAAAAGGAGCAACTTCCTGGGGGCCCCAGTAATGTCTCCCTTCCTCCTGAGTCTGCGTGCTTGAGCACGGGTCTGTGTACACAGGCAATGCAGGAGTAACACCTGCGTGTGTCCCCAACTCCTTTAATGAACCCTTCTCTTTTTACCTTATCTGATGTTGTGTGTTCTTTCAACCAAACACACCTCTTACTATCAAACCACATAATTGTCACAAGTATAAAACTTTTATTTACACAAACCAATGAAAAGTTCACTCCAACTATACAGAGCATAATTCCTTTTTTATAAGGGTCTTCTGGTTTTCTTCTTAGACCTTTTCCTTGGTTTCCACAAAGAGTTTATCAGAGAAGCCTAAAATTCAGCATTACTGTAATTACCCTAATAGCATCATAGACCTTACAATTGAACCACCCTTACTCGCTCCCTTAGTTCCTCTTCTGCATCATCCAAGGACCCTTCCCTTCTGGTCTCCCAACCTCACAAGGTCCCCATGCTCCAGCCTCCCACTTCACTCAGCTGCGAATCTAAACGGCCTGGTTCTTCTCCTCTAATACTTTCTTTGCATCCAATTTCTGAGGCTCCCTTCCTGCACTGGTTCTAGTTTAACAACTTCCCTTCCTTCCCCTGCACCCACAACCATTTTATACCATAGAAGAGAGCTCCGTAACTACATACAGTCTTACTCCAAAGAACAAACCATTAGTCCTGTGTGTGGGACTGAAGACAGGTTTTATTCATTGGCTACTTTTTAAAGTGAACTTTTTCTGAGGCAAAGTAACTGTGCTCATTTCTGGTGGGCCACTAACTTGTTTGTCAGGGATCAAGAACTGAAGAGTCCTGTTCTTGATAATAACTAAAAATAATGTAAGCAATCATGAATTTTACTTAATACACTCAGTACTTGGTCAATATACTGTGTACTGCATGTAAATCCTTCAGAAATTCTTTTTTTAAGCTTCCTTAGTTTTTGATACTTTTTAAATTTTCTTCTGTTGCATTAGCATTTCATACTGAAATAAGTAAGCAAAATGCAATTCAGTATAACACTTGATTGAAATTTTATTAAAATCTGAAGATTCTAGATCCAAATCTAAATAATCTTTATTTCGTAATATTCACTCGTGAATTTTAGAGCTCTGTCAGAAAAAAGAATAATTATTTTTTCCAGCAAGATTTGTCATCTTCTTTCCTTTTATCTCTTCATTATAGAAGTGTCCCCAGCATAGTCTGTAGCCATTATGCACTTTTTACATACTATTGAAAAAATAATGTAAGTCCCCCAAATAAATTATTTTTTGTAAAAGATAGAAAAAAAGCTATTCAGCACCTTGCTATGAAAACCAAGAAATGTGTTTTATAAAGAGCTTATGTAGGAAGTGAGGTTCCAGAAGCAAAGGGTTGCATTTTCAATGCATGTTTTTCATACTCTTGGGACGATCAATAATTTCAACTGCTGCAGTGACAAACAAACATAGTTAGATCCAAATAGCCAGATCCAAATAGTAAAGCAAATTCTACCCTTAAGCTACCACTTTGTGTCGAATCCCCCCCAAAATGAGGAGACTCTGTAGTCTTCAGAAGATTGGCACAATGTGCTTCCCACAGCTCACACTGCCGAGCAAATGGGTATCTTTCCCTTGTTATTAATTTTACTTTAACATAGCACAATGCTGTGAGTAAAAAATTCCCAGCTGATCTCACCATAAAATTTATAGAGTAATATTTAAAGCATACATTTGTTGATTAGTATTTGAATGCACTGCACCACTGCCCCTAGTCCAGACAAATAAAAACTATTTGTGCAAAGCAATGGAAGATTTCTTGGGTATGCCAACCATTTCCACTGACCATTCCAACTCAAATAAAAATTCAATTACAATGTAATCTTACAGTTTCAACTAATAAAAATGTAAAAGTAATTTTAAACCAAGACCTTTTCTTGAGTTGTACTGTTAATAAAAGAAGTGGTTTGCATAAAAATATCCTTTCAGTTTCTCAAGGTTGTGCCTTGTCTTGAAAAATATGAAAACAATGTTATGCACTGCACCAACAGTCCATCCATAAGCTTGTATTTCAAAAGATTATGATTAAAGACAATGTATCTTCCAACAGCCATGTGACTATGAAAGAGAAGTATGTAACACCAAATGAACTTCACTTATCCTCAATTTCAACCCCAGTTGTCATATATATCATAAAACACTGGTATCCCTGTATTGCTCCACTTTTAATTTCTCCCGAAGGATGATCCAGTCAGTAGAAAACTCTTCTCTAAAATATAAAAAAGTCACAGTTGGTTGAAACAGAACATTTACATGCCAGGCACAGAACACATTCACACATATATACAGATTTTATCCACACTGTCATTTGGTATTGGGGCAGTTTCACATAATTAATGTTGTGAGTTTTTTTAACTTATTATTGTAAGACTATTATTGAAGTACACAGCTCCAAGTCATGCAAGGAATGTCACATATCCTCTAGATGTCTCTGAAGATTAATTCTGAGAACATTACAATTCTGAGCAGGATCCATTGTAAGGAGTCAATCATTATATTAGCATTATAACAGTTCTTCAATATTTGCTCTGTTAGAAGAAACAAAATATTTTTGTGCCTGCAGTCTGGACTGTAAGCTACCCTCCACATGCTCACTAAACTGTTATTTTCTCTCAGATGTGTTCCTATCTTGAGATTTAATTCTGCATTTTAGCAATACTATTTATTTTTGTTAACATTTTAGTTACTTCGTACTTCACTCTTTCATACATTGATACTGGAAACTAGGGATATGGGTAAAAGTGCATGGCCGAACTTTCACTGTAGGAATCTAGTTTACAAAGCTGTGAATTTCTTTATTGATTTTTCAGTACCCTTAGTATCATCAAATACAAATGGACATATACTTTACAGTTAAACGCTTTATTTTACGATGTTCACCATTACAGTCATGGAAACAGAGAAGTCCCTTGGGGTAATAGTTTTCCATGGTTTTGTAAGTGGCTGTACCTTTGTTTCATGCCAACTTATGCAGACGAAACAGAGCCTACTACATGTAAGCGCACTGGTAGTCTGTACTGGACAAAGGCATAACTTATCCAAAACCCAGTGGTGTCACTTTCCATTTACTTCAGCTGGCTTTGAACAGGCACGCCGGAAACAGGCCCCGAACAGCATGACTGCGTTCGCACAGACACTCCCATCGGAGAACCGCAACTGTACAAACTGTGGAGACACGCGTTTTGAGAACCACACTTTGGGCAGATGGCAAACAAAAACTTAAATGAACATGTTTCCCTGAGAAGAACATACAGATCTGCATTTTCATAAGCTGGAAATGTTACAGAAAGATATTTAATCACAGGAACAAAAATGTCACCCGTCGTATCAAACACGAATCTGTACTTACTGAAAATGTTATCACTCAAGAGAAGCTCAACTGTTTTTCAGTGCTTTTGGCCTTCAACAATTAGTAGATGCCTTCACTTACGATTTGCTTAATTAAAAATACATCATCAGCAATGAATGTGGTCAGTGTAGAAAAACATGACAACAGAAAATGGCATACTGCCTTTGCCAAGAGAGTACGAGTCTGCACGGCACAGTATAGTAGTTACTAGCTAATGTATAAACACCTTAAAAGAAAATTTATTTCATTGGAAAAACGGTGATTTTAGCAACCTTGGTGCTTCTCCTGAGGTATAAGTAGGGAGAAAAGAAAGAATAAAAAAGACACCTTTTGATGAGAGATTATGCAGTCTCTACAATCGAGTAAATTTAGTTGCTGTTGCAGCAGAGGAATGTGATAGGAAATTTTACAGTTGAAGGAGAAATGTCACAGTATTTTGATAAGAGAGCGATGAACTTTTTTTCCCTTGTGCCATTATCAAGGCGAAGTGAACAAAATACATCATTTATAACCCACTGCTCTACCATTATCTCCTGGTGAGACACTTGTTTTAAAACACACAAGGACCTTTTTTCTCTAAGACTAAAGCTCTCTGTGAGGCTCCGTCTTCCTTTATAACCATGAAAGAAAGTTGACACTTGTGTGGGCCAAAGTTTCCAGGCAACCACACAAGGGCACTTGTGCACCCTCCAGGTCACCCCCAGTTCTGAAGTACAGAGGAAGCGTATGAACAGCGTACATCCCTTTGATCACAGATACCATCTAAAACTGATGTGGAGAGAAAATCCTGCACTCGGGAAGAAAGGCACTATAGTCTGCTTAAAGCTTTCTCTTACCTAATACACCCAGAAAGTAAAGGTTAGTGTGTTAGCGCAAAACTGCTAAAATATTTTTTCTGACTAGCTACCAAACGCCACGGACTTTCTCCTGACACCCAGTACTGTGGCCTAGGTATTCTTTGCACTGTTTTTTTTTTTTTTTTTCACATGACAGCATGGTTGATTTACTGTACAAAACTCATTCAGCAAACCTATACTCAAGCATGCAATTGTGTACTAGCAGACGTGTACTAGAAAGCAGTCAGTGGTGGGGACTCCAAGTGAAGGCATATTTACAGACACACACAAAATTCCACACCATTTCCATGTAAGGATACCAAGCCCACAATGTAAATAGCTAACATGAAACACTCCCTTTTAATTTATGTTGAATAACAGACAAAATAGGTATAGTCAAAGTCTAGTGCTAACTAGTACAACCACCGTCTGTTCTAGTAAAATTAAACTGAATGTGAGCATCTGTTATCGGCAGATAACAGGGTGCAATATTCTGGAGACCCTCTAATTAGCACTCATATAGTTTATTTGTCCTGTAGTAAGTAAGTCAGATTCAAGTCATGAGCAACCAATTTAACTTATTTCATAAAAACAAATGAAAAATTTGTTTCCAGCAACGGCAGAAGAATTTACCAGATCCCTCAGGTTACTTTGCTACTCCTACTTGTGAGGTGTTTAACAGCTAAAATGTTTTTTTTTTCTTGACTGTTAACACTAATGCATTTACTGAGTCAGTGAGGAAAAAGACACATTATGTGAACAAGAAATTTAATAAGAAAATAAAATGAAAAGTTATTTGCTTACATTGAAAACATACCACATTTATTTCTAACAAAAAATAAAGAAAGATCCAAGAAACAAGCCTAATTATAATAAAACTGACTGCTTCAAGAGAATTTTTAGATGCAGGAACACACGATATATGTTTATGTAGTACTTATCAAATTAATGCAGCAGGTAACAGAACTTGAACTAATTGTCATGTTAAGTTTCAGTTGTACAAGTAGAAAGTGAAACAGAAAGCTATAGATTTTGAATTCATTTCCAAAGTTTTCATCTGGAGACAGATATTCACAATAAACTATATATAAAAACAAAAACAAAAAAAAAATACACCAATGTAAAATAGAACCATGCACATTTTTATTTTCTTATTTCTTATTCATTTCTACTCAAATTAAAGGGACAATCAAGGTTCTCCAACTTTTTGCTGGTATTTCCATTATTTTGGGAACTTTCCAATATTCCGGAACATTTTCACTATGATGAAATTCCAGTTACTTATGGAACAATTAATGGATGCAAAAACTTAGATCATAACTAAATTATGAAACTTAAGAAATAAATTAATAAGCTGAACTCAGGAAGATGCATGCTATTACTATATAAACATTCTTATTCCTCATTGTACAACCCCAAAATATACATATATATTTTAATTGTAAGACATTTCAAATGTTTGAAGAATTACATAATATTTCTCCTCATGTTGTAGAAACACTGTCAGACTCATTCAGATGGACAGATGCTTATTTAGAGCTTATTTAGAAGTTAAGCTGCTTAGGACTCTGAAAGAAATGAATTTAGCAACGCATTCTTTCAGAGCTTTCATACAAGACCTGTGATTTAATTGCCACATTCCAAAGCTAGTGGCAGGTCAGTCTATTACTGAGCTCTTATATTTAACTTTGGTGGAGAGTGGTTGGTCTAAGACCAACACAGTCTCTCAAAACAGGATGATAAGTTAATTTCACAGTTATCACAAAATAACATATGATATTAGGTGGTAGCGACATGATAACTCCACTGGAAACAATGGTAATTACATAGTAAATCGTGTCAATGATACTGCATTATCTCCTAACTGTTCAATTAACTCGTGTCACCACTGCATACTATGTTTAGAAAGTTGCTGATGCAATATTTCCGTATCATAATTGCAAAGATAGTTGAACAAGATAGCACACTATAATTTTAGAAAGTTTTTAATATTACTTGGTGAAACTATTTCTACTATGAAAAACAAACAAACATTGAGGTGAAGAATGAGACCTAAAAATCTGGAAGACACCACCTGAAATGGAAATAGGTTGGTAAGACTGTCATCAAACTAATTACTTTTTCTTCTTTCATATAGGAAATTAGACATTAATTAATAAATCTACTTCCAATTGGTATGTATTGATCTAGCCAAATGGTAAGAGCCTTCAGCCATCGTTAAAACAATTATAAATTTAATCCCTGAAAAATGTAATTTTTCCTATGCTGTGCAGACAATCTGATAAATGTGGATGACTTTATGAAGTAATATGCTTAAATTATAAAATAGCAAAACGATGGGAAAAAATTGAGCTTTTCTCTAACTCAGAATGCTACACTTTCACCAGTGACACAACTGGCCTTCTCATTTTCACTCATACAAATCAAAGTCCAGTGAGGTGAAAGGAATTACTCAGACATAAAATGGAATAAAATGCTGCCTGGAAACACACAGAACTATTTATCTTGTTATTGCCTTTTAATATTCAAGACTGTAGAATATGATTGTTCTCTTTGAATGGTGTCATGTCCTGCTCATCCATACACCACTGCTTTGTAGTTCAACAAGTTTATTCTTAACCACTATTTTTGTGAGTATAGAATTAAATCATCAGCTGGTAAAAATCAGAGTTACAGACAGATCAAAGCCAAGGTATATTAAAGGTGTTATGCTGATTTACATTATCTTAAAATCATGCTCAGGAACACTCCTTTCTACAAAATAAATATCCAATATCTGTGAGTCAACCCTAAATACAAACCAATGAAAAAGTTTAAAATATGTGTGTGATAAGGACAATTTGAGACACAGGCGCCTAAGATACAAAGGAATTTCTGAAAATTTCCCAGAGTATCTTCAATAGGAGACTGTGGCAATTAAGCATGCTTTAGCCTATATGGCAGTGTTTACCTGCAATAGAAATACTTCTGAAGCATGAAGTTGTTTTTGTTGTATTTTTCAGTTTTCCTTTGTGACAATAATATTTCATACAGCTTGTTTAGATTTAGAACACCTCTTTCAAGGCCAGCTCCACCTACTTTTTCATCTCCGCTCACACTAGTTTTGTGGTTATGAGAATACAAAGGAATCTGCATGATTTTAGTACACGACTCATTTCCAGCAAATCAACACAGGTACTTTCAATTTGTTATGCTTGAGAAATATGTAAAACTATAGAGGTTTGGGCCTCCAGAGGACAAAATAAGCAAAATATGTAAGCATTCTACCTAAATCATAACTGAAGTTAAACTCTAATTTTAACACAGAGACCATACAGTGAAGTCATAAATACCAGGAAGGATTTTAAAGCCATCGGACCAGATCTTAGACCTGTCCTCAGCTGTCCTAAAAATCCTGTGCAGACTGGTTCAGATTTCATTTCTATTAAATGTACTGCCACATGGCATTGCATAGCTATGGCTTGAAATGGCAGGGAAAAGGTGATTATCTTCTTGGAAAAGATGACAGAAATCCCAACAGCATTCTCTGATTTCAGGGTTTGCCAGTCCTTGCAAGACCCTCTAATTCCAGTTACCTTGTGTGATGGAGTTTATGTGGCCTTGGTGTTACATGGTGTACCATGTAGCTGTTGTCTACAGGGGCCTGATGCACAGTTCAAGCGATGCTTCCACTCCCCCTTCCCAGCAGCTTTCCTTCTCCCAATCCCTAAAAGACGCCAATAATTTCTTAGTGGGCCTTCCTCATTGCTTCCCCTGAAGTGATGGATGTGACACTGGAAACTAAATTATTGGCAGATAATGAAAAAAAAAACCTACAAAGCCCAAACTCAGCCAAAACCTATTCCAAAACAGGAATGCCAATAACGTAAGGTAAAAACTACTCAAAACTCAATCTCTTCCATGATAATTAAGCAATTGAATTTATATCATTCCCAGTCTTACATCAATCAACTCACAGAATATGTGTACAAGTACAAAAGCAAGTGATGCCAGCAAGAGTAAATACAGAGTAAATTTCATTTTTTAAAGACAAACAAAAACAAACAAACAAAAATCCCCCCCCAATCTTAAGCAATTTACTAAGTTACCCTAAAACATTCTGCACATGAAATACCTGGGAAAAGAGAAACCAGGTGCATTTTGCATCTCTAACAGCAGAACAATGCAGTGGGTGAACATGCCGCTCCAAATCAGAAGACCCTTTTGTTTTTGTTTTTTTTTTTATGTTTATAATGCATTTATATTTCTCAGTTTGGCAAGTCTCTCAATATAGACTCTGAGTTCAACTTTCTGAAAGTAGACTGAATTGAAAAAAGCACAAATCAGAGAAACATTATGTGGTTCCCTCCATTGCCAACTTCTACAACTAGCAAAACAGGTAATAACAATGCTGAAATTTAAAAAGGTGGGGTTTTTTTGGTTTTTTTTTTGGCTTTCCCATCTTCCAGCATCCTCCATAGAACTTTGAGAAACAAGACATTTCTTTTGAATCTGATACCCATTATCAATTTGGACAGAGAGCGTCTGAACCAGTATTATCTGCAAATGATTTATGAGGGCAGGTATTTCTCTACCTGAACGTTTTAGTGAAACCATAAATATCAGTAAAGACAGAAGCTGGGATTCAAAGAAAAAGCCCTGAAAAATATTTTATATGGGAAGCTACTTTCATCTGATGAGAATTTTAATTCACCATTTATGTGTTTTTAAAGATTTTCCATGTTAGCCAAATCTCTCCTCCTTTCTTACTGATTTTTAAAAATATTACTATAATACTTACATGTTAATAAAACCTACTGAACTAAGCCAACTGATCAGATGTCTTCTCATTGACTTCAACTAAGGATGCATCAGAGCCTGCAGCATTATTCATAAGGAGTAAAATACCAGCATTATAAAAGCAGTATTTTAAATTGTTTTTGAAGAATATCCTCAAAAATCATTACAGAAGCAGTATCCCCTTTTCTTTTATGTAACCTACAACATATCAAGCTTCAGTAAGATATTTACCTCTGGAAGTCATCCATCTCCCCCTCTCTAAAATGGTGTCAGTAATTCTTTCTCCTGTTTGGAGAAGGATGGCTTTACGCAACAGCACTATGTGGGGTATCTACCTCAGGGAGGACTAGGCATATCCAGCTCCTCTGGCCTTGTCTTCCAGACTCAATTGGTTCAGAGTCTGAGATTATATTGGAAGCATCATATAGCATTATTAATACAAAAATTCAAAAACATTTTAATGACCATTTTTATATATATTAGGTTATTATGAATTTCTAACATGGTCTATTTTATGAAAACATAAAAGGGAAAAAAAAAAAAGAAACAGTTCTCCGTGGAAATGATTTTAAAGTTAATTTCATCTTCTAGATATTCAAGGTTTTCTGAGCTGCTGTTTCAACCTTTACTTATTTCTGTTTATTATTTTTATTCAATTATTTTTCTGTTATTATTAGGTGGATAAAAATATGTTTTTATAAATTAAAATAGAAAGAATCCTCTTTTATAGTATTGTAAGTATATTCAGTCAAAGTAAATGTTATAGAAAAACATGTACCTATTAAAATTCAACTGCTAAAATAGAAATTTACACACATGCATTTCAATACACTACCTTCATTAGGACATTTAGATACTAATCTAACAGTCAATTAGGATGTATACATGCTGGATTATACTCTGTATTTACAGTTCTAATAATGTATATATTAACTGTGTTTTCTACCAGAAGATTTCAAAGTGTTGGAAACATAAAAGTGAATAAAGCATCACATCTTCCTATTTAAGATATCAAGGTAATATTATCCTTCTCTCACAGTTAATAAAAAATACACACAAACCTACTTGACAGTCTCTCAGATTTCGGCAGCTTGGGCTGGGCTTGACTTCAAAACCTGATTTCCACCATGCTTCTAATTCAGCAGTGAAGGCCATTACCTGTGAAAAAACAGGTCCTAGACACCCAGATTAGGGCATCTGAAAATCAAGGCGAAATTTCAGGCATCAGGAAACTGGCTAGTGTCACAAAGAAAATAACTCAGTATCTTCATTTTTGATATTATGCTTTTACTACTCTCAAACCATGTCTTCTTATACCATCCCTTTCCAAAATTGAAGAGAATGCTTTTATTAGCTTTGTATAATATAAAATGTATATCCATAATGTGTTTATGATTTCTCTACTTGTAAAATAAGTAGGTGCTATCATACTTAGGTGGGGTAAAACAGTAATATATAAATACAATATTGCCCTAGCAATCCAGGGAAACAACTTTCACCGTGGTGAAGACCCAGTTAGGAAGAAGTGCAAAACCTAATTCAGATTTCCTTCTTCATATTTATTGTGTAAGGGAACATAGATGGCATCAACTATACTGGTTGTGGAAGAGTTCATGAAAGGCAAAAGAAGAGCCCACAAGCCTTTCACACCATTTTTTAGCTCATCACTGAATGGTGTGTTCATCTCAGAGACTCTAAATCCTCCCTGTCAAAACATAAAGGGTTCAGTCAGGGCTGGTAATCCAGCGTGAGGAGGAGGAGGAGGGAGAAATTAAATGACCAGGAACCGCTGCAATAAGGGTGTAAAGGAAAGAGGAGGCTGCCCAAGAAAGACACAGCAGTGAAGCTGCACAGAAGTACTGAGAACATTCTGCAAGTAGTAATACAGAAACATGGTGATGAAAAAATGCTACATTTTATAAATGCATGGTTATACCATAACATGAATATATGAATTAATACATGAGTTGCCAGACAAAAGTATAATCTCTGTATACAGCTACAAATAACCATACTTGGGATTGATGGGTTTTGCATAACCCTATAAAACAGATATCATGATACACAGGATTTTAGTAATATAGTCACTAGAGTGAACAAGAAAGCCATTTTACATCAAATTACTTCCTCCTTCCCCTAAAAAGTATCTGACTAAGGCAGAGATAATGTAAAGTTCAGCCATCAAAAATGGCTTCATTAAGAACTTTAATGAAGCACATGGGAGCCATTTATTGACTCCTCAACTATTAAGACATAGCATTATTACTGCTTTAATAGTATTTCCATTTTCATTTAGGAAATAACTAATCAAGGGATCAATGTACCAAAGACTTTATTTTCTCTCCCATGGGTCACTGAAAGTACATTTTTTAAAATGCAAAAAACGTAAAGGCAATTCCCCCCAGTGCCATATCACATAAGCAATTTAAAGAAATAACAAGGAATGCTAAAGGTCAATGGCTCCCGATCTAAGCCATGTTATAAAACAAATGAAAATTGTTAGTGGTAATTCTACCTTTCTGGTGGAAGTAAGAGATCGCTTTCACATCAAAGAGGCTTACCTCCAAAGTATGCAAAGCACCTCCACCCTGACCTGCTGTCAACCTGTGAGACATTTCTATTTCTCAGACTCACTTTGAATGCAAACTACTGTTTTCCTGGTAGTTCTCACAGCTCCACTTCCTTTGAGGTACAGATGTGTAGCCAAAGAACCCAATCAGATAACAGCCATTTACATATTTATAAAGTCTCCTGTAAAATCTCGTATCAATTGTTGCCACTATATATAGCCCTTTCAAAGTATCTTGTGGGCACAAGCGCTCCACTGCACTGCTCCCTTCAGGAGTCCAGATATATCGTATAATGTGATTTCAATGTAAATGTGGCCCATCACACAATCATACCACTTCACAAACTCTTTTCTGCTGGGGTAGCTTAAATCTAAACACACTCAAGCAGCTTGCTGCACTGGAGCAAGATTTCTTCCACATAAAAAAAGTCAAAACCCCCAACACAACAATGCCAAGGAAAAAAAAATCTGAACATTTTCTGCAGAAAGATGGGCCGTCTCCAAATCCTTGTGCCCTATCAGACAAATTAAAGTAAATCAAGCATGAAATGAAGCAGAAGAGCCCCGAGATAAGGCTCCTTTAAGTCGTTTACAGATTAGGATAGAGAGAGGTGCATCTGGTCTCTGGCAGTGAAGGAGGCCAGTTTCTCATCTCACAATAGCAGCCTGTGTATAGGATTACCTTACCTTGTCACTGACAAGGGAAAAAGCGCCTGCAAAATGTCTCTAACTAACTTCCTAATGTTCCCAGCTAAGTTCTCTTATTAAAGTATTAACTGTTACAATGATAGAAATAAATTTTGATAAAACAAAATAAAAACAGACACTAGTCTGATTTATGAGCTGGTCGGACACTGATAAACTGGAGGCTCTGCTACCAGCAGATGAGCCTCTTCGCTTATCAGTCAGGATTTCATTGCTAGAGACCGCAGATAACTTTCCAACTGGAATTAGGGATTCAGTGAACTGTGTGTTACTGGTTGGACTGGTGCTCTAGCAGCACCTAAAAGGGCCTCTTCTGCTATCAGATGGGATTTTGCTGCTGTACGCAGTGAGACATTTCCCTGCTGGAAGTGACAGCCAAGCTCAGAGGTCTGCACTGCTAATGGTTAAACTGGTGCTCCAGCAGCAAACCACCCTCTCTCCTCTTATCAGCTGGGATTCAGCTTCTACAAATTGGAGGCCTTCCTTCCTCGGGAAGCTGTGCCTCTCCGGGAGCACCAGCACCAGCTTGTGCTTCTCCCTCTCCCTCCCGACACCCTTACTTGGAGCCTGGCAGCACCAAAGGTGACCCAGTGACACTGTGCTGTGCTGCTGCAGTACGCTGAGCTGCGGGAAGGCTGCACCCTGCAGCTGTGCTGTCCTGCTGCTCTGGGGGACAGAGCCTCGCACATTTTTGCTCAGATGCCCGCAGGGAGAGCCCGATGGGTGGCCAGAGGAGGAGGTGGTTCAGCAGGTGGCACTCTTCCCTTGGAGCCCACGTGGCCATGGGTGTGCTCCAGCGGCACACTAAGGATGCTCTCCTGGCTTTCCTTGGGTAAGACGGTCATTGCAGTCTCTCATTTTCTACACGGTTCCACCCCATTCTGCTCATAAAATTCTATTGCATAGGTATATCCTGCTCAGTGGAATTGCTCCCAATGTGCCCTTTTTTGTAGTTCTGCTCTTGTGCGCTATCCTACAAATGCAGCAATTCTTCTGGGTGCAAAGACAAGTACTAGACCTTAAACAAGCCAAAGTAAGGGTTCTCTCGGAACCCCAGCAGTAATCAAACACAATTATTTAACAAGAAGAAAGCAGGCAGATGCAAGATATCACATACTCATAGCTGGATGTGTACAAATCCTTCTTCAAAAGAAGTGAAGTAACAAATCAACTCATAATTACCAAGTTCTTTATAAAATCTACCTTTGAATTCTCTCTGTGAACACTGGAAAAATATATAGAATGTTTTTTTATGTAGTGAAAATCTTCAGTCTGTAGATACCAAAACAACATTACAAAAAAAAAAAAAAAAAGCCCAACATATTATGCTTCATTTGTTAAAGACATCTTACATCACATATTCTTACAGAAAGACCTATATGCTCTCTAATTCCAGTGACAACATTTGTACTGTGTCAGCATTCACTATGTATGAACCGTGTTCCAATGGTGAAAATAAACAGTATAATGTTTTTTTAATTTACTCAAACTCTATGAAGAATGAAGAAAAACTCCCATCATTACAGTAGCATAGACTAGTACTAGATCAAGATAGTACTAATTTACCCTCAAAGCTCTGAAGAAAGGGTGCACATGCAGCTCTTATTTGCCAGTTGAGATTATTTTAAAACAGACTTGAGTATTTGATCCCGATACACAAAGAATAAGACACAAACAACCCAGAAAGCAGAGTGTAATTTTACTGAACTAATCCAAAAAGAATGTAGGGCAGGACTGTAGGAAGTATGAAATTGTCCTTCGGGCTTTAACTGCCAGACTCTAAATTAACAGTGCTTCAGAAAATCTTTCTAAATGTATAAAAAAAGGAAGGGAGATGACACTGAGCCTCACCCAAGAACACTTTCTCCATCAGCGTTTCACATCACACTGAACCCCCTACACTCTTTATGCATGTTTGGAGCATCTGTAAGAACACCTCCAACTCCACACAGCATTCAACCCAAGCCAAACAGAACTGGCCCTCCTAGTCCGACACTTAGGCACCACTGGAACTTTTTTCGTTGCTATGAAAATGAAAGCTGTGCCATAGTGTCACCCAAAGATCTCAGGAAGGGTTACAAACAGGACAGGTGGATGGAATTACGCATGGAAACACTCCCACAGGAGGCACCTTTTATCCTGTGAAGAGACTGTCTGGGGAAGGGAAAGGCAAATGAAATTTCTTTCCTTGCAAAATGTCAAGATTAATTCCATCTGTCTCCAGCACTTTCAACCAAAACCCCTCCTTCCCAATGAGATAGATGGATTTCAGTTTATATGTTAAAAATAATGCCAGTTCTCATTTCACTTGTTCTTACTTACCTTTTAAAATATACACTGCAAAATTGCATCAGTGTAATATTTTATGCTGTCACATATGATGAAACAATGATGAAAAATTATAAACAACTGTCTTATTCTGTCTGCATTTTGTTTGAACGAATGATCCAAAAGGTAAAAATATCCAAGCTCAGTGAGATTAACACACCTGATTTGCAACTGCTGCTCTTGTCAGAGGCATACAACAGTGAAATTTGAAGGAACCGTAAAACACAATGTGATCCACTAATATTTTGCACTCTTTTATTTATATTAATTTCACCATTTGCACAAATCTACAAAGGGTATGGGGGAAAAAAAGAACAAAAGATATTTTTACCCCCAAATTATTTTCAGTGAACTGAGGTAATATAATTCTCTGCAGAGAACTGATATATTTACACATCTGTGACCAGTTGATGATATCTAACAATCACTCAGTGCTTGCTACTTTCAAATAATAAACTAACTTAAATTATGCCAAAAAAAGATAAGGGGGATGCTTGATTTTCCTATTTATTAATACCATGAGAAGGTGACATGTTTACATGATATTTACAGTGGTCCCATTTTTGTAGCTGACTCATAAAACTTTCAGGAGAAATTTGTTACCTTGTTGTATCAGAAGGATTCAAAACTTCCATACTACACTAAAACTGCAAATATAAAGGAAAAGTTACTTTTTACTCAGTTATGTGCTGTATCAGGTAACATCATTTTGTGTAAGTTCCTTTAAGAGCTGTAACTGCTGGCATTTCCAGAAACATTTCCAAACTTGACAGTACTTCAGCACTACACATGCAAACCAGATTCTCCAAGCTGTGTATGACCTACTACAGGATACTGTTATAATAAATGATATGGATATTAATGACATTAAGTGATAATAAGTGACAACTGTATGAAATCATTTCTTATTAATTAGTGCTGATTAACTGCTATTCATATGCTTGTTAAAAAAAATAAAAGAGGAGCTGCAGTATTAGCATTGTGGTAAATAATAAAATGTAATGTGACACTGCTTAGGTATAAATGCAAGATAGCAGATAGCATTTTAGTCTGGTGGCCTCTATCAACAAACTAACAATGCATTACACATTTTTACAAATTTTACCATGAAATAGACCTTTGACCACCACCATCACTTTAAATTATTTTCCTGTTTCATTCTCACAACATATTCCATTTCTTCAAAAGGAGTAAGCTTTCAGAATGCTCACATATCTCATATGCTAAAATGCACTTCACAGATTAACAGCTCCCAAAAATACAAAATACTTCTGTACTTTCCATTTTATAAGCATATTACCTAGCATAAAACTTCTGATGAGAGATCCTCAAAGCCATGGGGATCTGCAACGCAAACATAAATTTGCCCTGATTATCCAGTACACCTAAGAAAGGCAAAGATCTATGCCGGTTACGTCAGCCATCAGATGACTCTGACATGGAATCTTCTGTAGCCAGCAGTGCGCAAGTGAGTGATGTGATGCAGTCAGTATCATATCAAACCACCCTGACTTCTAGTTTCAACATGCAGGTACATGTTTAGAGCTGGGTCATTGTCAAGATGAGTGAAGAGCAAGGTTTGAGTTCACACTTCAGTGTCCATAAGATGCCATTACACACTTAAGCTCTACTATCATACTTAAGAAAGAAGAATTTGTTTTCAATTATGCACCTCTAGCCTGCTATTAAGCTATTTAATGATTCAGCCAGTTTTACTTGAATCCATACCAACCCTACTAAACTTTGCTATTCCTCAACAATATCCTATTAGAGCTACAGATCATATTTAGATATTTTATAATAAGAATTGAACTATTAAAAGTCATTAACATAATTTCATTGATTTATACAGTAAAAGAGACTTAAACTGACTCAAATATGTTTCCAAACAAAAACAATACAGTGGAAGACAATCAAATGAATTGATCTACATTGAATATCATTACAATACCTTACAACACATTCTTTTGTTCTGAAATATGGTGTTATTTTTGTAACAGCCTTAAGTTATGGTGTTAAAAATGATTTGCTATATTTAAAGTAGAATTCTAAAATAGTCACGGTATATTTAACTCCGTTCCGGTACTGCAGATCTGATTTCAGTGAAGCAAAGCTGGTCCAAACAGGAGATCTCTGAAGATCCCAAAGTGTTATCAGCAGTTCTAACAGAGTACGTGTATGCAGGATGATCAAGTTTGATAGACTATGTAAGTACATACATTACATCAGCAACACATGCAGCAACATAAGAGAAGGTAGAATCTTTATCCAGCGTTGTCTTTCTTAAGCTCTTGTGCCAAAGTTATATTTTAAAATATAAAAAATAAAATCATGATTTCCTGGGGAACTAGTTTACTTTGTTGAACTGTGACTGTATTCACAGAGGAAAATTCATCCTCACTGAAGACGGCATAGAATTAAAAAGTATATCCTGCCCAAGAACATAGTGAGCGAGCAATTTAGCACAGGAAAGTTACCATACCAGTCTGTAACATAAGCCCCTACTGAAATGAATTTCCTAACTTTTCTAAGAAGTTGCAAGCTGCTTTTTTTTTTTTTTTAACTTAGGCACACCTAACTACATAAAACCATTCTTATTTAGCTAAATACCAGTCTTTCTTCCCCAAACAAATTTCTCTACATTTCTTAGCATGTATATTCTGATTAGGTTTCAAGTATAGACAGTAATAAAAAGCAGCTTAGAGATCTGATTAGCAGAAAGACATAGGAAGATCCAGGTGGGTAAAATGACAGATTATTGTGGATATCCAGGAACATTTTTAACTGCTACTGTCCAAGACCCTCTTAACTGGTTGGAGACATGACCATATACCCCACTAGTGCTTAGTACATATTTTTGATAACAGACATACTAAATATACTTTTCTATGAGAACAGAACTCATTCAGTATCTTTGTAAAGCTGTTTTTGAAGGTATCTACACTGAAGTACATTTCTGATAAATACTGCTAAAGACAGCTTAGAGTTTGGGATAGAAACAGAAAAAACAAGCAATCAACAAGCCACTCCATGCCACTGTCAGCAGTCTCTGTTGGATGAAACATGCACTTTGCGCCGTTGAAGCATTATAATGTATTTCCGTTCAAATAAAACAATACACAAACAAATAAAATGAACCTTCATCTGCTCTCTCAACAGCCTCTATAGTAACTCTTTAAAAGCACAATAACCAATATTATCATGCTAAGCAATATCTATTCATACAGCAGCTTCCCTGCCTAAGCTCATGGTCTTATAAACACTTGAACATCCTACAAATACTTGTTTTAACAAACCTATAAATATATTTAAAAATGTTCTTGACTGTACATGTCTGCAGCACTGAAGCCGCCATTTCCAGGCGCAGGGGGGACTGAAAATTTTATCATGCAACTGTTGTTTGTCAAAAAACTGTTGGCTATTTTCACTTCAAAGATACAAGTGCATTTCCCTCCCACCTCTTTCTTGCATATATCACTAAAACAGATTGTCTCATTTTCTCTCTTTGCACAGATTGCATATTTAATGCCAATCAGTTTACTAATTACTCCAAAGCTAAAATGAAACCTATATTTATACAGGTAGATGAGGGTTCATTTATTCCTTGCTCTCAGGGCTTTGACACTTGAAGAAGGGTAAGAGGGGGAGCAGTGGAATGGGGGAGAAATCTTCAAAAATGGTTTGGTTCCAAATACCCTAATTCCCATAAGAAGCATACAACAACTTTATCTTTCTTCTTTTG
Source organism: Anseranas semipalmata (assembly GCA_013399115.1). Classification (NCBI taxonomy): domain Eukaryota; kingdom Metazoa; phylum Chordata; class Aves; order Anseriformes; family Anseranatidae; genus Anseranas; species Anseranas semipalmata. The sequence goes on along the minus strand of VXAA01005588.1, from coordinate 2,084 downwards.
CCATTAATTACAAATAAATTCATCTTTCTCTTGTGAAGCCTGAAGTTTGTTGTTGTTGTTAGATGAGTTGCATTCAAACTCCAACAAAAAAAGATGAAGCCAACATTGAAATTCATCTCACAGTCCAGAATTTACTTAACGGCCAGCCTGTGCGCTGTGATAAACGGAATGATGATCCGGCAACATGTCTTTATCCATGGTTTGCTTTAATTAACGCCAGCTTGTTTGTTGAAAAGATGATTAATATGCCAATGAAAATTGCATAATTGAATACCACAACACTGGCACAATCAGAAAGACACATGCAGTTTTTTGATTAACATTTATTATTATTATTATTATTGTGTGTTTTAATGTTCTCTTCTCACTATGAAATGATGCAGTTTTTGACCGAGAGGTGAGGAAAAGCCAGGTTAAGTGCAGATCCTCCGTGGGCAAGAAAAAAGATATGATGCAATTTAATCATGCAGGAATAGTTCCTTGGTCAAGCAGCCATTTTTCCAAACTCAAAACCGAAGCAAAACCACGCCAGAAGAAGAAAATACAGGAAAAATAACAAACCATAACAAGAAGCTTTAAAACAAACCACAAAAATACAAATGGCAATGACCATGTGACAAAAAGAAAAGAAATTAGTATAGAAAACCCAAATAATATATTCAATATCATAAGAATTAGTACTTGGGAAGAAGAGGAAACAGTTTTCAAGTGACTGAAAGAATAAGGAACTTCTGCTCTCAAAGCACCAACGTATTACAGTAGCAAAGCACTAAAAAGTAGGAAAACTAAAGTACCATCCCTTTCCAGGATTTCACTTGAACAACTGTCCTAATTGCAATTTGTTGAACATACATACCTGGAAAATCCATGTTATAACTGGCACAACAGTGTCAATTAAGGTAGGTTATAAGTGGACCAGGTTTTATTTTATCTATATTGTTTATTTGTTGGTTTTTTTTTTTTTTTTTTCCCCTCTCTTTACTTACCCTTACTGTCCACCAGCTTAGGGTAGATGATAAGGTTATTTAACATCCATACTCATGCAAAGTCTAACTTTTAAGGGGCAAGAAGATCCCTTTTCTTCACAAAAATGAATTCAGATTTGCATAGAAATTCAACAGGATATATAACAGTTCTGTAAATATCTTAGCTATTTTGGAAATGAGCTATTAGAAAATTCAGGTTTTGAGCTAAGGTAAGCCAGAAAACTTTCCAGAGTCCTCCCCCCAAATTATCATCTACATACTGACTTTATACTTTCTTCAATGCTCTAAGCAGGCACAAGAATTTTCTGATAACTGAAGTTCCATTATTTAGATTAATAAACACTTGCAGAGGATAACACAAAGCAAATACTGCTGCACCTTTACTATAATCAAATAAAACAGGAAGGAAAGATTCCCACTTATTTCTTTCCACAAAAACCAGCACAAGTAGTAAGATTTCTGCAAGAATTGCAGAATGGATCCTCTCACATTGTCCTTCAATGGAGGAGAGCGAAAAGGACAGATACAAACTCCCACAAGATAGGATCATGTGTTCCCACTGCAATCTTTGACGACTTCCGTGGGTCTAAGGTGACCATCTGAGGCACCACCTGAAGTGCTGCTGATCCTGAGCACAAGCAGAGAGAGTTCAGCCAAGCAGAGAGCACAGCCTGGAAGAGCAGGACTGTGCAGAGAGGACATTCATCCTCCTGCTCCATTCTCCAAGGCCATTCGTTCTCCTTTATGCTCCAAGCATGGTTTCGTCGATACTTTGCTTTGAAATGAATACATTTGTGAAGAATTATCCTATGTAAGCACACAGGAGGCACACAGGAGCTCTAAACAAGAGGCCCAGTCAAGGCTTCTCCCACTTTACCCATGTGTTTGGGAGATACTGATTTTCCAGTCTGCAGTTTAGCTTGGAGGTTGTTTAAGCTTCTGTCTGCCCACAGAGAATTATAGCTATAGAAAACCATTCAAAATGAAAAAAAAAAACAACAAACCACCACCACAATGTACTTGGGAAGTATTTGATGGCTGAAAAGGTACAAACATTGCAACAAAATGGGGGACGTCAACTTCCCAGACATTTGCTGG